>CM061920.1:282233497-282270921 GCA_031002005.1 Vandiemenella viatica
GAGAGACTATACTAGTCTTTTCCAACCAAATGTCGACCTCTCCTTCACGTGGTGCACCCTGTTTGCACCGACGAGGCTCTGGCGACTGAAAGATTCCCGGTATAAGGAGTCACCCCCTGCTTGCCAACGGCCTCCGAAAGGAGGGCGGAAGAGCGGGGAGCGGTTCAGGGCACCCTCTTGCCCTTGGGGTTGGAAACGACCCCTAAAGGCGGATGAATCAGAAATGATCAACGGCATGGGGATGCAGAAGACAACGGGAAACCACTGCATTAAAGACCCAAAGGGTATCCCGAGGACATGTAATCCTCTCAAATTACTTATATCATGATGGTTTCCTCCTGGGTAAAATATTCCGGAGGTAAAATAGTCCCCCAATCGGATCTCCGGGTGGGGGACTGCTCAGGGAGGAGACATCGGAATGGATAGAAACATTCTACGAGTCGGAGCGTGGAATGTTAGAAGTCTGAATAGGGCAGGTAGGTTAGAAAACTTAAAAAGGGAGATGGAACAACTTAAGTTAGATGTTGTTGGGATTAGTGAGATTAAATGGAAGGACACACAGGATTTCTGGTCTGGGGAACACAGGATAATTAGCACACAAGCTGTCAATAGAGTCACTGGTGTAGGATTTGTAATGAACAAGAAAGTAGGGAAACGGGTGAGTTATTATGAACAGTTTAGTGACAGGATTATTTTGATGAGGTTAGAAACTAAGCCCGTCCCAACCACATTAGTACAAGTGTATATGCCAACTTCACAGGAAGATGACGAAGAAACAGAAAAAATATACGCTGAAATTGAAGAATTAATCCAATATGTGAAGGGGGAGGAAAATCTAATAATCATGGGTGATTGGAATACAAAAAGTGGGAAAAGGAAAAGAGGGGAAGTTTTGGTCTAGGAGAAAGAAATGAGCGAGGAAGCAGGTTGTTAGAACTTTGTGAAAGATATAAGCTAGTAGAGGCGAACACACTGTTTAAGAACCATGCAAGAAGAATATACACCTGGAAACGTCCTGGGGATACAGGCAGATATCAGCTAGATTATATCATGGTCAAACAGAGATTCAGGAATCAAGCTCTAGACTGTAAAGCGTACCCAGGAGTAGACATAGACTCGGACCATAATTTGATAGTAATTAAGTGCAGGCTGAAATTCAAGCGAATAAGGAAGCAGTATAAACAGAACAGACTGGACGTGAATAAACTGAAACAATCTAGCAAAAGAGAAAAATTTTCAGAAATGGTAGACCTAGGTCTAAGAAGTAACTCTGAAAGGAGCATAACCGAGGACGAAATGGCATGAATTAAAGACCGAAATAATGAAAGCTGGCAAAGAAACATTAGGCTTTAGGGAACAAGCTGACCGAAAACCTTGGATCACAGAAGAAATTTTGCAGCTGATGGATCAGAGGAGAAGGTACAAACATGCTCAGGATGAAACAGGAAGAGAGCAGTACAGGCAATTTAGAAATCAAATAAATGGCAAAAGAAAAATGGCAACAAGAAAAGTGTGAAGAAGTACAAAAGGAAATGGTTGTAGGAAAAGTAGATGTTGCACATAGAAATATCAAACAGAATTTTGGAGAAATGAAGAAAAGAGGTATGAACATTAAAATTGCCGATGGGAAACCTCTTTTAAGCACAGAAGATAGAGCTAACCGATGGATGGAATACATTGAGAAACTGTATGATGGGGACGACTTGAACAATAGTGTATTGGAAAAGGAAGGTGATGTCGACATTGATGACTTAGGAGATCCTGTTTTGAGGACTGAATTTAATAAAGCTCTGAATGACGTGAAAGCAAATAAGGCAGTTGGAATTGATGAGATCCCTGCAGAACTTCTTAAATCTCTAGCAGAGGAAGGAATCGAAAGATTATTCAAGCTGATATCAAAAAGTTATGAAACAGGAGAAATTCCTACTGATTTTAATAAAAATATCATCTTCACACTTCCAAAGAAAGCACAAGCCGACAAATGTGAGAATTATCGCACTATTAGTCTAACATCACATGCTTCAAAATTACTGACCAGAATAATATACAGAAGGATGGAAAGGGTAGTAGAAGAGATAGTAGGTGAAGATCAGTTTGGGTTTAGGAAAAATCGCGGTACAAGGGAAGCAATTTTGTCTTTAAGATTAGGGCGGATCAAGAAAAACAAAGATACTTTTATGGCATTTGTTGATTTAGAAAAAGCTTTTGATATTGTTAGGTGGGACAAGATGTTCAAAATATTAAAGAAGTCAGGTCTAAAGTATCGAGATAGAAGAATACTCAATAAACTATATAAGAATCAAGTGGCTGTAATAAAAGTAGAGAATCACGAGAGACATGCATCAGTTAAAAAGGGTGTGAGACAAGGTTGTAGTCTATCCCCGTTAATATTCAACTTGTATGTAGAAGAAGCAATGAAGAAAGTCAAAGAAAAATTTCCATGTGGCATAAGTTTTCAGGGAGAAAAAATCAGTATGCTACGATTTGCTGACGACATTGTGTTATTAGCAGAGAGGTCTGAGGATATTGAGAAGTTATTGAATGGCATGAACAAAATACTGAAAGAAGACTTTGGACTGAATATAAATCAAAGTAAAACAAAAGTGATGAAATGTAGCAGAAATAATATCAATACTAGCAGATTAAATATAAAAATAGGATCTGATGCAATAGGAGAAGTGAGTGTGTTCTGTTACTTGGGAAGCAAAATTACAACCGATGGTCCAAGCAGGAATGATGTTAAAAGCAGAATAGCACTAGCAAAAAGAACCTTCATGAAAAAGAGAAACCTTTTAGTTTCAAATATTGATCTAGGAATTAGAAAGAACTTCTTAAAACTCTATGTGTGGAGCACAGCACTTTACGGTAGCGAAACATGGACTTTAGGAATACCGGAAAGAAAGAATCTTGAAGCATTTGAAATGTGGTGCTACAGAAGAATGCTGAAAATTAGGTGGACAGACAAAGTAAGAAATGAACGAGTTTGGAAATGATGGGTGAGAAAAGAAGTTTATGGAAGAAGCTTACAGGAAGAAGAGAAGGCTGGTAGGTCATATTTTGAGATATGCTGGATTGGTTAATCTGTTAGTGGAGGGAACAGTCGAAGGTAAGAACTGTAGAGATAGACAGAGATTAGAATATATGAAGCAGATAATTGAGGACGTGGGTTGTAAGGGGTATGTAGAAATGAAGAGGTTAGCACAGGATAGGAAGGGGTGGAGGATTGCATCAAACCAGTCTAAAGACTGACGACAGCGAAAAAAAAAAATCATCTATATTGTCTGGTCTGCTGTCAACTGTAATAGAAAATTTATGAAGTGTGTTGTGAAAAAAATGTTTTAGCAGATAATTTATGCAATTTACTAAATATCAAAACTAATCCTAATACGTAATTATAGGTGCGGCGATATGGTTAAATACGAATGCACAAATGGTGCAAGATAAGCGCATTCCGACGAATAAAACAAAATTATTTGATTTGAGAAAGAAGTCGTCAAAGTATGGCGGAGTTCGGCAGAGTTGGTCGGTCATGGAGTAACCAGAATCCATATTCTTAGGTACTTTTGTTTGTTTAACCGATATCGGACGTATTCGGCAGAGTGAACAATAGGCAGAAGTCGGTTACATGGTTTATTATCGGAATTTTTGTTCATGCAGAATGTTCCCAGGAATACTACATTTAAAAAAAAATTAAAAACCAGCCTTCATATCAAACATTGTAGAGCAATATTATTATATTTTTAAACTGTAGTCTTTCATACCCTTTCACTATTTGAAAAAAATTATGGATGGAAGAAGTGTTTTTAGATTCTCCATATATGGTAGTTCAAACAGTAGTCAGGTCTTAAATCTCTTTAGCGAGATGTCTGAGTAGGGACCGATAGTTCTGCGGTTCAAATTGCGATCTTGTCTGGGATTACCATCTGCCTTTTATCGCTCGAACGTTTCTGACAATGCGTACTCTATGAATATAAAGTATTCCTGTAAGAGTTGCACCCCACGGAAAACTTTCGGTCCTCTATGTCCAGTGGTAGTGTTGCCCAAATGCAAGAACAAGACCAGACTTGGCCGGTCTTGGTCTTGCATCAATACACCTGGTCTTGGTCTTGGTCTTGCAAAAATGCAAGACCAAGACCGATTTTGGGCAACACTAGTGTTGCCCAAATGCAAGAACAAGACCAGACTTGGCCGGTCTTGGTCTTGCATCAATACACCTGGTCTTGGTCTTGGTCTTGCAAAAATGCAAGACCAAGACCGATTTTGGGCAACACTATCCAGTAGAAATACCATTTCAGTTCTTTCGTCTACATTATTGTATTCTTACAATAGAACCCCATTAACAGAAAGATATAGGAAACGTAATTTCACCAACTCACTTTAATCCACTTGTTACGTATAGCGGATATTTTCCAATATGAGAGTTACGATTAATCCTTTTCCCTGTCAGTGATGATGGATTAGTGGTATGGCATACACGTACGTTTGCCTAGTATACAGCGAAATTTTGTTAAATCCGCGTTACCCACGGCTTCTCCCGAAGAATTCTAAATTTTACCCTCGTGTTGTGCGGTAATGAGACGTAGATAGGATGCATTGGAAGCTTTTTGTGTTTACTTCAAAATAGATTTGCGTGCTATTAAAATTAAGCTTGTACGATATTCCTGCAACTTAGAGATTTCATATTACATGGCAGCCCACAGTACAGATATTTGAGGGATAGGAAGGGAGGGAGGAAAGTGTGGAATCCGGTGAATCGGATGTTACATATCTGACTAACTATTAAGACGAACAAATATGTGAATATGGTTGGCAATCGGTGAAACCATTATTCCGTTATACGCAACCCACGCTACATACATTTGATCAGTACGCGCATCCTTATGGAGGATGTCGACAATCACTCTTTCAAGCGTACAATGTTATCCTTCTTGCTGAGGTGAATTTAGTCGAAATCAGTAGAATAGTGTGCATTTGTATTCAACCAGAAAAATATCTCGACGTACAAAAATTGACGAACCTATTTTGATTGGGTTTCACGGTTGAAAAACTTAGGCTGCAACATAAAATCTACTATATATCGTATGACTCTAAGCGATTTCGGATCCAAACAGTAAATGTAAACCTGATCTTTACCCCAAAATATTTTAGGGCCATATTTCGTTTAATTCTACAAGTTTGTAAGGGAAGAACCTCAACGTGAACACGAAAATATTGTAAAATACCTCAGATGTCTCAGGACAAACCATTTGTCTTGGTGAGTTTCCGCTTCGTATAAAATGAAGTTTAAAAATAGCGAATTAAAAAGCTGATGAGTGTATGCCGGTAAAAAAAGTTGTTTATGATATCAACTCAATGGCTACCCTAGTTAAGTCGTGTCGTTTCCTTACTAAACGTCATAGGTTCGATATACGACCGGAATAAACAAATTCTGCTTGCACTTTTTATATTACTTGTCAACATTTGAGGCATAACAAATTTACTTTACCAAAATTCATCAAGTTAAACTTTCAAAATGGACTTTCGATTTTACTCTTTGGGTTGTTTTAATGTTTTGGTAACTTTTTACTCTTAGGTCTGGTTTGAATAATTTCCACGCACTTTTAAGTAACTTTGATTACTTATTTCTTCAGTTCTCTGAATATTCAGAAGAGACACAATTTAATTTTATTCGCATTGTAACAGCGCATAAAAGCGGCCTACTATTTGAGAGGGAATAGTTAGAGACACGAAGATTGTTACAGTTACAAATTCTGATACTAGTACACTGTCAAAACAAATAATGTTTTTGGACATAAATATTTGATTCAGGTTATGGTAGCCAAAAATTTTGGTATCAGATTTACTCATTTGACAAGGAGAACAATATGATATACGTTGACGAAAAAGTTACTTGTTTCACAAAAATAAGAGGCGCGCGCTACTTCATTAACTTGTAATTTTAGTGCGCCTGATTATTATGATGTTTAATTCATGTGTGTGAAATGTGACACCTGAAAGAATATTTAGCAAAGAATTAGCATTAGTAAGGTGCTAGGAACATTGATTTCAGAAGAAAAAGAAGTTGGGTTTTATTATAATAAGGATTTATGTAAGTAAGTTATCTGACGAGTTGTTATGAACAATATTACCCGCTAAACGTAAATCAAACCCTGAACAGAGCTAAAAGAACTTTCGCCATAAGAACATAGTTAGGAAAGATAAAACTTCTTACATGAGACTTAAGATTTTTTACTGCTCAGGGTTAATGACAAAGGAAAAATTTGACAAAATAGATAGGTATAACGTATTCCATGTTGCAGGGATGCTATACTAAACACCATAGATATAAGATTGAAGGCTTTCACGGCGTATCGATGAAGACTACCCGTGAAGACTACATTTCACCATAGATATAATTCCAACTAAATTTTTTACACACCGTCAATTCCGGAATTAGATTTGTCATTACATCTTAAAATGTGTCCCTCTTTTTTATTTTATTTTTTAGTAAAATCCTTGTGGATTTTCGACATTGTTGTCTTCAGTGGTAGTTAAGGTCTGTTGTTAGGATTTTGAGAGAATTACTAGAGCTTATATATAAGATTCATTGCTCCAACTATCTGAAATAATGCCGGATGCCACGGAAAATCAAATCAGCAAAGTAAAACGAAAATGCGTTCAACAGTTTCCAGAATTGTGGTTTATATAGTGTTTACATTCGTTATTTATCCTTTCTCTCGTTTGTTCGTGGCATATCAGTGATAGTGCCACAAACTGCAAGAATATAATGCTGAACAGAGCTTCATATAGAAATGAATACGCTAATATTTTAGGATACTCATGATACCTAACATTCTCCTACGCAAGAATTTGGATCTTCTGTAGAGAAAATTCCTGATACCAATTGAAAATAAGCTTTCCTTTTGCCTCCTTTGGTTCATTCATAAGACCTGTACCAAATTTTATATATATAAACATTGGTACTGGTATATATATATTCAACTATTTCTCATCAGAATCCTTCATTTCCCAGAAAAGAAAGCACAAATTTGACAATATATGATTATTTTACGAAACCTACACCTGATTGCAAAGATAATACAAAACAATAGGCAGAGAGGACAGTATAGTCTGCTATGTTGCATAATGGTTGCTAATGCTAACAAACAGTCGACATAGGACAATATTGATTCAATTACGATGGGCTGCTTCTCTACTGGCACAGAATAATATCTAGATTAGATTTTGGCTATTATAGGATTAGTTAAATTTCAATACCACATTTTCTAACAATTTAAGTTATGTCTTTGTTTGTGATTACAGTGTTATATTTAATTTAGGTTGAACGAAATAAACTAAAGAAATTTCCAGCTAAGACTTTCCTGACAGACATCCAACTCGATTATCCAACAATTCAACTATATTCTCTCCCACCTAGAGTTTTGATTACTCATTTGGTTTTCAACCCGACAGTTTGGTGCAACGCGGCTAATCGTTAGCATACCACACGAGAGGGAGAATCAACAGGCGAGCACGTACCTAGTTACTGTTTTAAGAGAATGCAGAATTGACCTAAACAAAAGCTACACTTTACACGAAAAGAATAACATAAAATTAGCTCACGAACAGATTGGAAAGCTCACTTCTTTCCCTGAGGTTGGGATCTTTGCTTAGGTCTCTGTAATGTTAACAGGACTGACAACATTTAGTTAAAATATCACAATACAATTTCTACATTTTTGGGTCAAAAAAGAGAAAAATAAGTGGAGAATAACTGGGTGTTATTACAAAAATTGGAATTCGTATTATGGGTGGATAGAGGGATTGGTGCTTGTCTTGAATGCGACAGTGAAAACGAGTCTGGTACACCGAAAAAATGAAGTTCTTTTATTTCAATCAAATTTAAGTTTTTATGTTACCCACCAGCAGGGTAGATTATTTCAACCGATGTTATTTTCTTCCTCTTTTCTTCTTCTTCTTTTCTATGAAATTTTATACTAAATATTACCTCTAACTTTGATGCAATTTCATTGCTTTTATTCGTGTCATCACCAGCCAATTTGATTCACAAATTTAATTTAGTAAATAATTTTAAAAAATCGGAAAATGCATGCAAAACTTTTGAGCTCCATGGTAACGATATTATTGCGACGAATCTTCTTATTTACAATTTTGTAAGATTTACAAGGTTTCTGGATTGTGATGTTTGTGGTGACATCTTAAGAGCAATATCGTTATCGGTTTAATGTAATTCGCCTCGTTGAATTATTTAATATTTATGTGAAGAAAAAGAATTTACCATATAGCTATACCTTCTATGCTTCAAGGGCAACTGAAATTTATAGTTAGATTTTTTTTCTTTCCTGCTTTCCTGAAGTCTGCATACAACTGATTGCTTATTAAGAATAATCTACCATAGGAAAGTGAAAGGGAATTAAGATATGCCAGCTTTGTGAGAGTCATGAAGTATTTGTTGTGCGAAATGTGGCAACTATGCCATAATTCGACAGATGTACGCGAAAAGCTGCTAATATTCGTAAACATAATGGCAGAGGTACAACGTGAAATTCTGCTCTTCCTGTCACCGTATTTTCACCTTTGTACCGTTAACGTGATGGATGAGGACTGATGACAAGGAGTGATAGTGGTCTCGGAAAACCACGAAAAACCGAAATATCGACACGCAGAGTATTAACCATTCACCCAACAAGCTCAACCCCACGCGACGATAAGGGCGATATATACTCAACGTAAGCAGCCCAACTGTGCGTTTATCTCGGGTATAATCATAAAATCTATATTCGATATTTGTTCGTTGCTGACAAATGAGAATCAAATTTAATTCCAGTAACTTCTAAATTAAAGACATTATTACCGAGCGTGGTGGTGTAACGGATAGCGTTCTGGCCTCGCATTCGGGAGGACGGTGGTTCGAATCCCCGTCCGGGCATCCAGATTTGGGTTTTCCATGGTTTCCCAAATCACTCCAGGCAAATGCCGGGATGCTTCCTTAAAAAGGCCATGGCCGAATTCCTTCCCATTCCTTGCCCCCATCCCTTCCCGTCTCTAAAGACCTCGCTGTTGAGAGACGTAAAGCAGTTAAAAAAAAAGACATTAGGATAAAATACGAATTCTTTAGTAGTTAGTAACTGGGCTAACTACGTGTTTCTATAACAACTACCACATTGGCATTCCCTAAATGTTACACGAAATTGAAACTGATATTTAAGACACAATGGTAGTTGTTATAGCATTGGGGTGAAGAAGTTACGGCAGGGCTAAATCACAATTCGCTCTTATTGAAGTTTAAACATTAATTACAGATAAATTAGAAAAAAGTAGGCTGCATCAATTACTGACGACTGTTGTTAATATATGACAAGATGTTTAGTTAATTTCTTCAATTTTTGTTCATTTAGTGACTGTACAAATGTAGTTAAATATTAAATTGTATTCCTAAACGATTGGAAAAAGTGTATACTCAATACGATTATTCAAAAGAAACAGATAAAGTAAAAATTTATGTTAGATTCCAATCATGTATTGCACACTGAAGCAGCACGTGCCTGAAACGTATAAATACATAGCATAATTATACATTTTAATACCTTCCAAGCTACATAAGACTTTAAGAAAACGACATCGATGTATACTTTTTCTGCACTTCCAAGCTCCAGCGGTCAGACACATGTTTGAATCTTTTGACGTTATCTATGTTCCCCATGAGAAAAAAACATTTATCATTTCTTAATTATTCGTTTCATAATATAATTTTTTATTTGTTTCTCCTTTTGGATCTATGCAATTTATAGATGTTAAAAAGGTTGATTAAAGGTACGGGAGCGCATTTGACCATGACATTTGTAAAAACCATCCCGGCTTTTACCTGGATCTATATTTCGGTAATTCATGCAAAACCAAAATCAAAATAGCCGAACTAGGATTTAACTCATATCTTCCAAAATGCCGACCGACGGTAACCGCTAACCCAGCAGGCTCGGTTTCATACCAATACAAAAGTTTTTATTAGAAAGATGTCGCACTATTATACCACTAAATTAATGATAGAACGTTCTGGCGGGTCAGTGATTAACGAGTCTGACTGGAAATCGCTGTCTCGGCGGTGATTTTAGAGACCCAGAAGCAGATCTTTATCTGACACATCTTACTGTGTAATGTGAAGTACGCCAGAACGCTTCCATAGTTCGGATTCCACATTAAACTGTAGGTCCCCTCCCTAGTTGTAAGACGGATGTGTACATAACCAAATTAAATTCTAGCTAAACGAAGGTTTACCGTTGTCCTAGTTGGCCCAAGTGAACATAAAAATAACTAAAAAGGTAATATTAATCAAAATTTAACAACTGTTATTTATTATTGCACCTATATATGTATTTATTACATTTATTCGTTTGGATCCGATGTCATTGCTAAAATATCTTAAAGTTAGGTTAGAACTCGATTACTCGTATTTTCGGCTGACATTACAATCAGGATTTGTGAATCATAGTTAAAAAATTAAGAATCGTGCTAGTGTTTATTTTAATTCTGGTCATCAAACACGAATTTGCTTGCCTTATTGCCCGAAGTGGCTTGTTCTTGAGCTTGTTCTAACGCAAGTAGCGGAAGGAATATTCTTCAACTTGTAAATGGCTAACAGCGTAGGTTATAGTTATGAAAGACCAAGGTTAAATCCCAAAACACAAAGAAAACTCAACGCTGACTACGCACACCATCTTCAATCTACACTAACACGAATATTTTTAAAGTTGGGAAGTCAACGGATAACCGCCCCAGTCTACCTCCGCGGGATATTACTATGGTGAGGCAATACCCTGCATAGTAAACGCCCTCGCCCGGACCTACACTTTGACTTTTAGGTAAACAAACTACACATGCTGTTGACAGTAGAACAAGGCAGTTTGTCTAATTCTTAATGTTAGATCATTCGCAATCGAATTTCACATTCGACTTAAAGTATTGGATATAATGTTTGTTAACGATTATGATAGAACAAAAATTTCCATCAACTTCTTCTAATTATGTAGTTCATCCATTTTCATAGCTTGAGAGTCGCTGTTTACTATTAGTCGACACTCGCATTTAAAGACGGTTTTTGAGGGATCACGCTTTGTAGCGTTTATTTGCACGGTCTGTAAAACTGAGCGGCTCGTATATTAGCGGCGCGTCGCCGCCACTTGCAGCTTCTTCCTGAGAGAGTCGCGTCATAAAACGGGAGCAACACAGCTATTTCGCACTCCATTAGGCCGAGTCGTAATTACTCACGCCTGGACGGCTCGCGGTTTCCTCCACTGCAATGTCTCACAGCCAAGTCGACCCCACATTTCACCCACTCCAAGAAGTCCTCTCCAATCCACGGTTCTTCTCACTCCTACCAAAAACTCATTTAACATTCCCGTCCTCTGTAGAGGAGCTTGACAGATATCATGGAGGATTAGCACCCCCAGTTCCAAGATTGACGGAGGAAGGAGTTGAGTACAGAATACGTTGCCTGCTTTGGAGGATGCGAGTTCAATTCCCCGACCGGCCACTCATGTTTCGATTTTCCGTAGTTTTCTCAGACCACTCCATGCCAGGATGATTTCTTCACAAGGCCATGGCCGAATTCCTTCCCGTTCTTTGTTCCCTATCCTCACCCCGGCTCTAATTACCACCACGTCTACTAGTCGTAAAGTCCGGTAGCAGAAAAACTGGGTACTGTGAGACCTACATATAGACGTGTTTAGAACTATGGTATTTTTGGGAGTGAAATTGCGCCGTAGGTGTTCATAAATAATTTCTTCCAACTGTTCACAAAGTCAAACAGCATAACTGGTGTCTACGTCGGAGAAACGTTGAAAGTTAATGGCTGAAGTGAACAGATCGTAATAATTTGAGTTAAATCTGACAGTCTGACTTAACAAATAGTAATATGATATAGTTTTTTTAGCATCCATTCTGTAATAAATCATTTCCTGTAAATAGGAAGAGTGATTTGTTGATTATAGTTAATGGGAGATTGTCTTATGACTATGGGAGATTCTGTGGCAATATTTTTTGAAAATAGTGCTAAATGTTTGTTAGTAAGTGTGTGTACATTTGTAATAGTCACTGGTTGGTTTCCGTATTTAACAATTTAATTAATAGTGACTACCACTATTTTTTGTCTAAACTTCAATAATTATAAGGCATCAGTTATGTTTAAAGTAATATTCAAAACCTTTAAATTATTAGTATAATCCTTTAAAATGATTATAATTTAAATGAAAGTGGAATTGATCAAATTGATTTAAAAGAAATTTAATGATAACCAATTGTTTGTTGACCCCCACGTACCTTTTCTAGAACAGCTGTCAATTTCTTTTCACCTTATGAGCACGTTCATGGCACGTTGTTGTACATGTGGAGTTGTTCCAAACAATCTAAGAGGGTAGCTACACTTGTAAAGCAAAAACTCTTGCTAAGTGTCTTAGTTGGAATGAAATCTGTTGTATCATTTTGACATCCTTCTTAAGTAACAGTTAATATACAAGTTTCATCTTAGTTACTGGAAGTACAAACCGTTTTGCGATCGCAGATCCTACCTCTTCGATAAATTTCAGCACCCGTAGTGCAACTTGCTCTAGTCACGTCAGAATACTTCTGTAGTTATTTTCAGGCACAGAACACCGTAAAACAGATAAGAACGTTTATCCAAACTTGTGGTAGAAATTTCGCGATATAAACAAATAAAAACTTTAATTAAGTATCATAGAAAACGAGACAAAAATGAAACTCAAGTAACTGGTAAAACCGGAAAAACAGAATGGTTCACAAAGGTACCGGTTTTACTTTCTTTGTATCTATGGTGCGTCTAACGGTGTGTAGAACGTCACATTCTTTATCTCGCCTTCTCCACACCCTGCCCAGGCACGGCTGACAGGCTACAAACTCGACAGACCGACATACGTGAAGGGGCGTTGCTATCACAACCCAGTGACAAGTCGAAAAAGATAGCAAATGTTCCCTAAATCAGCAACGGTACTCCACATTTCTGTGCGAATGTTTTGGAGTGAGAAAAAGTCCACGCCAGATTTTTGGATTTGGGATACATCGTTTGGAGTAAGGGTTTAGGGCACATTTCATTTAGGCTGAATAGTAACTCCATACAGTTTCAGTGTTATGTGACGCATTCCTAAAACTGCCTGTTATCTCTTGTTTATAGCTGTAGGGCAATGTGTCTTTATTCCTAGTGTTAACATTTAACATATATTTATTATCCATTAAGCAAATTTTGCTAGACAGTACAGTGTTGAATTTTACAAAACATTTTTTTTTTTTTTTTTTTTTTTTTTTTGCTGTCGTCAGTCTTTAGACTGGTTTGATGCAATCCTCCATCCCTTCCTATCCTGTGCTAACCTCTTAATTTCTACATATCCCTTACAACCCACGTCCTCAATTATCTGCTTCATGTATTCTAATCTCTGTCTACCTCTGCAATTCTTACCTTCAACTGTTCCCTCCACTAACAAATTAACCAATCCAGCATATCTCAAAATATGACCTACCAGCCTGTCTCTTCTTCCTGTAAGCTTCTTCCATAAACTTCTTTTCTCACCGATCATTTCCAAAACTCGTTCATTTCTTACTTTGTCTGTCCACCTAATTTTCAGCATTCTTCTGTATCACCACATTTCAAATGCTTCAAGTTTCTTTCTTTCCGGTATTCCTAAAGTCCATGTTTCGCTACCGTAAAGTTCTGTGCTCCACACATAGAGTTTTAAAAAGTTCTTTCTAATTCCTAGATCAATATTTGAAACTAAAAGGTTTCTCTTTTTCATGAAGGCTCTTTTTGCTAGTGCTATTCTGCTTTTAACATCATTCCAACATCGGCCATCGGTTGTAATTTTGCTTCCCAAGTAACAGAACTCACTCACTTCTCCTATTGCATCAGATCCTATTTTTATATTTAATCTACTATTGGTATCATTTCTGCTAAATTTCATCACTTTTGTTTTACATATTATCATAGTTGAGGTCAGCCCACCAGGGTCCATCAGTAACTACAGAACTGTGATTGAATAAATAGTTTATACAATATTAGCAACAGTGTTATCAGCATTAAAATGTAATATAAACAGTTATCAGTATTAAAACAGTAATGATAACAATCAAAATGAAATTGGTTTAAAAAAATTATTTATCTGTACATTCAGATGGTTCGTTCACTAGACTCTTCAACGAACCGTTATTTCATAATACTATAGTAATATTTTATACTTAACAAAATTTTGAAAGATAAACACAAATCCTATAAATTACGAAAATAGTACAAATAATATACTATTATTACTACACACTATAAGTCACCACAGCCTGTTAGTAAAAACTATTTCCCACTAATACTAAAGAATTAAACATCTTGAGTTTTCAGAAGTTTAGTCCCTTCAAGGCTGGCATCCGTTGAAGAATAAGCTTCGGTAAATCCAGAATCCACACTTCCGGCATCAGCGTTCGACTTAGTTGTTTATAACATATATTGTCGGTTTAGGGTATCTTGGTTCATTCCTTATATGGTTTGCTGTATTCTGACAAGTTGCCGGCCATGCTGAAGCCGATACCGCTCCCTGGCTGCATCTGACACAGCATCTGCCAGTTTGTGCAGTTCTTCCCATAGGAGTTTGTATTTCAGAATTTCCGTGGTAGTTTTTTCTGTGATCTTCACTCTGTACTGTCTGATTTGATCATCAACTAAAGAACATTTAAACAGTTTATGATCAGGTGATCCTGGGGATCCGCACGTGCATAGGTCATTCTCTGCCCTATTGATCCTGTAGAGATATGTTTCAAACGGTCCATGACCGGTGACGAAATGTATCAACACTCGAGATGGATTAAAGTACTTAATACGCATCCGTTCTCTGATGTCAGAAACAATTTCAAATACTCTGCTTCCTGTTTCCGAATTGTTCCACTGCTGTTGCCATTCATTTAAAATACAGTTTTTAATACCTTCTTTCTTGGAAGCCACTTGACCCAGGATCTCTGTTACCCTGTCAGAGTTTCCTTTTCGTGGCCAGTAACACGTTGCTCTCTTTCTTATTTCCAGATCTAAAGGAAATATTCCGAGAGTGACTAAGTGCATCAGTTGGGGTACTTCCGAATGCGCCTGTAAGACGCAAGAGAATTCCTCGTTGCATTCGTCTGATATCCCTTGCAGGTTTAACCAGTCTTAGCCTATGTGCCCAGGTACTTGCTCCATAACTTGTAATAGCTGTGGTGATGGCACCATGATATAGTCTAATAGTCGGCAGTGGGATTAGAAATCTTCTTTGCAAAATGCTAATTATCTTATTCATTGCTGCAGTCGTTCTTTGCCATATGTAATCAATGTGATCATTAAAATTCCTATATTCATCCAGAATAACCCCTAAGTATCTTATTCTTTTGCGTCTTTTAAAAGAATTTTCTCCAAGCTTCACAGTGGGGTTGCATCTCAGTGTTCCTTTCATTAATATGTATTGAGTTTTTGTAGGTGCCAGCTGGAGCTTAACTTGTTTACACCAGAATTCCATTACTTCCATTATTTCTTTGGTGTTTGTCTCGATCTCTCTTCTATTTGATTTTTTCTTATGGTTATGCATTAAGCGCTGACGGAAATCTGATCAGCACTTAACAATCGAAATAGTAAATCGAAGATAACTGGCCACACTGTATTTTTAATTTATTTCCTCGTTAACTTCTTCTTAGGAGTAACTGTTTTATAGATAAATGTATTGAGTAAATCGCTTTTTTAGCTTAGTTTAACCCATTCTTTTTCTTAGTTCATAAAATTGCGCACGAAGCACTACATTCATTCGGTTGATAACCTTTTTGGTTTGTTGCTTTATAGATTCATTAATATAACAGACATTTATTTAATTCTCTGTGTAGCTGACTATTGTGTACATACCAAGGAGCGTTAACCGCTAATCTGAGTACTTTGTTTTGAAATATTTGTACCCTATGTAATTAGATACGACTAGTACATCCCTATATTGGACATGCATATCTTATGAGTGGTCGTAATATAATACTGAGATGAAAGGTTAGCACAAGATAGGAAGGGATGGAGGATTGAATCAAACCAGATGAGAGAATGATAAGTGTACAGTTGAGATATTTGGCAGAGTTGATATATCCGATGATTATATGTTGAATAACGTGGGCAATAATACAAACCCCTGTGGGACTCCTGGTACTTCTGGTCTTTATTGTTCATAGATGGGTTTAAAACAGCAAACTGGCTGCCAATGATTAATGAAGTAGCAAGCAGCACAGGAAAATTAACGAAAAGGTTTTTAAACAGAGACAAACTTAAGTGTGAATAAAAAATAAAACATTGAAAACTGCTTCGTCGATAACGAGAACGAAATAGTAGCGCTGATCATAATCTGATTTCATTGTTGCTTTCGTCACCAGTTAATAATATAAATGTTAATCAGTTCTTCAGAAAAGTAGTGAATAATTCAGCTCTTCTTAACAAATGGGAGATAACAAAAATATAAAGAAAAATAAAGCGCTATTATTTAGAGAATATGGGACAACTCAGACAGAAGATAGTGTCAGGTAGAGTTAACTTCAACAAAATGGTAATTATAGTGAGCGAATCAATAGAAAATTGCAAAATCGATGGGAGTGTAAACGTCGGAAAATAAAGTGCAGAAAAAAAAAATTACGCCAAGGATTTTTCAGAGAAAAAGAAGTATCATTTTCGAAGTGCATATGGCATATGACATGTTGTAATGGTACACCTGGTTTATTAAAAAGATGTTAAAATAGTAACAAATCTGTTTTTCGGTGGTTATAGGCAGAGTGAAATACAAAATTGCAGGTAGAATTGATTTCTCAAAAACAAAAATAACTCGTCAGTTTTATTAAAAGCAAATTTAAACGGATGAAAACATTTTAACAAAAATCAAATTTAGATGACTGTATCAAAGAACAATGTTGCTTATCCGTCCCTTCTCTTGTCACTGCAATCCCCTATTGCTTTTTCGTTCCACGTACTATCTACATTCATTCCCCTTTGTCCTACATTCATTCCCCATTGTCCTACATTCATTACCCATTGTCCTACATTCATTCCTCATTGTCCTTGTGACATGGCAATCACTATAATAGAATAGTTAAACTTCTCTCCAATATTGAGACTTATTAGGTGGATTGAACGTAACTATTTTACTTAATCTGTTGTTGAAAGGATGCAGAGCCGAAAATCTTTCAGCTCAGAGCAACGATGGTTCCTTTATAATAGAGGTATTATTTAATTTGGTTAAAATGGGAGGTACGAATCTAAAGAAAAGGTAATCTATTTTGTTCCTGATGTTACCGAAGACTACTGTAAAATATAAAATTCACGAGGATAGAAGCGCATTTCCTCGGTTTTTACTTTTACTTGTATTTAGAAGAATTCCAAAAAAGCTGTCGATATTTGGTTTGAAATTAAAACTGAGGACAGAAGTAAACTAAAAACAACTTATTGTCGGTGTGTGCATCTTCTGCATATATGTTGATAAATGTTTAATGTGTGAAGAAAAAGCTTAAAAATGAAGACGTTTTCTCTTTTTTCTTAAATAAACAAATACAATAAAACCGTAAAAAAGAAATTTTTTTGACAAGAAAAAGATTGGGACACTATTAGTGAGCTACAGAGAAGGAATTAACTTTTAAAAAATGCGTCTGTCTGCCTGCAAGTTAGGTCGAACGGGATTCATGAAAAAACTATTGGTTATATTTTTACGGAGTTTCGATTAATTTAAAGTACGTGGTGCTTGGGTAAAATTGGGTATGCGTTATTTTGATGTAAAGCTGAAAAGCTGAGAAACTTGAGACAAAATAATTCATAAATTAGCATCCATTTTTTCCTTTAACGCGATTCACATAAGAACTACTTGTCGGATTTAGTTACTTCTCGCAGTAGAAATAATTATTGTGTCTTTTAAATAAGTAGGGCGTCTTTAAAACCAAAATTTTTCTCCACTCTGTGTTTACACCACTCTGTGAATGACATCAAAATCGCCTACTACTAGCTACAAATCTGCAAGAAAAGCAAACAAAATATTATAAATGAATGTAATCTTTATCGGCGTTGTTTATTTATAAACGTTTCTCGGGAAACAAACCGAGTGATGTTGTTATTAATGCACAATATTTCGGCGACTTTATTCTCCGTCGCCATCTTCAGGTGCAGTTGCAATTCTTGAAGTCTGCCTTGAAGTCAGCCTTGAGCGTGTTGTTTGTAAACATGCCAGTTTACAAACAATACGCTCAAGGCTGACTTCAAGGCAGACTTCAAGACTTGCAACTGCACCTGAAGATGGCGACGGAGAATAAAGTCGCCGAAATATTGTGCATTAATAACAACATCACTCGGTTTGTTTCCCGAGAAACGTTTATAAACAAAATATTGTACAAAACTACAACTCTGATCATGTAACATCTTAATGCAAATCTACTGTATAATTTTTGTAAAAGTGTAAACATTCCTTTACGAAAATCTATTGTAAATTATATTATCATTTGGCTGAAGAGCACGACATGTGTGCTGCCAGCCCGCTTCCCCCATTAAGGGGGATGAATGAAATGACAATAAATATATATATATATATATATATATATATATATATATATATATATAAAACCATTTGAAGCAGTTATTAAATCGTGGATTCCGCAGGCAACATCACAAACATTAATTTGATTTAATAACACGTAAAATAACAAATTGTGTTCTTGTAAGCTGAAGTGGGAGAACTTTGTATTAAACGAACAAAATGCAGGGGTATGGGAGTGGTGGATAAATTTCTTTAGACTCTTCATGCTGGACCAGTGTTGAAAACCCTGAAATCTAGCTGATGGTAGAATTTATCAAAAATTAAGGTAGTTTTTCCGAAATTATGTTGTAATTTATATTAAGAAAGGTAAACTTACGGTAAAAAAGTTAAATGTACAACAGCAAAAAATTTAAGTCCAGAATTTGAATAAAATTTCTATTTTCAATCTGAATCAGATAGTATTATTGTAATATCATCATTTTTATACATATCAATATTATGTTTTTGTACCATAGCGTTAGTAGGTTAAAAATCGATGCAGTTTTTCCCGTGTCGCTGTATAGCCTGCTACGAAAAAAGATTTTCCTTAATGGATTTTGCTATAAGTTTATAGCGCTTTATTGTTTTAATGACATTAACTTTAGTCTACACTCGTTCTCACTCAAGATTAGAGAGTGGTAAGCTCAAAATAGCAAACATAAATTTCGGCAAGTGCTTAAAATAAGCATCGCTATCTTCATAACGATCGCGTAGCTGTGTTACTTGAAAAAAATAGAGAATGTACATTATAAAACTGTTAAAACAATTACTTACTTAGCAATAGTAACACTTCATGATTATTTGAAAATTCACCTTGCGCCAAAACCGGTCAGGAGCTTGACTAGAGTTCAAATCCTTGAGGTAAAAGGACAACTTCCGTTACTCAACATCGAGTTCTTGTTCTTGTTGATGTTGCAATGAATTTGGCGCGATTCTTGGCAGAAGATTCAATAAAGTTGAAACAAACTCTTCCTTGTCGTTGGAAATTACTCTCTCTGAATCATATTTTTCTGTCATAATACTATCATTAACAGAGTATTGTTTACGGATACATACAGAAGCCTTAATAATAAATTTTTTACACATCATTCTCAGAGTGAACTTTCTTTCTTCAGTTTCAATTGAATTTAGTTCTTTTCCGATACCTAAATACTGTAGTACCTCAGTAACTGGCACGGATTTAAAAGCATTTACTATAGATTGTTGTTTTATAATGTAGAAGCACTACATTTTTTTCACATTATCGATATGTTTATTTCCTTCTTTCTGGCGTTTAATTACACTGATGTCAGCCATAAAAGATATATTGCAATAACTGCACGACGCCTTTGATAAATCCTTACCTTTTCTTAGCCAGTCACAATATTCTTTGTTCAGCAACCATTCTTCCCGAAACATCTGCTTATAACGCTTTCTTTTTGCTGGTGTTGGTGTTAGGTTATCTTATTTTCCAGAACGCTGTCACTCACCATCATTTCAAGTGCAAAATTAAATTGACAACACAAGAGACTGCAAAAATAAAAAAGAAATGTCAACTAAGAATATCAAAAGACTTAATTTAAAAGTTCTTAGTATTCGTCTTCAATCAAATACGGCAATTACCTACCATTCTTGTTCGCGTAACATCTCGAAGCTGATTTTGGAGAATTCCTAAAAAAATTATACGCGCATAAAGGAAAAAAATAGTTTTGTCAACAGAATAAAAAATAGATTACCAAATAAAAGTAAGGATGCATTATCATCGGTCGATAAATTCGTGGAATTTAAAGAATATATCACAATTATCTAAAAATTACGATTCCTCAAATTACGGTGTTTTTTGCTACCGTAGTTATAACGCTATGGTAGGTGGTAGATCTGTGCTGAATACGGTGTTTTTACCGTAATTACGGTGTAGTTGGCAACACTGTGCTAGACTGACAGATCTCTGGTTCGAATCCCTGGCCCTGCGGCAATTTCAACGGACTTTTAAACTGACCGTCACCTCTCTCAAAGTTTTGCTTTGTCAATGTTAGGACTCTATGTGGATTAGATTTCATTCAAAACAGAAGGTTGGGGTAACTAGGATGGAGCCAGATTTCGCGTAAAACTGAAACTCTGCCTTTCAGGAAACCAAGCTATAATTCTGCATAATAATATAGATTATGTACACATTGTTTAGTGAAATACAATATCAATAAAGTAAGTTGTTCCTCGGGAGACGTAAAACGGGTTTACAGTAGTCTTTGTGAAGATAGACTCT
The DNA here is from genome assembly GCA_031002005.1 of Vandiemenella viatica. Lineage (NCBI taxonomy): Eukaryota > Metazoa > Arthropoda > Insecta > Orthoptera > Morabidae > Vandiemenella > Vandiemenella viatica. Next base: position 282,254,333 of record CM061920.1, read on the forward strand.
TGCATTTTAAGTCCATTCGTATGTAATTTTCTTGAAATTGAGTTCATGTTAGTTGAAACTATGTAAGAAGTAAGATATAAGAGTTTAATAAAATGTTTTACTTTGTTAACCAACATTAGATTTAGAGTAAACATTCTGGAAATTTGCTCCCATGTACAGTTTGTATCTTATATGAATACCTTGACCGTCTCCGGTCGTAGGAGGTTAGTATGACAATGTTCGTAAGTATTGTTGCAAGTGTGGATAACAGTGATGGTGTGTGTGATCAGTGTAGTGTTTTGTTTGTGTTGTCGAGCAGAGATGAAGGAAGGGAGACGGTGAAAACAGGTGGCGGTCCATTCAGCACTACTTTCCCGAAACAGGCGAGAGGAGCCGCCAAACTTAACGTCCCCATAAACCGGCGAATCACGGTAAACAGCGTAGTATGATCTCACTCCATACGCACTGCAGAGGGATTTGGGATCTAACCCAGGACTTGGCACGCAATGTGGTGATTAGGAATTGTGCATCACCACATCTCCTACCTTGCCGGCCAAGTCGTGATGGTTAAAATTTCTTCCGCAATCAGGACTCAAACCAGTTAATTCCGGGTAAGCGTCGGATCCCAACACGGTGCAGTAACCAACTGAACCAAAGGGGCGTACCTAATTGATACAATTATTTTAATTTTATCGTCTCAAAGCAACGTAAACCATAAAATTCTTGTCGTGTATACTTAAGGAAGGGAAAAAATTCAATCAGGGCAATTGAAATAAGGACACAATAATAACTTGGAATAAAGCTTACTCTAGGATCATGAAATTACAAATTTCTACGTGTTATTTCGACCAGAAATCGAATTTTTCTAAAATACTATTGTAAAAATATAGCTTAGGGTCGTTAAATACGTTCGTTAGGTAGCTGACATATGTGAAAAAACAGATGAACAAGAAAAATATTTGGGAATTAACACGCGCTCCGAGATATTCTCCATGATGCAAAACACAAATTAATGTTCAGTTGAAGTTGTCTCTTTTAGATAATATTACTTTCTGTCAGTCCTGCATTTCAAAACGTGCTTGAGGAGTCACTAATAAATGTTACTTGTTCAGGAAGAAAATACGACCGCAAGATCAATATTGGAGAGTTTGGTTTGTGACTATTCAAAGGCGGGTATTAAGTATAAAAAAAGACTGTTACGCTGTTAACGAAAACGAATACTCGTAATGACAGGCAATGATCATGTTATGTACTGCAAGAACGAAACGCACGAGTTTATTTACGTAAAACTATTGGAAATGTCAGACATATCAGGTGGAAACATTGGCACCTAAGCAATAGTACTCCAATAATTAGGTAGATGAAAAAATGCATCAAAAGTTTGTGTTCCCTGCAGAACGTCCGCTTGTTGTCTCATTACAGGACAGGCGCCCGCACGCCCCAAATTAGTTCGTGGGAAGTGACACAGGTGGCGCATTTGTAAATACCGCTACACCGCCCAACCATCCGTAGTTGTTCTTAAGAGGAAAAAAAGCTCTTCTTTCGCAGTCCTGAAACCCTCTGATCTTTAAGCTAATTAAGAAACGATGTAATCATTAGTGGTAAGCACCAATTGAATAAGAAATCATTTTTGGTTTCTGACGACCGAGAAGATTATAAATAGGCTATCAGTATTGGTAATCCCTACTTTACAGTTCATATTCGCTTGCTGAGGGCTTGTTTACGAGCAAGGTGATTCAGCGTTAATACGAAGTGTTGGATTTTTGGAGGGTAATCACAAATCAAGTTTTCAGGTGAGGCGATATCGTTATTATATATGGGTAGTTCTCCAAATCGCAACAGTCGAATGCGCTTATAGGTTTTTTTTGTTTTTGTTTTTACTTATGGCTTTATGCCTCGTCGACGTTGAGGTCATTAGTGGCGGCGGGATGTGACTGGGCAAAAGGAGCGGGAAGGAATTCGGCCCTAGCTTTTTGGAGGAAGCATCCCGCCGTTCGCCAGAAGTGATTCCGCTTATGATTAGTTACTAGGGACTTTGACTTCTGTCCTTGACAATCGGTTTCTACATCCCTTTCTTTGATGTAATAATCCTCCTGCTGACTAACTGCAAGGCAGTATGTTAAAAACATTCCTTCAGTTGTTAGTGCGTGGCCTTAAGCTTAACGCTAGTGACAGAGTAATTTCTTGGAACTTGATATTAAAATTTATTGAATAGTAGATAACAAATATCAGATAAGTTATTTATTCCAGTCCTTTTATCTCCTGGAAGAATGTAGATACTTATAATAGAAGGTTATGACTGGTGCTTACCTCTATGGCGATCCAGATTTTAGTATAAAATTAGCAGTAAAATACACCACATTGTGAGCGAACAAGAATGGAAACTTTACAAAAAAAAAAATATTTTTTTTTGGGCGAAATTATGCGGGAGATATACGCCTGCCTCCTCACAGTATCTTTAGTGGCAAAGGAAAATTAACACGAAATGGGATATATGAAGCGAAACAAACAGACTGGAAACTTGATAGGGGTGAAGGATTCAAACAGTATTTATAAATTTAGATATGTAGACAAATAGTGGAGAGGGAAACAAGCCAATGATTTTGAATATGGATTTTTTAAAATTATCCCAGTAAAATCACCGTAAGAGCAGCTAAATAGTGTTAAGAACTGTGGAAAGTAAAAAAAAAAAAATTGTTGAAGTAATCATATTTTTTCACCGATGATCTGTAGAAACGTCTTGCGGAAGATCCTCAGGAAAATAATCAAGCAACGTGCTAAATGCACCAATTTCTTTTAATTTCATCTGTGATTTTTTTTGTGTTTATTATTTTCATTAGCAGTGTTATGAGGAATGAGAGCAAGTTAACTGTTGTATAGGCCTGCTAGCGTTGTCAAAATTATCAAAGTAATACAAGAAATTCTTAAAATAACCAGTCGTCGTTTTCATCACTTATATCGGTTACTTAAGTCAATGGCATATAAAGAGTTGCTAAGAAAGTTTGGATAACCATCTTATTTCTCATCCAAAAACTCTATAAGACGCTATTACAAATCGAACACCTATCATACTTTTCTCATTCATATCGAAGAAACTAATTGTGCACCACATCGTTTCTAGTGTGAGATTTTGAAAAAGAGTGAGTCATTCTACTTCCCCAATCACGAGTCTAAGACGCCTGCAGAAGGAACAACTTTTCCTTTTGCTATACTTCAAATGCAACTTTATCCGTAATGATAAATATATACTTCGTTAGTGAAAAAAATATGTAAAATTCGTCTATATTAATATCACATTCTGTATTCAATAATTTTCTGAATTTTTCGAGATCGACAGTGATAGGTTTTAAGACTTTACTCTGAATGTCTAGTATACAAACGCGAAGTGCCATGCGTAATTCCATCTAACTGATCTTACAGCATACAAAGAAAAATTGTCCAGCTCTAACAAACCAGTGGTCGATGACGTGTTTAAATTACAAGCCCTTCCAGCGTGCCAGCCGCGTTAATTTGGCGGCTGTAGTTTGGGTTTCCTCCAACAATTTCTGATAATCTCTGGGAACAGGTATTTTCATTACATACCGCCAATTTCACGGGCCATTGCTTCATTACCAGCCGTTCTTTACTGCTATACTCCGTTCCAATGATCGCTTTAAATTATGTCTAAACTGCACTTCACCAAGCCTGGCGAGTGAACGATAATACGTTCGCTCCTGACGTTCGAAGGACCACGGATTCGATTCCTGTTTTGATCATCCGTACTTCCGTTTTCAGCGTTTTCCCGAAATACCTCCAGGTGAATTCCAGGATGGTTCCTTCAGAATGCCTTGGATGAATGACTTTCCATTCTTTATACACTGCCGGTTCAAAATAAAAATAAAAAAAAACGGAATGTGAATAACGGGACCACTTGTTAAAAGTTTTACTGCATATTACGCACAGCAAAATATGTTTAATCCTTTAACCATATAACCAGTGAAAATATTTAATTCATTAACAACAATTAATTTTACGGTGACGCATAAGTATCATCGTTATATTATTTGTATCACATATAATGAATCCACAATTCACAAAAAGTTATATGTTTTAAATTCACTTATAAATAAAATAAAAATATTTTTTTCTTATGAATGGAAAATAGTACTTGTAACATTATGAAGTTCGTTACCGTTGGATTGATCTCTTTGACGATTACCTCCATTTGTTGTATAGCATCTTTGTTCACTCATTGACTTCACCATACCCGTTTCGCGAAAAGCGTCACCAATTTTGTAGCTATTTTCAAGTCAGTGGTGCGCATAAAATTGTTTTGCTTCATCAAAATAGACGTCTGCTACTTCAGTTACGTACACAAGATTTTACGTCCATCGTACTAATCACGGATTACACGTTTCAGATTGCATTAACTAAGAGTCAGTTTGAAAATTCAGCGCAGCTGTTTCGTTAAAGTTTTCATGCACTAACTAATAATCGATTCTTTGGAATTGGTACTCTGTTTCGGCATGAAAATTCATGTGTTTCTTTAGATGTGTCGGAGGGCTGTTATCGTAACATATTATACGATAAATTTGGGCAATTAATTTGCCATACATGCGATCTGCCTGCGTTTAAATATGGATTTTTCACGAAATTGATTCAACAGCGGACTGTTTCTGGTAATTTTCTTTAACTTATGATCCTGTCGTGACCCAGCGGCTTTACTATCAGAATCTGACTCCACATTTAAACTAAGTAATGGTGTGTTCTAACCACCGCTAACACTTGCAAGACGACAGTTCCTTTTAAATATTGACAATTACCGCCGGGTCGGCAAAACATACCCACGTGATAATCAGAAGCATTTTTTATTGTATGTTTAAAGGAAATACACAGTCCGGTTCACACTAACGTTAAATTAAATGATTTTAAATTCTACTACGACGTTATACAATCGCATTATGCGTTATTCCCTATAAAATTTACTAACTGCACTGTAGTTACCAAGTGAAATGATGAATAATTTACCGAAAACGTTGAAAGAATTTAAAGATAAAATTTGTAGAGGGCAAATGTAGGTAGGTGCAGGATATGGGGAAGATGGGGGTGTAGGGAATCGCCACCGGAGCCTATGCTCCACTGCAATTAAATAAACAATTACTCCCAGCGAACCTCACCGCGCGAACGCTAGCGGTCGACTCTCTACCAAAGATACTCTTATCTATGCTTACAGACTAAGATATTGATAATACCCCACTCGATATACCCTATTACATTTAATTACAAACACTTACATCATTTATAATTAAAACAGTAATAATAACATAGTAGTAACAACAAAATAATTAGCGGTCTGGTGGCTCAATGGTTAAGCGTCTGACTGGAGATCGAAAGGTCCCCTGTTCGAATCCCTGTCTCGGCGGGGATTTTCAAAGGCGCTTAACCCGACCTTCACCTCTGGCATGGCTTGCTGTGTAAAGTGAAGTACATCAGAACGCTTCCGTGGTTCGGATTCCACATTAAACTGTAGGTCCCCTGTACCCGGCAGGATTGTCGGATTAGGTTAAGGCGGCTACGATAGGGGCGCAATGCGCAGCCAATAAAAACCCTATCTTCAGTTCATTACGACCACACAGAATTATTATTATTATAACAAAATAATTAACCTATAGCAAAATAAAAATAAAGAGGCTAGTAACAAATGACATATACTGCATTAAGGTTTGAAATTGTCAACCGGTACTTTAGACACACTTTTATACTTACTTTATATTAGGAAATTAACGAGTAAGAGTTTTTAATTAATATAGTCTTCTGGGGTAACTAACAAGTGAGCAGGGTATTTTCACACTATATTTCGGCGATCGGAAATATCGTGTGGAAACACCTTGCTCACTCGCTAGTTACCCAAGAAGACTATATGAATTCTCAACGCCGAAAGAAACTTCGATCTTAAGATTTTTTTGTTAAAAACGTAGGAAAAGTTTAGGACTTCCCTTTTATTATTAACTAGCATATTTCTCTTGCCTCGCGCGCGGAGTTCTTGGTGTATGCAGAAATGGTTCACCCTCTTTTTTTCTAGAACCAAATATTTTAATGGAGAGGCAAAAAATATCACAACGCCGTGTAGTTGAAGCATACAGGTAAGATCTTTTTAAAGATGACCGGAAGAAACGTTTTATTATCATAACAAATAAGCAAAAATGTAAAAAAAATCTATGCCACCAAGCCATTCACATTAAGTAACATTCACGGTGAGTTAATAAGAAAATAGATATAAATTATTCTCCTAATAGTTTGTTAGCCCCGTAAGCATTGAATTATATTTGGCGCCGTTTTCCTGTATTTCATCGCCTGGCAATAATTACAACTAACATCATGCATACGAAATGAAACATAATTTTATGCTTAAAGAAACTCTGTGATTAGCTTGTAATGCACCGTGGACTATTACATATAAAATATAATTTCATACTAAAGTATTGTGCGGCTAGGTTGTTTCGGTGGAGGATGTAGTTAGTTTTGTGCAATTCGTCGAGGGCTGACGCCCCTCCCCACACAATGGATTGGTTAATTTTGCACTAATGGTTACGCGCTGATTCCACTCCCCATGGGACAGTACCCCACAGATAATTTGTTTACGTGTAGATTCTAATGCAGCCTTGACCACAGTAATAATAACATGCAGGGCATAAAAGTAGAGCATCCGAAATATTATGGGCAGTGGTTAAGTTTTACATTGTCCAGGCAGCATTTCAAATTACACCCAAACAAAATTCAAAGATATCGGCATCAAAAGCGAGAGGCCATTACCCACGAATAGCACTGTGACCCCATAAATAGTTTCAACGAAAATTACGACTACTTATCGATTTTATGGACGGTTCATACAACATAATAAAAAAGTATGTCTGCGTTACAATGCTACCAAAATAAAATTATAATTCGTGGATGCTTAGATAGATAGATAGATAGATATGTTCACTTTGATCCCATGTGAGAATAATCTCGGGGATGTGGAACAGTACATACACTTATTAGTAATTTCAATATTACTATATAATTGATAATATTATTATATATTGACAACAAGTTAGCAACAACCCATTAGTATAACCAATATCTCCTGTAATCTACAAATACAATCCCGAGTTAATTAATACTTATTATGTGGAACAGTGTATACACTTGTTACCAGCATCTAATAACCAGTTATTTTCTTACCAACCAGTTACCATGTAAGGTTTCACTGTAATTTGTGACTACATATTATATTATGTTAGTTGTTATGTGGAACAGTACACACACCTATTAGCAATATCAATTATATTACCAACAACTCATAAGCAGTCAATTACTTAAAAACCTGTTAATATGATAATTTTTCACAGCAGTTTTTGAGTGCATGCTATCCCATGTTAGTTACTATATATGAGTGAAATTTTGTAAACAGTGTAATTAGTTCATTTGTCAAGTTTCAACAGAAAGAAAAATCATATATCATTTTAGTAATTGTGGATAATTTTGTCACCTTCCCCTTCCATACACCATATACACTATTTTATCAGTCATTCTTAGTTACCAAATTCCAAGAAGAAAATTCTTTTACAGAGTAAAATGGGTTCTGAAGCAGAAACTCTTTCAGTTTGGACTTAAAGTAGTTGGGTTTTTGTAGATAACATTTAATTTCTGTTGGTAATACATTGAATAAGGAAGCTCCAGTAAATGTTAGCCCTTTCTGAACAATTGACAGTGATTTGTAATCCTTGTGAATATTATATTTATTCCTAGTATTATGGCTATGTATGTCAGCATTAAGATTGAAGTGTTCAGGATTTTCTACTACAAATGATAATACAGAGTATACATACTGTGCTGGCATTGTTAGAACACCCAGGTTTTTAAATAGATTTCTGCACGACGTCTGTGGGCTTGCTCCACAAATAGTTCTTATAGCACGCTTTTGCAATTTAAATGTGTTGACATGTATCGACATTAAGCACGAAAACGTTTACGTTAAATCAAGCCCACAATTTAGTTCTGCTTTCTGAAGGATTGGATTGATTAACGTTTTCCGTTTAACCTACCGTATTTCAGAAAACTAGAAAAATAAATATCCAGATATTGTCTACGTTCCAAAGAATAGTAGTATAAGTAAAAAAGCGACACCATTTAGCTCTGAATACAAATTTAATGGTACTGTCCTTAAAACGGTAGATTCCGCGTTGTTGAATGAAATGGGTTGGGAAGACCAGGAACACCGAAAGCGTTGCTCTCGCTAGAAGCTGATCGAAAACTTCACGACTGGCCTATTGCAGGATGACGGCAAACACATATTACTACCAACTACATTCATATCTAGGAATAACCGAGAAAATAAGATCAGAAAAATCAGGACCAGAACCGATTCATTTCTAAACGAGCGATTAGGGAGTGGGATAGGAAGGAGTTATCGAACGAGAGAACTTAAGATTCAGATAGGAGTAGGAATATATAAACTGCCCCGGCCATCCTAATCTCGGTTTTCCATGGTTTTCCCAGATCGCTCCAGGCGAATGCCGGGATGGTCCCTCAAAATAGCCCATGGGCGCCTCCAGCCATATCCCGTATTTCCCTTTCTATGCATAAATGATTACACATTAGGATTGGTGTAATGCACTCTCCGTCACCCACTTTTAGTAATCGCGGAGTAATAATAATAATAATAGTAGTAGTAGCAAACCGTTTAGTCTGCACATTTGTCGAGTATAAAAAAGCATATGACTCAGTTGATCGAGAGTCATTATTCCAAATATTGAAAGAACAAGTCTTAGACCCCAAAACTCTTGCTTTAATACAATGAACACTAACAGATACAAAGTCCAAAATAAAATTTTTAGGGGAAATCTCAGAACCCTTCATTATTAAAACAGGAGTAAGACAAGGAAACGGACTTTCTCCGTTACTGTTCAACTGCGTCCTTGAAAAAGTGTTATGGGAATGGCGGAAACAAAAATCAATCCTTGGAATTGACCAGATTATATTAGGCAGAGGAAAATTAAAGATAGATTTCCTAGCATTTGCAGACGACTTAGCAATCTTAACCCGTGACATTGCAATAGCCCAATAACAGATCGAACTCTTGAAAGAAGTAGCGGAGAAAGTGGGTCTACAGATTTCATTCGAGAAAACAGAATTTGTGACCTGCAATAAAGAAACACCAAAATTCATGGAGACAAAATATGGAAAAATCAAACGAGTCCCATACTTCAAGTATCTCGGAGAAATAATCCAACAGAATGGAACTGAAGCAAAAGCTAATGAAATTAGACGCCAAAAGATGGAGACAGCTTATCGCCTAACACAAAACGTCTACAACAAAAAATGCATCTCCAAGCACACAAAACTGAGACATTACAATACATTTATTAAACCAGAATGTCTTTATGGATCAGAAACACTTATTCTGAACATAAAAAAGATATAGAAAACATTGAGAAAAAAGAACGCAAAATTATAAGGAAAATTTTGGGCCCAAGACTCATAAGAGACCAGTACAGACTCAAAAGTAATCAGGATATTTTACAATATGCAGAGATTCACAGTGATATTAGAAAACGCCGATTAAAATTTTATAGACACATCAAAAGAATGAAACCTAACAGACTGACAAGACAAATTGTTTAATTCAATGAAAACCGAAGTAAATTAATATCGGATACAAAGAAATGGGTTGGAGAAATCAAGAAAGACCTCAAATTAGTAGGAATTGTTCCAGAAGATTTCGAAAACAGAGACATATTTAAATCCAAAATTCACAAGTGGCAAGTTGACCGGGTGGAAAGATTTAAAAAAAGACCAGGAACAACATGGTCAGATGAGAGAAAAGAAGCCCACAGCAAGCGTATGAAGGAAATAAGGGCACAAAGGAAAGCGAACAAACGCTTCTGAGTACTCTGCGTAGTCCTAATGGGTTTATCCGCAAATAATAATAATAATAATAATAATAATAATAATAGTAGTAGTAGTAGTAGTAGTAGTATGACCTAAGGGAATTTTTAAAGCACAAAGATGTTTACATAATTTAAATATTGCTTACACTTATTACGTTTAATTAACGTATTACATTTGTTGTAATATTCTACTTTTCAGAGAACTGAAGAAATAAATAACCAAAGTCAAAAAATAAAACGGAATCCAAAGAGTAGTGGGGTGATCTTTTGTCAGTATTTCTTGAAATGAGTGCTCATCTCAAATATAGAATGATCTGTGACTCATATTTCTCCCATCTCGTAATGATCATAATTTATTGCTCTTTTCCTTGGTACATATAAGTCTTAAGTTATTTTCGCATATTTTGATCTGCATCGTTAGCTCTCAAAATTTCCAAAGGCCATCAAAATTGTGATGCTATTTCAGTCTCTCAGACACACGCAGATCGCTTACAGATTTATAAGAGCAGAGACAAGAAAGAGTATATTAGTTTAGAATTTTATGTGAAATTTCCTCTATGTGTTTACACAACCGAATTGCGTATTTTCATTAACGGTTCACAAAGATAATGAATGTATACCTGCTGTACAGAGCTGTTCGTCTATTCATAAAGCAACACTTGTGTACACAACAAAACCTGCGAGAACAGCTCCGCCGTTTTGCAGCCGGCATAGCGTGGACGAGAGAGTAGTTGCCAAGAGGCAATGCAAAGTTGTCTAACCGCTTCTTTTTGTGAGAAAATGCTTCACTTAATTGCTACCGGCGATATAAAAGGACGCCCGGGAATTTCTTTTTTAATTACTCCGAGTGGCAACGGTCGCGAAATACCAGAGGACAGTCCACATTAAACACAACCGAAACATTTCAAATTGTGGCAACCTGAGCGCTGCTAATTTCCTCATCTCTCACACTGTTGACTTACAATAATAACAAAATTTAGACAGTAAACTTCTTCAAATGTCAATAAATAACACCAATGCAACTGTTTTATATGGTTTAATGCCGTAGGTGTTTCGCCTCTCATCGAGGTATCATTAGCGCCGAATTATTTACATTGTTGTTAAATAATACGTTGCTGATCAACTGCGGAATAATGGCTTGCAACAACATTGCATTAAAAGTTCTATTTCAAACGCAGTTTCTACAGCAGAATTATGTTTTATTTTTAATCTTCTTAGTTCGAGGGCAGCAAGTTTGGCATCATTAGAGCTTTGCTTTCGTTCATAGACTTTCCCTTAGCACAGATTTACATTTAACAGACCACAGGTTTCAATTACTTAAACAGAGCTAATATTTCTTGGATAAAATATACGTATTTATTTATGTCACTGTGTGATTTACATCCAATTCCAGCGTCGGATATTGAATTTAGTACAGATAAAAAATATATATATACTTCAACAACTATTTCGATTCTTTTTCCAGTGAAAGATATTATATTTACTTCGGTAAAGCTCCATAATTTTCTTATAGCAGTTAACTGTATTTTCATTGATGCGACTCATTTTAAGTACAACATTGTAATTCATAGAATCCACCCTAAGCTGTAAACCTAAATCGAAACTGAAATATTAATTCATATCGAGGCATCGACTACTTCCGAACACTTCTGTATATTAGCTTTTTCTTAAAAAAAAAAAAAAAAAAAAAAAAAAAAAAAAATCTAGCAGGCAAGTATGCATAGAATAGAAAAATTATTTATGTATTCATAACTGTTATTTTAAATAAGGTATGTGCGAAAACATAGTAAAAATGGCACAAGTATATGTGGCTCGCTAATAGCATCATCCTTACCAAAACAAAATGTTTGATACATCTGCTCAGATTCATAATATTCTAACTTATACAAGAAATTAATACTATTTAGAAAATCACATTTGCTTTAAAATATAGGTAATATTTGGTTGGGAAAATAAATTCTTCTCTTGAAGTCAGGTTTGCTTTCAAAGATAAACTCAGAAAATAACATTGTTTCTGCTTTGTATTGCATGACATCAAGTTTGTTCTGAATTACCACTATAAACATTCTGGTTTGAATGTTTCTGTACCGTATTTCGTAGTAATGATTCCAGAGGCAGAGTATCTTTTCTTTGGAAAAATGTTAAGCTAAAACAAATCATGATCCTTTGGTCTGAGTGCACAAAACTGATCTGAGGAATCTGAATATATAACTGTACAGAAATGAAAATGAAACCGATAAAAATTTCCACAGTGAATCTTCAACTGTTAATTTCACTTAACGACCAGCATCAACGATTCATTTACCACATATAACAGACGCTGGAAAATATGAAGTTTGTTGGATGACTTGTATATTGACACTAACTTGACAGTTAGGCTACATAAAAAAGTATAAAGAAATTTTGAAATTACTGATCAAATTAAACAAGAATACGTTCTGTCTCCAGTTCTGTTTAATATTTGTGGGGTGTATAAGATTTAGTCTGGAGACTTGCTGCTTATTAGAAAAATTGAAAAGGTTCATAGTAGTATTAGTCCATCAATGTATGGGAGCAAATATGAGGATTCGTTTGGCCGTGGTTAAAGGTAGGTAATGAAATGATTCACTTGCAGCTACATCAGATATATGTGGGGAAGGGAAGTGTTTTTGAAAAACAGCAACATGTGTTTTGCAGAGATTATTCAACATAATGTTATTAATTGCTATATGCAAAAATTTCACATGAAATGAACGATGGAGTTGAAACTGAAAAGGTTTGTGATAAGCTACTAAGAGATCGTGACAGATTGGTTGTTGCTTAAGTAACAATGGAATGGAGATAAAATCCAAAATGAACCTTATTATTAAATGTACAGAATAGTAAAGATATTGTATAATTATAAACTGGTGTATATTAAGTATATATAAAAATATAATTATTCGAAAATAAACTCAGTTTGGCAGTACGCATTGGGCAGCGATTACGGAGGGATTTAAAAGTAAACCTTCCACATTTACTCGGAAGAGGGTGTACCAGCGATGTGATGAAACAGGGATTTAGAACATCGATCAGACTGTTGCTTGAGTATGGTGTGACGGCAGTATGAGTATCAAATACATTAACTGGAGGAAGTGCAGAGTGCAGAAGAAAGGAAGGAAGGTAGATTTGTTTGCGGTAATTATCGTAGAATACAAGCAATAACTGATAAGATAGAAGGCTTGAGTTGGAAGTCATTGGAAGAAGGAGGCATGTGAAGATAGTGTTGTGAGTGTATAAGGTTTAGGCGATAAGATCTGGATAAATGTTAAAAGAAATACATTATTGAAGGGATGAGATCAAAATAAGCGACAACTAGGGCTACATCTGTGGCATACAGGAGTGGGTAAAATACCTTCTATAGACTAGGGGTTGGATATTGGAATATATTACAGCACAATTTATCTGAAACATTGAAAGAATTTAAAGAAAGAATGCTTGAATTTAAAAATTTAGGTAAGTAATAATAATATATGATAGAAGTACTCAACTGACTGAAAATAGTTTATGGTGATTTAGTTATATTAAGTGATACTTTCTTGCTTTCCTTTCTCAACTGCAGAATACGTTAACCCAAAAATCCTTTCGCTGTCATGACGATTCTGATGCAGATTCCAACTTCACTTCATGCAAAGCATCCAGCTGAGAATTCGATGGAACTCCACCAAGGTTTTGTGAAGAATACGTCGTCCGTCTTTCACGCTGTCAGGCTCCGAGTCATATATCACATCGACTAGACTCTCGTTAGAAGTGTGGCAGCCAGTTTCAAAGATGGGTCTCTTTTGAACTCCCTCCAAGTCATCAATTAACGTTCTCTGCACCGCGTCTCACACACTACTGTGGTTCTCTTCCAATTATATTTATCCAAAATATTAGTTCAAAGAAGATATGAAACGAGGATATCCAATTTACCTACGCAGTAATGTAGCAGTATGATCCATAAATTATTTGTTAAGTAACTATGCGCCATAATTTGCGTCTTTGACCAAAAAAGAAAGGTTCGCTTAGTTTTCTGTTAAATCCATACATAGTCTGAAATGTTTCATTATACGTCAGGCAGAATTTCTTTATTGCTTAATCAACGCGTATATTACTCTATCCTCTGAAATTTTAATTTTCTGTGTGAACTTATAACTTAGAAGTAATAAATCGTAATAAATAAAAAGATAATGCGCGGAATTTCTTTCCTTTAACCTGACGCAAAAACTGTTCTAACTAAAATGTCGTAAAAGATTGAATAAAGTTTTACTAAAGGTTTATAACTCGTTTATTTCTTTTAATGTGGCAGTAAGGGAAACCACCGAGTGAGCTGTAACGTTCAGGCCACGCATTCGGGAGAACGCAGGTTCGAATCCCGTCCGGGCATCCAGATTTGGCTTTTCCATGGTTTCCCCAAATCACTCCGGGTGAATGCCTGCATGGTTCCTTCAAAAGACCGTGACCTAATTCATTCCCGTTCCTTGCCCCCAATGCTTTTCTGACTCTAATGATCTCGACGTCAACGAGGCATAAAGCCATAAGTAAAAAATTGTAAAGGAAACCGGAAAAATCCACTTCTCTCAAGACCAAACACATAAGTTCCAAGATTCTGCTGAAAAAATGCCAGTGTATCACCTCCTTTTAAGGCTTTACTTGATATATGATTTATGCGAAAATTAAATGAATGTACACTGTTTCCTTTCAGATCGTGTTTATTTGACACAAAAAGGATTTTTCTGTACATTTTATAATGAATTTTTTTTTCTTCTTCGATCTGTAGGCTTGTCGACATGGAGGTCATTAGAGCCTGGAGACGGTAGGGGACGAGGAAGGGAAAGGTATTCCGTCATGATGTTTTGAAGGAACCTGGAGTAATTTAAGAAAATCATGGAAATGCGAAATCTGTATGTCCGGTAGAGGATTTCATCCCGCATCCTTTAGAAAGCCAGGCCCAAGCTTTACCACTCACCTACCAGGTCCGGTTTTTGAACACAAATAATGTTATTTGACTAAGAACTCTTTATGAATTCTAGAGCTTTGCCTTTTGAAAGCGAAAATCGTATTTGCAATTCTGAAAAGCAGAAATGGCAATTATAATTAAATAGACTAAATTTCTGTAGTTTTTCTTCTTGTGGCTGCAGGAATAATCAACTCACCAGATGCAGAGTGATACCACAATTTGAATTATTTCAGTATTATATCATTCAGTGCAGTTGAATAAAGTGGCATGTTTCAAATATCTGGAAAACTGGATCGAAGAAAATGGAGGAAACAGGATGGAGATAAATGAAAGAGGAAGATGCAGGTAAACTTTTTAAAGTATTAGGCGACTTATATAGAGTAGACATGTGCAACAAAATAGTAAGGATACAATCTACAAGAGCTACTTTGTTCCATTTTCCATATTGATCGGAAACATGGGTGATGAAGTATAGGGACAAATGCAGAGTAAAAGCAATGAAAATGAAATTTCAGAGCAGTAAGAGTAACGAGAAGGGACAGAAGAAATGAAAATATCAGGACGGTGATCAGGAGGATCAGTTACAACAGACAATACAGAAATCAAGGTTCCAGTGGTATGGTTATATAAAGAGAACGGGAGAAGAGAAGATACCAAGGAAGATTCAGAACATGAGGCTGAAAGGGAAGAGGTCCACAGGAATACCGAGAAACAGATGGGTGAATAGGTTTTTGAAGATATAGGAGGAAATTTGCTGAAAGTAGATGATGAGTGATGGTGGCTGGACACGAAGTGTTGGGGAGGCTTTTGTGCTTAATAGGAGACCCTGCCATTGGTTGGAAGCTGCTCAAGATGATGATGATGATGATGATTCAGTGCAAAACCTCAGTTCCATCGAAGTATTCTGAACGATAGATTTGAAACAGAAACCTGATTTTACTGTGCGTCAGCAATTTATGGTATAAAACGATCACTGATTTAAATAAGCAGTAAGTAGTTAAATACTTGTAAGTATTATGTTGGTGTTTCCAGAAGGTTGAAGAGTATTAACCAAATGAATTTTGGAGCAGAGTCATTTGTATAGAGTGCGGTAATTAAAACCGAACTAATTTGAACTTACCATCATATGGCAGTTCTGCTTTTGGACACTTGTGGCCTTTCTAAAAGCCACATAGGTTGAGTACACAGACTAACCTCAAAACTATTGAAAACAGCAGGTCTTCGCGCCGGGCGTTCGGTGCCCTAGATTAAGTGTGTACGACATTGTTACAAACTATTATGCTCCTGAGAAGTGTTCGAGAGTTTCCGCTAAACCATCGAGCAAGAGTCATTCAACAGAGCGCGAGAAGAGGGCTCCGGCAGTTGTGGGAGGGGCTCAAGAGTAAATTTCGGAAGACCCTGGAAATTGGGTCAGTGAGTGAAGAGTGCGCCTGTTTAACGTTATAAGTCGCATAGAGCCGCGGTGTAGGGGTTACCACCCACACCTTGCGTTATAAGGATCGCTGGTTCCATTCTGACCGCATCCTGGGGTGGTTTTCATGAAGTGTTGTGTCCGTATTGTCTTCTGTTGGTCTTGTGTTGTCCTATACTAGTATGTACTAGAATTGGTACTAAGAAAAAAATGGAGATAGCTACATGTTCGCAGCAACCATATGCCATATTTAAAAAAAAAAAAGAAAAAAAAAAAAAAGCAGTGTACAATAAAAGTACGACTGATTCTCTGTCAGGCTGTCAGAGTAAAA
>CM061920.1:282271921-282470894 GCA_031002005.1 Vandiemenella viatica
ACATCCATACTCTGCAAATCACAAACATTGTGGGTGGCAGAGCACCAATCCTAAACCCGCCCATTCCAATCCCGAATAGTGCGAGGAAAGAAGTAATACATATAAGTATCAGTACGGCATCTTATTTCTCTAATCTTATCCCTCCGGTCATTGCGACCTAAATAGGTTGGCGGAAGAAGTATTTCATTGCACTCGAAATTTAAAATTTTTCGCAAATTCTCCAATAAATTCGAACGCAAGCTACGTCGTCTTTCTTCCAAACTATCCCAGCCCAATCTATGTATCAATTCTGTGACGCTTTTCATAAGGGCTGTAACAGCAAGTCACGAATCTAGCGGCTCTCCTCTGCACCCTCTCAACTGAGTCAATCAGATCCTTGCGATACGGAAACCATGGAAAACCGAAATTTGGATGGCCGGTCGGGGATTTGAACCCGTGTCCCTTCTAATTGTGAGGCCAGAAGCTCACCCAGTACACTCGGTGAAAGACTAGGCCTGCACAGGGTTCACCCTACCTCTTCTTTCTTCTCATATCTTCAACAAGAACAGCAGACATTGTCACAGTCTTCTAGTAACAGTTGTGTATACTTTCACACTGAGGAAGGCAGCGGAAAAGCAACCCAGTTACATTTCATCGAAAAGTTTCTGTAGCTTAAAGGTTACTTAATTATTTCCAGAACAGCTTCAGCAAAATAAATTGACGTTACTTACTTAGTGGAATGATCAAAATAGTTTATACAGATGTTACGTTTTTGCTATGCGTTACAAATTTTCAAAAAGATTAATGAATTTATAATAATCTCACCCTGCTTGTATCAGGCGGGAATCGTCGAACAGCGGATGCCCCTACTAGACAGACTGTACCGCAATGCCGAAGGACCGTAACTCGGTTTTTCAGATAACATACATAACGGCAACGTGCGAGAAAAATAGAGCGCTTAGCGTAAGAGCACGCGTCCATCATCCGTGACAAGTATCGACGGCTAACCGAGGACAACACAGCCACAAAATATGCTGAAAATTTCAACCCCGTGCCTACGAAACTCTTCCTCATGCATGCTAGTTTCACATCATTCCTTCCCTTGAATATTTTTGTTCCCAACCTCCTTAAGTGATAGAACGGCACAATTTTTTCTGACACTGTAAACATTATATGTAGAAATTCATAATTAATTAGATTTGTCACAGGAACTAAAATAAAGGACCACTGTAATGTAGTGTGTGAGGAAAAAGAAATCGTCGTATACAGTTGCATAGTGTGTAGATGGATAACTTAGTTTAATATGTGAATAATACGAGGTCTATACCCTATTGACTACCAGCGTCTTTAATCACTTGTGATCTTTCTGCGAAGTATGTAATGATAGTGCAAATATGTTTCGTTTTACTTTGTAATTTATCGATTAAGATGTGGGCTGTAGGGCATGCACCATCTTTCGCCTTACGCCTAAGATGAACGGAGAGTGGGACCTGAGCATACATCTACTAGTGTCTATTATATCTGTAGACTTGCAGAGCCATTATAGTCAGCTTTCATCCGCCACTAAGATAACGGTAATCTCGTGTGATCTTAATGGCTTAGAGTTTCTTGTCGGGTGCGTAATCCGCCTCCTTCGTAGCTAACTTGATAACCTTGTGGGATAACGGATACCTACATTTTATCGTGGAATCCAAAACACTGAGCGTCCTAGCCCTATCACATTAACAAAGCGGAACTTTTTGAGTGGTGCAGTTTATTTTTAAGGCCTGTAAAAATTCCAGCCAAGAAGGGGAAAGGTCTGTAACAATTAGGTCAAGACCGTGATTATACCAGGGGTCTTTTGATCAATACTTACGCGCCTTAGCCAACTAAATCACCAGAATGGTATTGTCGAAATGCATCATTACACAGAAAAAATAGCATAAAAACTTACCTGCTAGCTCATTTAAGTTCAACGATGTGTTGTGAATTTTACTAACTGTTACGTAAAAAAACCGGCTAACACGGTATCATCTCGAAAATTGTTGATGTGTGGATTTTTTTTTTATAACCGGAGAACTGTACTGTAGACTCTAACTTGCGTTTAAAAATCATGGCTTCAAGTCAGGTCTCTAGTATAAGCGTTGATATTTAAGTTTCTTAAGTCATTTGAGATAAGGAGCATGACAGAGGAGCATTGCCCATAATGGGAAACGGGTTCTTACCACTAAATTGTGTTGTGTCGGGAGGTTTCATTACTTTTATTGACTTACTAGCTGTTACCCGCGACTTCGTACGCGTGGACTTGGAGTTTCAATTCCAGAATTGGATATAGAAAACTGTTAGTAACGTAAGATTTGTCCCAAACAACACCGAGTCGACATAATATGATGGAAAGCCATCATTATATGATCCTATCATCTAATCTGTCTCATGAAGAGAATCAATTTTCAACATATTTAAAAACAGAAAAGTAAGCGAAGGTGCGGGGATGTGTGTGTGTGTGTGTGGGGGGGGGGGGGGTTTAACTGATGGCAGCTTTAATTCAGCTTGGTTTTTTCTTCTTTATTCAACATGAGCATCTGAATCTTATAATCTAATAGCAGCACATTGTCTTCTAGACCTGCACCTTAGGCCAGGTTTACGTCCGTAAGGCATGTCAAAAAGGAAGACAAATTGGTGCCAGAAACTTTTATACAGACACAAATGAATAGTACAGTGCAGAGCATATTGAATTCTATACTAAATAATAAGTTTTGTTTCTTATCGAAATTTATTAATAAATCAAACACTAACAGATTGCGTGACTGAGCAACCAACGTAACATTACAGACTAACACACGAATCTGTCTATCTTTCATCATTCGATAAGTTCTTAAAATTTCGTGACTAAAACTGTTATTCATGCCGAAAAAATGTCCTGTGTCCTACCTACACTATTTCATTGTTCAATTCCATCAATATTGATATAGCCATTTAGTCGTCAAAACGTAACAAAAAGACAGAAACTTACTTCCACATTTATAATATAATAACTGGTACCCACAACTTCGTTCGTGATTGTAAAGTATTCATATTGACAGCTGTAGACATCTAACCACCATAGTGCACGATGGGAGACTCGATACTATTACCACACACAAATACCAGTCTTCTGCGCTATGTAGTTCCGGCAGCAAAGTAAAATTTACGGATACACACAAGTCTTTGGATGAAATACGAAAATATTCATGATCGACCAATTTCGAACACCATATCTCACACACTCCCACAGTTACCGAAGTTCAGCCAACGTTGTGATCGATGGGTGACTCTGTGTTACTACCACACAAAAACGCCAGTGATCTGCGATTGACAGTTTTCACTTAAAAGTGATACAACGTGACACATGCGTCTTTGACAGAAATATGAAGTTGCCGCAGGTCGACCATTTTATCCCCCATTTCTCCCACACTCCCATAGCTACCGACATTTAACAACCATAGTGCACTACATGAGATACGATTCTACTACCAAACACAAACACCAATGTTCTATGCTATGTAGTTGTGGCAGAAAAGTGACATATGCGGAGACAGTCGAAATACGAAAATATCCTTGGTCGGCTACTTACAACCACCATATCTACCACAGTACCACAGTTTCTGAAAATCGGCCGCTGTTGTGATCGAAAGGTGACTCTGTGCTACTACTACACACAAACACCAGTTATCTGTGATCTATAGTTTTCGCTGAAAAGTGATACACCATGACACTTTTGTCTTTGGCAGAAGTATGAAATTGCCACAGGTCGGTCACTTTCAACCCCCATATCTCCCACACCCCCATAGCTACCGACATCTAACAACCATAGTGCAGTACATGAGATACGATTCTACTACCAAACACAAACACCAATGCTCTATGCTATGTAGTTGTGGCAGAAAAGTGACATATGCGGAGACAGTCGAAATACGAAAATATCCTTGGTCGGCCACTTACAACCACCATATCTACCACAGTACCACAGTTTCTGAAAATCGACCGCTGTTGTGATCGAAAGGTGACTCTTTGCTACTACTACACACAAACACCAGTTATCTGTGATCTATAGTTTTCGCTGAAAAGTGATACACCATGACACTTTTGTCTTTGGCAGAAGTATGAAATTGCCACAGGTCGATCACTTTCAACCCCCATATCGCCCATACCCCCATAGCTACCGACATCTAACAACCATAGTGCACTACATGCGATACGATTCTACTACCAAACACAAACACCAATGCTCTATGCTATGTAGTTGTGGCAGAAAAGTGACATATGCGGAGACAGTCGAAATACGAAAATATCCTTGGTCGGCCACTTTCAACCACCATATCTACCACAGTACCACAGTTTCTGAAAATCGGCCGCTGTTGTGATCGAAAGGTGACTCTGTGCTACTACTACACACAAACACCAGTTATCTGTGATCTATAGTTTTCGCTGAAAAGTGATACACCATGACACTTTTGTCTTTGGCAGAAGTATGAAATTGCCACAGGTCGATCACTTTCAACCCCCATATCTCCCACACCCCCATAGCTACCGACATCTAACAACCATAGTGCACTACATGAGATACGATTCTACTACCAAACACAAACACCAATGCTCTATGCTATGTAATTGTGGCAGAAAAATGACATATGCGGAGACAGTCGAAATACGAAAATATCCTTGGTCGGCCACTTACAACCACCATATCTACCACAGTACCACAGTTTCTGAAAATCGGCCGCTGTTGTGATCGAAAGGTGACTCTGTGCTACTGTTACACACAAACGCCAGTTATCTGTGATCTATAGTTTTCGCTGAAAGTGATACACCATGACACTTTTGTCTTTGGCAGATGTATGAAATTGTCACAGGTTGACCACTTTCAACCCCCATATCTCCCACACCCCCATAGCTACCGACATCTAACAACCATAGTGCACGACAGGAAAGACGATTCTACTACCACACATAAACACCAATGCTCTATGCTATGTATTCGTGGCAGAAAAGTGAAATCTGCGGAGACACATGCCTTTCGTCGAAATACGAAAATATCCTTGGTGGCCCACTTACAACCAACATATCTCCCACACAAACACAGTTTCTGAAATTCGGCCGCTGTTGTGATCGAAAGGTGACTCTGTGTTACTACCACACACAAACGCCAGAGATCTGTGATCGATAGTTTTCGCTGAAAATTGATACACCATGACACTTTTGTCTTTGGCAGAAGTATGAAATTGCCACAGATCGATCACTTTCAACCCCCATATCTCCCATACCCCCATAGCTACCGACATCTAACAACCATAGTGCACTACATGCGATACGATTCTACTACCAAACACAAACACCAATGCTCTATGCTACGTAGTTGTGGCAGAAAAGTGACATATGCGGAGACATTCGAAATACGAAAATATCCTTGGTCGGCCACTTACAACCACCATATCTACCACAGTACCACAGTTTCTGAAAATCGGCCGCTGTTGTGATCGAAAGGTGACTCTGTGCTACTACTACACACAAACACCAGTTATCTGTGATCTATCGTTTTCGCTGAAAAGTGATACACCATGACACTTTTGTCTTTGGCAGAAGTATGAAATTGCCACAGGTCGATCACTTTCAACCCCCATATCTCCCACACCCCCATAGCTACCGACATCTAACAACCATAGTGCACTACATGAGATACGATTCTACTACCAAACACAAACACCAATGCTCTATGCTATGTAGTTGTGGCAGAAAAGTGACATATGCGGAGACAGTCGAAATACGAAAATATCCTTGGTCGGCCACTTACAACCACCATATCTACCACAGTAACACAGTTTCTGAAATTCGGCCGCTGTTGTGACCGAAAGGTGACTCTGTGCTACTACTACACCCAAACGCCAGTTATCTGTGATCTATAGTTTTCGCTGAAAAGTGATACACCATGACACTTTTGTCTTTGGCAGAAGTATGAAATTGCCACAGGTCGATCACTTTCAACCCCCATATCTCCCACACCCCCCATAGCTACCGACATCTAACAACCATAGTGCACTACATGAGATACGATTCTACTACCAAACACAAACACCAATGCTCTATACTATGTAGTTGTGGCAGAAAAGTGACATATGCGAAGACAGTCGAAATACGAAAATATCCTTGGTCGGCCACTTACAACCACCATATCTACCACAGTATCACAGTTTCTGAAAATCGGCCGCTGTTGTGATCGAAAGGTGACTCTGTGCTACTACTACACACAAACACCAGTTATCTGTGATCTATAGTTTTCGCTGAAAAGTGATACACCATGACACTTTTGTCTTTGGCAGAAGTATGAAATTGCCACAGGTCGATCTCTTTCAACCCCCATGTCTCCAACACCCCCATAGCCACCGACATCTAACAACCATACTGCACTACATGCGCTACGATTCTACTACCAAACACAAACACCAATGCTCTATGCTATGTAGTTGTGGCAGAAAAGTGACATATGCGGAGACAGTCGAAATACGAAAATATCCTTGGTCGGCCACTTGCAACCACCATATCTACCACAGTACCACAGTTTCTGAAATTCGGCCGCTGTTGTGATCGAAAGGTGACTCTGTGCTACTACTACACACAAACGCCAGTTATCTGTGATCTATAGTTTTCGCTGAAAAGTGATACACCATGACACTTTTGTCTTTGGCAGAAGTATGAAATTGCCATAGGTCGATCACTTTCAACCCCCATATCTCCCATACCCCCATAGCTACCGACATCTAACAACCATAGTGCACTACATGAGATACGATTCTACTACCAACACAAACACCATTGCTCTATGCTATGTAGTTGTGGCAGAAAAGTGACATATGCGGAGACAGTCGAAATACGAAAATATCCTTGGTCGGCCACTTACAACCACCATATCTACCACAGTAACACAGTTTCTGAAATTCGGCCGCTGTTGTGACCGAAAGGTGACTCTGTGCTACTACTACACACAAACGCCAGTTATCTGTGATCTATAGTTTTCGCTGAAAAGTGATACACCATGACACTTTTGTCTTTGGCAGAAGTATGAAATTGCCACAGGTCGATCACTTTCAACCCCCATATCTCCCACACCCCCATAGCTACCGACATCTAACAACCATAGTGCACTACATGAGATACGATTCTACTACCATACACAAACACCAATGTTCTATGCTATGTAGTTGTGGCAGAAAAGTGACATATGCGGAGACAGTCGAAATTCGAAAATATCCTTGGTCGGCCACTTACAACCACCATATCTACCACAGTACCACAGTTTCTGAAAATCGGCCGCTGTTGTGATCGAAAGGTGACATTGTGCTACTACTACACACAAACACCAGTTATCTGTGATCTATAGTTTTCGCTGAAAAGTGATACACCATGACACTTTTGTCTTTGGCAGAAGTATGAAATTGCCACAGGTCGACCACTTTCAACCCCCATATCTCCCACACCCCCATAGCTACCGTGATCTAACAACCATAGTGCACGACAGGAAAGACGATTCTACTACCACACACAAATACCAAAGGTCTATGTTATGTAGTTGTGGCAGGAAAGAGAAGTATATGGAGATACGAATTTTTGGTCGAAATATGAAAACGCCCTGCACTGACCAACTTTAATCATTATATCTCCCACATCCCTACAGCTATCGGCATTCGGCCAACGTTGTGCACGACAGGAAACTCCATGCTACTTCCACCAACAAACATCAGTGATCTGTGCAAGGTAGTGGTGGCTGAAAAGTGAAATATAGGAAAAAACACGTCTATTTTTATATATATATAAGATTATTCATTTGACAGTGGAAACAGGTGACCGTGGCTTTTATTTCAATGCACAGAAAACAGCTCTTGTACGAAAGAAACGTACATTTGCAATATCTATAACAGATAGATTTGGGTTGGGCATGCTACCATGTGTTTTGCTACAATCGTAACCGCTGAATAACCAAGTAGTACCATAACAAAGCTTAAACATAACTCACTCGGGTAGAACACAGGTGAATTAGACAGGCGTACTCTCTGTTGGTACTTTCATCCATTGTTAAGAACTGTGGGCTCACTTCTTGCTGATTTTTAGTATTGTTCTAGTGACTATCAGAAAGCAAAGTAATACGGTGCTAGACAAACAGAATACGTAACGTGAATCCACTTATGTATCACACTGGACTCGAGT
The DNA here is from genome assembly GCA_031002005.1 of Vandiemenella viatica. NCBI lineage: Eukaryota > Metazoa > Arthropoda > Insecta > Orthoptera > Morabidae > Vandiemenella > Vandiemenella viatica. Next base: position 282,280,118 of record CM061920.1, read on the forward strand.
CTGTAATGTAGGGCCAGATGGAAAGCCGTAAAGTTCAGTTAGCGAGTTCAAAATTTTTAATACGCAACTTAATAGTAATAACAACATATAGAGATTTGCAGATCGTAATTTGAGAGTTAAAAAGCAAAATAAATTACGGAAAATTGGTTGTCCGAATGAGGTGCTGAGTCGTCAGGTGTTGGACTCATCGTCAAATTTTGTCACCGACTATTTACCCGTGGATTTCTATGAAGATAATCTATATATAAAAAGATGAATGTTTGTTTTATTGTTTGTTTGTTCATACAAATCCGCAGTTTTCATCCTATCTCGATGAAACTTTGCACACTTATCCTTTGAAACAAGGAGAAAAATACTGTCTTCATTTGGTTGAAAAATTATCTGTATAAATAATACATGTTGTCTCTTAATTTCGAAATACTACTGAATGGCGATAGACAGACGCGTTGGATATGGACGTCTGTATACTGCTTTTTCCGTGTATCGGACAGACAGCTTAGTGGCTAAAGCGCTTGCTTACAAATGTTTGGGTCGTGGTCTCCGATTCAAATCTCCGTGGAGGCTAAGATTTTTAAAAATTGTTTTTGATTGTAAGAGTCACGCCTGGGCCGTAGGTTATTCGGATTGAATGTTAAACTGCAGATATCACAATGTTAGGGGTGCAAAGCGAGGCAAATCGTAGGTAGTCTTGTAATGCTGTAGGTGTACACTTTTTTACGTTATAATGATTCCTCAGGGGTTGTTCGCAGTCAGAGAGAGAGAGAGAGAGTGTGTGAACCGCAGTAATAATACTATAAATACGGAAGTAAGTCTCTGTCTTTTTGTTACGTTTTGACGGCCAAATGGCTATATCGATGTTGATGGAATTTGTCAAGAAAATCTGTATGAAGGGCACAGGATATTTTCTCCGGTATGTTTAATAGTTGTAGTCACGAAATTTTGAGACCTTATCGAATGGTGACAGAAATATGTTGGAAACTGATTCTCTTCAAGAGACTGGTTCGACGGTAGAATGATATAGTGATAGCTTTCCTGTTATATTATGCCGACTCGATTTTGTTTGGGTCCAATCCTTCGTTACCAGCAACTTTCTATATTCAATTCTGGCAAAAAATTCTTAATCCACTCGTACGAAGTCGCGGGTACGATCTAGTGTTGTATATTGGTATGGTATCCAATACAAACCTAGAAGTACAGCATTCATAAGCAGCATGTCACATCATGCAATAAGTTCAAATCCTATTAGATTTACAGGCTGATGGCTCCATTCGTCTCCTACTTACCTATTGACATTGTTTAACGCTTTAAGCGTTCGATAAGATGTAAACTAAAAAAAAAAGTAAAATGGAAAGCTAAAATCACTTTTTAACTGAAAATTCGTTTAAGTTATTGTGCTTAGCAGGAATTCGAACTTTTCTCGTGAATAATGTGCAACAGAACTCATGGTAAAAAGGATCTGTTTGAGGAACGAGCCATTGGAACACCATCTAAGAGTAAATAATATCTTCTGGTCACATGTAACATCTCAAAAAAATGAAGAAAGAATTCTTTAAAATTTTAGTGTTGTAATTTTGAAACTGAACTACTTAAAAAACCAAGTGATTTGTTTTGATTGTATGTGCTAAAAGCTGGCAAATGTGACTTCGTAACAAAGTGTTTTATAAGTTGGTGCGTTCTGGAGCCCTTGGTTCTCTCAGTAGACATAGTAAGAGTTTTTATACCAAGTGCAAAGGTGATACCCTGAAACTGAGCATGTTGGGTGAGCGATAGCACTCTGGCCTCGCGTTAGGGACGATGTGGGCTCGAATCCCAGTACGGCCATTCACATTTCGGTTTTTATCGATTTCCTGAAATCATGCTAGGCGAATCCTGTGGTAGTTCCTACAGGCAGGCTGTGGCCAAATTGATTCCGGTTCCTTGCCATCCCCTTCTTCCCCCTGCAACTTCTCGCCTTTAATGAAGTCGAAGAGGCATAAAGCTATAAGCTAAAAAAACTTAAAGAAGAATATTGATAAGCATCATCTGCGATCAAAGATCATTTAAGTATGTTAGTACGCAGTTTAGTGTCATTACTATTCCACCATTTCCGTGTTGGGATGGTTCCTTTAAAAAGGCCGTAGGTGAATGCCTTCCAGTTCCTTGTCCCCAGTCCTTCTAGCCTCTAATGACATCGACGTCAACGAGGATTAAAGCCAAGAACGAAAAAAAAACTATTGCCATATGAAACCATTTCTTGCTTCTAGTTTCATGAATCATTGTACAATTAAAAGAGACTTTCGACTACCAAGTCCACTAGTATGTTTCTGAGATTGGTTATTTGTTGTATAAATGCCCCTGTGAAGCGCCACTCCAGGTTTTCGGTGGCTGATAATTCAATCTAGAACTGGACCAATCCAAACTATTAACAGGACACATATGGTCAATCTAAAGAATTTGATGTATTTCAGTACAATATTGAACTACACTCCTGGAAATTGAAATAAGAACACCGTGAATTCATTGTCCCAGGAATGGGAAACTTTATATCCACATTCCTGGGGTCAGATACAACACATGATGACACAGACAGAACCATAGGCACATAGACACAGGCAACAGAGCATGCACAATGTCGGCACTAGTACCGTGTATATCCTCCTTTCGCAGCAATGCAGGCTGCAATTCTCCCATGGAGACGATTGTAGAGGTGCTGGATGTAGTCCTGTGGAACGGCATGCCAAGCCATTTCCACCTGGCGCCTCAGCTGGACCAGCGTTCGTGCTGGACGTGCAGACCGCGTGAGACGACGTTTCATCCAGTCCCAAACATGCTCAATATGGGACAGATCCGAAGATCTCGCTGGCCAGGGTAGTTGACTTACAATTGTACTGATTGTGGTGCTCACCTGCACGGCGCCAAACACGCTTACGACCATCATTGGCACCAAGGCAGAAGCGACTCTCATCACTGAAGACGACACGTCTCCATTCGTCCCTCCATACACACCTGTCGCGACACCACTGGAGGCGGGCTGCACGATGTTGGGGCGTGAGCGGAAGACGACCTAACGGTGCGCGGGACCGTAGCCCAGCTTCATGGAGACGGTTGCGAATGGTCCTCTCTGATACCCCAGGAGCAACAGTGTCCCTAATTTGCCGCGAAGTGGCGGTGCGGTCCCCTACGGCACTGCGTAGGATGCGACGGTCTTGGCGTGCGTCCGTGCGTCGCTGCTGTCCGGACCCAGGTCGACGGGCACGTGCACCTTCCGTCGACCACTGGCGACAACATTGATGTACTGTGGAGACCTCGCGCCCCACATGTTGAGGAATTCGGCGGTACGTCCACCCGGCCTCCCGCATGCCCACTATACGCCCTCGCTCAAAGTCCGTCAACTGCACATACGGTTCACGTACACGCTGTCGCGGCATGCTACCAGTGTTAAAGACTGAGATGGAGCTCCGTATGCCACGACAAACTGGCTGACACTGACTGCGGCGGTGCCCAACCGCTGCGCAGCTAGTGCCCTTCGACGGCCAACACTGCTGTTCCTGGTGTGTCCGCTGTGCCGTGCGTTTGATAATTGCTTGTACAGCCCTCTCGTAGTGTTCGGAGCAAGTATGGTGGGTCTTACACACCGGCGTCAATGTGTTCTTATTTCAATTTCCAGGAGTGTATTTCATCTACATCTTGCGGAAAAACGTTTACTTTAATGAAATGAAGTCCTTCCAAGTTAAAGGATAATGTGTTTACACTCACTGTTATCACTCCAGTTAGGCTGCGGGCATTTAGGCGCTAACACACTGGATCAAGGGGTTACTGTACAAAGGGACCAGGCTTCAGCTCTGGTCTCCGCGTAAGGTCGTTCTGATTGCTGATTTTTGGCGGTTTCTCACATCCATCCAGGAGAGCAAACAAAAATACACTTATCATTCAGAACAAAAGACATCCGGTCCACCATTAGAGTAAGTGGCATTAAACGCTGGAATCAAACTCTGTGATCACGGTAAGGCGAACTATTCGCAAGAATTCCTGGCAATCAAAGCCATTCGGTCTAAAATAAATAAATACTTCCAGAGCCACCCGGTGACTCAGAATCAAGATCAAAATGTCTTTAGTTCGAATTCCTGTCACGGCGGGGATTTTGATAAGCTATTAACACGACCTTCATCTTTAGCATAGCTTTATGTGGAATGTAAAGTAAGCCAGATCGCTTCCGTGGTTCGGATTTCACTTTGAACGGTAAGTGCCATCTAGGGCGAACAACGCTAGCTGTAATACGAATGTGTACACTTCCAAAGCCGGCGGCCTTGAAGTCGGCGCAGGCTAGCAGCTGTGAAGAAAAGAACATTCGTGTGTAGACAGCTCATTGATTATTAGTATGAAAATACATAGACACTCGCTGTTTTTAGTGTGGGAAATTAGCGGATATGATAAATGAATTTAGCAGAATATTTTATAACCGTTAAATTCTTTAGAATAATTTTCGGGATCTAAAATAGAAACAGAGAAGTAATTTGTTTTAAAAAAATGTAGAAGCTAAGGACCTACTTTATGTAACAAGGTAAAATCAGGAAATAAAAATAAAACATCAAATAAAATTCAAGCCAAACGAAGGCTTAACGTAATCGTAGTTGCTGCAAACGAACATACATAAATATTTCGGATCGGGAGTATGGGGCTACGCTACTAGATGGCGCCACAGACGCAACGAGAAGGATTCCAGCACCACAGCGACGGTAGAGTGACCTACGAGTGGCTACTTAACGGCAGCGCACAGCACATGGTGCTCTCTTCACGCCTGACCATCGAGGCAACATCACTCCGCTTTGTGTCATTGTGTATTGTTAGACTGAGTCTAATAAACCAGATCCTAGTATCACCTGCGTTTTCGTAGTTACTTCCCACTGTCCGAGGGATATCCGCAGCCTACCTTCAGTAGTGAGCCAGCTACTTTGAACCGGGAACTCCATTCAACCCGCCTGACTCCTGATCTTTCCCGGATGTATTTGACAAATATTTCCGGGATTTTACTGCAGAAGTGACATTCAGTTACTTCTACTAGTTGATAAAAGGTTAATACGGTCTCACGTTTGATTAAGTAATCATCGCAAGTTTTTGTAGGAGAGTATACGATCCATTATAACTTCAGAAACTCCAGTTTCTAACGTGATAGCAAACTTTGGCCGCTGTTAAGATTAATTCATTCATAGATAATGTCGCAATTACCACACTATAACGTTTGCAAGTTGGTACCAAGATCCAGCTCAGCAGTTGAAAATTAAGCACATCTCGGTTGGTGCCGCTTGGCTAATGGTCTAAACGAGCTTTATAAGTCACATCGCATAATACCAGCGACACAATCTGCGCAGCTACCACCCAAATTTAAGCGGCTTACCAATCCTCTGGCTGCGCCGGATTAAAGGCAACCGAACGCAGCGGCGAGCAGAAAACCAGATTTTGAAATTCTCTCCTACTGTCTTGTGCCTACTTCACGAAATATCACCATGATTGGCTACAGTTTCGTCCTGATACACAAGAGGCGTGTTTTAAACCGGGATTGTACCTAATGACTCGAGAGTTTTTGATTTTATCTTTTTACGATACTAAAGTGAAAATATAAAATGGATCATATGTTATACTGCTATAACTGACAGAGTATAAGTTGTTACTTTATTCAGCGAGAATCAGATCATTGTATCGCAATAGATTTTTATAGATACTGTGGGAATCACATCTTCCTTAATAGTACTGGTTACCTGGGTTTTTTTTTTTTTTTTTTTTTTTTTTTTTTTTTTTTTTTTTTTTTTTTTTTAAAAGCTGAACATATTTCCATATTGCTTGGTGTAAGATTAATGGAAATACATTGCAAGTAAGAATATCAGAAAAGAATAGAAAAACTAACCAATTCATTGAAAGAACGGCTCATGACATCACGTTTGCCGTAACAAAAGAAACTGTATTCGTTGGTTGTGACGATAATGCACGCACTTTCAGAATCGGCATTAAAAGGCTAAAAAATTAAGGAATTGTAGGATAATCGCACTGTGTATTCAGTTCTCTCCGAATTATGCCTGGGAAGAATTGGGGGAATTAATATCTGGATGACCAGCCTGGGAAATAAGCCTTGTCCTACATAGTGCCACGGTAGGTATGTTATGACTCACGAGGTTCCATATCTCATACATTCGTCTGTTGGCAAACAAATGCAGAAAAGTGTTTTCTGATAAACGCTATGTAATTTAAGTTATCTTTAACTATCCTGGGATTATCAGGATAGCCAAAACATATAAGCATATCAATTTTAGGGAAAATTGCGTGATGAATAAAACATATTTTAAATCTAAAAACCACGGAACTAAATGGAAGAACGCTTGAATATATTTTTTTAAGTTATTTATCTTATGAAGCGATAGAGCCCCTCATCACATCAAACTAAATATGAGAACACTTTATTTTGCAGCTTTTGAAAACTGGTAGTTCCAAAGTAAATAATTAAAATATTTACTAAAATCAAAGTCATTTTAATTATCTACTATCAAATCAACAATCTCGTGGAAATATTAGCAGAATATGCAGCTGAAGTATCACATATGGTTTGTCGACATTGACACTTGTTACTTGCATGACAACAAAATGCCTCGTATCACATCTTCAGTAAATGGATAGAAATCTGCGCATATAGGTAACATGACTATCAATATTTAATGATCTCTTAGGATAGCCGTTTTTAAAATTCATCCATTATTTATTAGCAAATTTAATTTAATTCATCTGAGATAAATGAAAGACAAAATTATTTACTTGACATACGGCATGATTTATAGAACTTGAATGGCTTGACTATTGTAAGGATTCTTGGTGACTATAGAAACAAATTTCTCAGGGCATTATTGAATGAAAGTTTTGGAAGTCCCATATCCCTTATGAAAGGAAGGTTATTGCATTACGAACAGTTTACTTATCATGCTGCACGCAGAAATTCCGGTGGCTTTTTACCCACGACGAGATCAGCATTTGCGACGGAGCGACGCAAGCACGAGCATTGAATTGACAATCCAGCTGCGAGATATATAAAGAAATAAAGCTGAAACCAAAACCAGGAGTAAAATATCTCTCTTCCTGTTGAGGTTCTGGGTACAGCTTTTTACTAGCCATTATTAGCTACTTGTAAATGTTCAATAATAAATAATAAATAAATAAATAATAAAAGTAGATAATAACGAGAGACATGCATCAGTTAAAAAGGGTGTGAGACAAGGTTGTAGTCTATCCCCCTTAATATTCAACCTGTATGTAGAAGAAGCAATGAAGAAAGTCAAAGAAAAATTTCCATGTGGCATAAGTTTTCAGGGAGAAAAAATCAGTATGCTACGATTTGCTGATGACATTGTCTTGTTAGCAGAGAGGGCTGAGGATATTGAGAAGTTACTGAATGGCATGAACAAAATACTGAAGGAAGATTTTGGACTGAATGTAAATCAAAGCAAGACAAAAGTTATGAAATGTACCAGAAATGATACCAATACTAGTAGATTAAATATAAAAATAGGATCGAATGCAATAGGAGAAGTAAGCGAATTCTGTTACTTGGGAAGTAAAATTACAACCGATGGCCAAAGCAGGAATGGTGTTAAAAGCCGAATAGCGCTAGCAAAAAGAGCCTTCATGAAAAAGAGGAATCTGTTAGTTTCAAATATTGATCTAGGAATTAGAAAGACGTTTTTAAAACTCTTTGTGTGCAGCGAAACATGGACTTTAGGAATACAGAAAATAAAGAAAATTGAAGCATTTGAATTGTGGTGCTACAGAAGAATGCTGAAAATTAAGTGGACAGACAAAGTAAGAAATGAAAGAGTTTTGGAAATGATGGGTGAGAAAAGAAGTTTGTGGAAGAAGCTTACAGAAAGAAGAGATAGGTTGGTAGGTCATATTTTGAGACATGCAGGATTGGTTAATTTGTTAGTGGAGGGAACGGTCGAAGGTAAGAACTGTGGAAGTAGACAGAGATTAGAATATATGAAACAAATAATTGAGGACGTTGGCTATAAGGGGTATGTAGAAATGAAGAGGTTATCACAGGATAGGAAGGAATGGAGGATTGCATCAAACCAGTCAAAAGACTGACGACAGCAAAAAAAAAAAAAAAAAAAAAAAAGTGTTCAATATTTTGAGCTAGGTTACGGCCTATAAAATCCTTCTTATGGAAACGAGTTGGAGTGCACGTTCCGGTATCAATTTCCCTACACACCCATTCCCTCCTTTCCTACACCCATCTACTATTTCCCTCTACAAATTTCAACTTTAAATTGTTTCAACGTTTTTGGTAAATTATTCATCAATTATCTTGGTAATTTATTCCAATCCCTAACCTCGTTACCCACGAAATAAAATCTTCCCACACCCTTGTACCTGAAATTCAGTGCCAGCCTGTGGTCCTGGTTACCCATCTACTATTTCCCTCTACAAATTTCAACTATTTCAACTTTAAATTGTTTCAACGTTTTTGGTAAATTATTCATCAATTATCTTGGTAATTTATTCCAATCCCTAACCTCGTTACCCACGAAATAAAATCTTCCCACACCCTTGTACCTGAAATTCAGTGCCAGCCTGTGGTCCTGGTTACCCATCTACTATTTCCCTCTACAAATTTCAACTTTAAATTGTTTCAACGTTTTTGGTAAATTATTCATCAATTATCTTGGTAATTTATTCCAATCCCTAACCTCGTTACCCACGAAATAAAATCTTCCCACACCCTTGTACCTGAAATTCAGTGCCAGCCTGTGGTCCTGGTTACCCATCTACTATTTCCCTCTACAAATTTCAACTATTTCAACTTTAAATTGTTTCAACGTTTTTGGTAAATTATTCATCAATTATCTTGGTAATTTATTCCAATCCCTAACCTCGTTACCCACGAAATAAAATCTTCCCACACCCTTGTACCTGAAATTCAGTGCCAGCCTGTGGTCCTGGTTACCCATCTACTATTTCCCTCTACAAATTTCAACTATTTCAACTTTAAATTGTTTCAACGTTTTTGGTAAATTATTCATCAATTATCTTGGTAATTTATTCCAATCCCTAACCTCGTTACCCACGAAATAAAATCTTCCCACACCCTTGTACCTGAAATTCAGTGCCAGCCTGTGGTCCTGGTTATCTGTTCCCTTCGATTGATTACTCTAATTCTTACGCCTCATCACCAATATACGCCTTGTACGATTCCATTACTCTCTTCACCCTCCTCCTGTTTTCCAATGAATCCCATTCCAACTCTTCTATAGTATCTGTTACTGATTGTGTTCTGTGGTAATATACAGAGACAAATCTAGCAGCCCTTCTTTGCACCCTCTCCAATTCCTGATTTTGATACCAAAAATGTGGGTTCCAGTCTACACCACAGTAATGAAGAAACGGTCTGATCAAAGTTTTGTAACCCAATTCCTTTACTTCTCTTGCACATCCCCTCACCACTGTCTCCAACAAGTGAATGATTTTGAAATCTTTTCCTACTACTTGTACAATATGCCAAGATATTTACATTTCTAATCTTCTACAAACAATTCTTTTCCCAGCTTGTAGTCATGATCAACATTTATTTTTTAATCTGTGTATCAAATTAGACTCTTCTTTGTATTTATCATCATCCCATGTTTACCAACCCGGCTATATATCCTGTCCAGATCTCCCTCAGTTGTTCACAGTCCTCTCCTGTTTTGATTCTTTTATATAGCATTATGTCATCTGCAAACAATCTAATTTCAGATAGTAAACAATCAACACAATTATTCATTAGAATAATGAAAAGCAATGGTCCCAGTACGTTACCCTGTGGCACTCCCATTTTTACCTCCGCTTCTTTTGATACTGCATTTGGCATACTCCTACACAGGTAGCAAACATTCTGCTGACAATGGAAACTTTGTCGCGTTTACTTTACCCAAAATGACAAGCTTGTCAAGCTAATGCGTCAACACTTAGATCATCAGCAATGGGCCAGGATTGGTCAACAGCAGAGTATTGTTCTTCTGAGTGGCTGACTAGACCACTTGACAATGGCGTCAGAGTATATGACCGCCGAAACGTCGTGGTGCACAAACGTGCTCACTCGGCTATTTCATCAATACACAACGCCGAGAAATCCTCCACTCACTTACAGTTCTAGCGTTTGTTTGATTACAAGCTTATACGTAAGTTCATTATTGGCTACCAGAGATGAAGTATTCTGCTATTAAATATGTAGCTTTTTTTTTTTTGATGTTTTTGTGTTTCTGGCACCGACACCTTTTGCGTCCTGGCTAGGGTTTTAATCTTTCCTTCTTGTTTTCTCTATTTTTCACCTTAAGGGGAAAATTTCGCCTTCCTCGGAGGTCTTTGTTATAACCCCTTTGACGTGTGGGTTTCAAATTGGTGGGTGAATAATTGATAGTGGCCCTTTGTACTTGTGCCATCGTTTAGGAACTGTTATTCCAATGTTTTTCACTGTATGTTCTGTTTGGAGTAGTGTTTCAAGTCTTTGATGGAAGGATTCGGTTAGTCTTTTCACGACGCGGTCTATTGTTTCTTGTTTCTATTTGTGATACTTCGTGCATTTCAGTAATTCTAGTTCTTCTGTCCGCATTTAGGATTAGACGGAGGCATCTGTTTTGTAAAATTTGTAAATGCAATAGGTTTGTTTGACACGTTGTTCCCCAAATTTTGACATCCATATGTTATTGCTGGTAATATTGATGTTTTGTACAGATTTTGTTTTGTTTTTAGGTTCATTGAATGACTTATCAGTATAGGAAATAAGTTTTTGATAATACCTAGGACGTTTATCCGTTTTTCTGCTATATGTTGACGAAATGCAAGAATTCTGTAGATAGTAACTCCTAGGTACTTGTGATGGTTCTTCCACTGTATCTGTTTCCCGAATATAGTAGGGTGGTGATTTAGATCCGGTTTTTTATGTGTAAAATATATTGCTGCGGATTTTTCGGAGTTTATCGTTATTTTATTTCGTTTACTCCATAGCTCTATTTTTTCTAGTTGATTTTGCATTCTGGTGATGTTCTCCATATGTTTTGTTCCCGTGGTATAAATCATCGTGTCATCAGCAAACTGGTCGTCGTTAACATTTTTCATGGTCGGAATATCGTTTACGTATATATTAAAAAGTGTGGGTGCTAATACTGATCCCTGTGGGAGTCCTGTCCTCATCTCATATATTGAAGATCGCACACCTTGCATTTCTACGTAGAAAGTCCTTTTTTCCGAAAGCTATTTATTAAGTGAATGATGGCTCTGTCAACTGTAGTTGGGTAATTAGCTTATATATGAGATTTTGGTGCCACACTTTGTAATAGGCCTTATGTACATCAATAAAAGCTGCTGCTGTGCATCTTAGCTTATATTTTCAACCAGGTGTAGAAGCTGTTCTGTCGCTGACATGTAAGGGCGGAAACCATACCGTTTTTGTGAATGGTATTATGTTCTGATGTGGCTTTTTTTGTTCCTGGCACAGACACCTTTGACGTCCTAGCTAGGGCTTTAATAGTTCCTTGTTGTTTTCTCCATTTTTCAATTTAAGGGGAAAATTTCGGCCTTCTGAGTGGTCTTTATAAAAACCCCTTTGATGTGTTGGTAATTCAAATTGGTGGGTGAATAATTGATAGTGGCACTTTGTACCTATGCCACCGCTTAGGGGCTGTTATTCCAATGCTTTGCAGTCTGTTTTCTGTTTGGCGTAATGTATCGAGTCTTTGATGGAAGGATTCGGTTAGTTTTTTACCACTCTATCTATTGTTTCAATTTGAGACACTTCGTGCATTTCAGTAATTCTAGTTCTTCTGTCAGCATTTAGGATTAGGCGGAGGCTCCTTTTTTGTAATATTTGTAAATGCGACAGGTTTTTTTTACACGTTGTTCCCCAAATTTGACATCCATATTTTATTGCTGGTAATATTGATGATTTGTGCAGATGGAGTTTTGTTTTTAGATTCATTGAATGACTAATCAGTATAGGAAATAGGTTTTTGATAATACCTAGGACGTTTAGCCGTTTTTTCAGCTATATGTTGACGAAATGTGAGAGTTCTGTCGATAGTAACTCCTAGGTACTTGTGATTGTTCTTCCACGGTATCTGCTTTCCGAATGTCAGGTGACGGTTTAGTTGCGGTCTTTTATGTGTAAAATATATTGCTGCGGATTTTTCGGAGTTTATCGTTAAATATTTCGTTTACTCCATAGCTACATTTTTTGTAGTTCATTTTGCATTCTGGTGATGTTCTCCATATGTTTTGTTCCCGTGGTATATATCGTCATGTCATCAGCAAATTGGTCGACATGAGCATTATTTATGGTCGGAATATCGTTCACGTATATATTAAAAAGTGTAGGTGCTAATACTGATCCCTGTGGGAGTCCTGTCCTCATCTCATGTATTGAAGATCACACACCTTGCATTTCTACGTAGAAAGTCCATTTTTCCAAAAAGCTATTTATCTAGTGAATGATTGCTCTGTCAACTGTAGTTTGGGTAATTAGCTTATACATCAGGTTTTGATGCCATACTTTGTTATAGGCCTTATACACATCAATAAAAACTGCTAAAGGCGGAAATCATGACGATTAATACTAATTGGAATTCTGTTCAGATGTGGCTATTATAAACTGCATGATTTTCATAGAACGTATGAAAAAAAAGTGGCTGCGAGAGACTGGGTACATAAATATATTCATATTATGTATCATGTATACTACATGCACGATTTCCTCAACTGCATGAATTTTTTTTTGGTAATTGTTATACCACAATCGAGAAAATTTCCGAGTGAGATGTTATTAATGTATGGAAGTATTTTGGGGTGTTGCTCCTTGAAGACTATTTATTTAGCTAATGGAAAAATACACAATCTATTCAATAATATAGAATAAATAACAATGTGTCTTATTAAAACAATCAACAAGGCACGGAAATAAAAGTTTGAAGTTGTGAGTCCAGATTTTAAAAGCACTTTGTAACAGCTCGACATGATTACCAGTGAACGTGGGTGCTATACTCAGTGACAATATGCCACAGGTACAACACAGCCACATTTGGGTGAGGGTCTAACGGCCCACTTATACAACAGTGAGCCACACCGTTCATGGTTGTTTCGTATCCAGATGTTTTACCTAGCACGTCAAAACCTGCTGCTGGATGGTAAACACCTAATATTGACTGCCACTCCTTGGGAGCTACATTGTTCCATTCCTGTCGCCATTTTGCAGTAGCAATAAAACCAGCTGTCAATCAGGTCTCCTGCTTTTACAGTAGTACCGGTGGGGAAGGTGATTTCAGACGCCAAATTCTATTAGGCATATCTTCACGGACGCGAAGACTAATATTCACTGATATTTTTGTGAATTCACGAATTAGATTATTAAATCTTATTATTCTTGTAGTTTCGATATGGCTCAACACCATCCACAAAGGAGGAGTAGATTTTAGTGTTCCACCGATGATTTTTTTTTTAACTTATGACTTTACGCCTCGTCGACGTCGAGGTCATTAGTCATGGGTCTCGGGACAAAGATTGGAAGGAATTTGGCTATGGCCTTTTGAAGGGACCGAGCGGGGCGGTGTAACGGTTAGCGTTCTGGCTTCGCATTCGGGAGGACGGCGGTTCGAATCCCCGTCCGGGCATCCAGATTTGGGTTTTCCATGGTTTCCCCAAATCACTCCAGGCAAATTCCGGGATGCTTCCTTCAAAAGGCCATGGCCGAATTCCTTCCCATTTCTTGCCCCCCATCCTTTCCCGTCTCTAAAGACCTCGATGTTAAAAAGAAACGTAAAGCAGTTACACAAAAAAAAAAAAAAAAAAAAAAATTGAAGGAAGCATCCCGGCATTCGATAGGAGTAATTTCGGAAAAAGGGGCACCCATTAATTACGTGAGGTGAAATTCGGGGGGGGAGGGGGCTCCGGCAAAATCTCACGAAATCTCTCCAAGGGGGAGAGGGGGGGAGGTCAACGGAAATCTCACGTGATGTTTTGAAATTCTGGTAAAAAAAAAAAAAATCTGCAAATGATGCGAAAGTCGCCCTTGGAAGCATGAGACCTAAAAAAAAGTCTCACCAGAGAAAAGGGGGGGGGGAGTACGGAATTACTCAAAAACACCTCACGTAATTAATGGACGCCCTGAAACCATGGAAAATTCAAATCTGGATGCCCGGTCGGAGATTCGTACCAGCGTCCTCCCGAATGCGAGGCCAGAACGATAACCGCTCACCCACCACACTCGGTACCACCAATGATGCGCCTTGTTCTGTTCAGAGCGGTGTCAATCCTTATAACATGTGGACTATTCAGCCATACAGAAGAACAATACTCTGCTGTCGAGCAGACCAGGCCCATTGCTGATGATCGAAGTGTGTATGCAATAGCTCCCCACAATGATCCAGCTAGTTTCTGGATGATGTTAATCCAAGTCCTTAGCTTAGTAGCATTCTTAACCTTTGATGAATTCCATCGCTTTATGCTACCAATATTTGTCATTAAAAAGGGTAAACAACGCGTAGATGTAGTGAGTGTTGCGAGGCCGACGGCGAGGTAAGGCGAGGCACGTGCGGCACGTGGCGTTATTACTTGAGTCTGCATTTTGTCCTTTGTGGCGCTCGCCCGCTGGCGTGGAACGCAGCTGACTTGGGCCTCTTGCCTGTCACCACTGCATACCACACTCGCCTGACCAGGTGGCCTGTCTCCACTGCCGTGCGTGTCAGGATGGACTGACAGAACCTCTTCTCTTATGCAGTTCTTAAAGGTGCAAAATGTTAATGTTTTCATTTCAAATGAGTGAATCCAATGTTCGCATTTATTTACAGACTATCTTTGCCCGGCATGCGCTGCAATGCCTTTTTTTTTGGGTACACATACATAAAGCAGACACATTTACATGTACAAAATATATAAGTGTCTATGTGTTTTGTGCATACATTAAATTTGAAAATTTTATCCTTGTGTTTTGGGATTTAAAATATTTTTGGTCTTTCCGTTTTCTGCAAAAGCGGACTACCCAGCATTGCTCAAGGGCTGGATATGAAAATTCTGATGTTTTTATCCATTTTGATCGAAATGTAACAAACATTTCCATCGCCATCCACTTTGGCAGATTTTCCTACCGTTTTGGAGATACGTGCAAAACACGGAAAAGTTGCACTTGTAAATTTGTCTAGGGTGGAAGAGGGTAGAGCGGGTATAGTTTTTTAAACTAAATGTAAATATCATTTTCATTTGTTTTAAAGCATATGTTCCCAAAGTTCCTTCGATATCGAATAAAAACTGTAGATTTGTCTGTCATCACAAAAAATTTAAAACAATTTTTACAATTCAAGTCAGCAATTGATCGGAATCGGTTCAACGCTGTTTGATAGGAAATGTTATGTACTCTAAAAATATCGCTTGGCCAATTTCCCCACCGTTTTCGAAATATTTTCAAAAAACTAAATGGTTTCAAGTAAAAATTTTGTTTAAGTAGGGTAATGGGGAAATGTAGGTGGGTTTTTGTAAACCAAATGTAGACGGTATCTTTCTCTTTGTTTCAATGTATACATGTGCAAAGTTTCGTCCAAATCGAATAAAAACTGTGAGTTTGCAGATTAAGAGGGTGTGTGGTAAAGGGGGAGAGTGTTTTGGCTATGGCAAACAAAATGTAGACAATATTTTTCTATTTGTTTAAAATATTTGTTGGTTAAGTTCCTCCAGCATCGGATAAAACTGTAGCTTTGTATAAAGAACATAGACAAAAATTAAGGGTATATAAAGGGGGAAAGGGGTTGCGTTTTTGTGAACCAAATGAAGACAGTAATTTTCTTCCTGTTTTATTCGTGTGTAAAGTTCCATTGATCTCGGATAAAAACTGTAAGTATCAATAAAGAAAATTGTCAAGAAATAAGAGGGGAGGTAAAAGAGAAGAGGGATTAAGTTCCTACAAACTAAATGTGGACCGGTTTTTCTGTTTGTTTTCAAGTATGCATGTGCAAAGTTCCATCGATATCGTAAAAAACTGTGGGTATGTATAAAAATCATTAGCTAAAATTAAAGGGGGTGGAGTAAACGGAGAGATTTGTTTGATTTTCTAAAGCAAATGTAGGCAGTATTTTTCTCTTTGTTTTAATATATACGTGTGCAAAATTCCATAGAAATCGGATAAAATTGTGGGTTTCTATAAAGATCATTGGAGAAATGAAGAGAGGAGGGGATAAAGGAAGAGGGATTTTGCAAACCAAATGTCGACAGTATTTTTCTATTTGTTTTAAAGTGTATGTGTGCAAACGTCCTTCAAAATCGGATAGAAACTGCAGCTTTGTTTAAAGAACATTGACAATAATAAAATTAAGGGGTGTAAAGGGGGAGAGGGGTTCGGTTTTCGCAAACAAAATGCAGACAGTATTTTTCTGTTGGTTTTAAAGTATACGTGTGAAAAGTTACGTCGATATCGGATAAAAATTGTGGATGGGCAAAAATTATGGGGATGGGGGAGGTGTTTGATTTCTGAAAACGAAATGTTGACAGTATTTTTCTGTTTATTTTGAAGTATACGTGCGCGAAGTTCAATCAAAATCGGATAAAAAATGTGGGTTCGCATATAATTAAGGGTTATAAAGAGGGGAGGGGAGAGGGAGTGATGTTTTTAAATTAGAAACCTTCGCACGCGTGCACATAATAACTAACCAAAGTCTCATTGTAATTGGTTGAATGGGATAGGAACGCATAGAAGACAAACATACAAACATTGATTTTTATATGGAACATTCTTCCGAATCGAGTACCAAACCTAATTCAGTTTTTGAATTAGTTATAACCGAAATATTTCGAATACAATATTTATCAGTATTCAGTATCTGGATATTGTGTGGGACATACACGATATCCTGGTGGAGGCGGTTACTATGAAATGTGGTAAGTCTACATAATAACGTTTTGGGCATATGAACTTGAGCCTTCCCCTAGTGTTAAAGTATTGGTTAAGTTATCTAGTCTGCTTCATGATTGTGATCGTATTCAATGTAAAACATTGTTTGTGTTAATAAAATGTTCTCGGGCGACTAGCCGAATTAACGAGACGTTTATCCACGATATTTTGACCGTCGAATACACTGTCGCCATCTTCTGGTGAAGTGACAACATCAGAACATGGCGACAGTGAATTCGATATCTGAAGTATTGTGTGCAAACGCATCGTTAACATGGCTAGTCACCCGAGAACATTATATAATTTAATAAATATTATTTAATTAGTACGCCAATGCAAGTGTTGTTTCAATAGTTGCATTGGCGTACTCATCAAATGATATATTTTTATTTTAATAAGTAACTGCAGAAGAAATGACCTACAATAATGACATATTATATTAACTCTCAACGCGGAGAAAAATTTCGTTGATATGTGTTGTTTGAGTCGTGGATGAAACATTTTTTAAAATTTTACACAGTCTACTACGTTGTTACCTAAAGTAGGCTCTTAGTTTCCACAATTTTTATTTTTAAAACAATTTAATGTTCCTGTTAGTACAAGTATTTTTAATAGATCTGGATAATTATTCTAAAGGATTTAATGGTGAGTGTCGATGTATTTTCATACTTGTAATCAATAAACTGTCTATGCATGAATGATCTTCCTGCACCACTGCTGACCTGCGCCGACATCCAGGCAGCCAGCTGTCTCTGCCTATGGTATGCTGCGGGGCGACTGCTGACATGCTGACCACTAAGTCAGCCAGCTTCTCTTTACAAGTAGTGATCTCGTCTTTCTCCAGTTTGACCTTGGTACCACCCACTCTTACGTCAAGAGTTTCTCTTGGAATCAGAGTAGGACGCTCCTTTTCCCCTGGAAAAAGTCCCCCCTGATTTCCAGAGATCCTTTGATGAATGGAACCTTGGCCGTGTTCAGTAGTCAGTGCTTGTAGTCACAGTTAGGTAGTTATTTCCTCTTGAATTTCTTCGTCTTGGTGCCAGTCTAATCAATCGTGCTCTTCTGTAAGCCACAGAGTTGTCCACCAACTCATGGACGAATCACCATTAACATTTTCGTATATCCTCATTCCTGTTGAAAGATTTTGATTTTATCTGTGGATCTGGTAGAAATCTGGTGATTTGGAATCGTGCACCATCACCTCTCCTGCTTTGCCGGCCAAGACGGGTTGCTGATTATTGCTTCTACGAGGTGGCTCGAAACAGCTAACCCATTGTCGTAGTCCTACACCATCATGATATCGGAACGACCAGAACCAATGGAGTGGATTTCCAATAGTATAACTGATGATACGTGTCAAAGAACTGGACTAGAATAGCAACAAGAAAGGGTAAAGGAAAGCTTGTTATTAATATAATTCTTAATATCTTCGCAAGACATCTTGGCGAGACATGAAACACATTTCAATCCGAAGAAATCACTAAAGTTCAGAGCCACATCGTAATAACAGTAGCATAATCCAATTATCGACTTCGGAAGTTGAAATATAAAGTAAGATACTGTCGGAAAAGTGTGTAGGAATAACGATATAAAGCACCCTAGGCGAAAGTTTTTTGAACAATACTAAAAAGACTATGGAACGTCGTCCCGGCATTCACCTGGAGTGATTTCGGGAAACCAGGAACACGGAAGCTGGATAGATGAATTTGTAGGGACAGATAGATGGATATGGAAGAATCTTAGATTGGGAAGAAATGTTCCCATTCATGTCAACAGACTGGATTAATTTTCGTCAGTTAAGAATATAGCTCGCAAGCTTCATCGTTACTCCTGTAAATGATTATAATCAGAGTCACCATATACTCAGTTACCTTACGCATAATCATGTGTCTTCTAATTGCATCGTCAGAAGGTATCGCCAGAATGTCTCATATTTCGTTGAAGTCTCAGCTATGAATCGTTTGTATATTGCTTTTCCTTCATTACCGTATTCACAATGTGCAGTGACATTAAACATTGGAATATGAAGCATCGCAGTAGTGTAATTTACCCGTAATGATCCTACGACCGTTACTTCATTCCAAACCATGGTCGACTGCCACGGCCGAACCTAACCCACGAAATACCTTCACAAAATAAATCCGTGAATATTTATTCCATAACCTGACCGCCGTATTAATTATTAAGATCACAAACTTCGTCGTTTTCGATGCATTTAAAAGAATTATGTGACATGAGAATATCCGTAAGCATACATAGGCAGCAAGATATACAAAACTATTAGTTGATTAGGCCTTGTGTACTTTTGAATAAAACACTGTTCTCGAAAGTAGCCGATAACCGATTTCACATAAATTTCCTAATAGTTTCTGGCCATTCACTAGTCGTTTCTAAATTTGTTATAGTAACAAACTGTATACATAAGACCAATAACGGACCCAAACCCTAAGAATTATTTCAAATCAGATATAACGCAGCAATATAGTATAACTACATTATACATATCAAGGTAGCATCTCGGCATTCGACTGGAGTGATTTTGGGGAAGCCAAGGAAAATCCAGATCTGAATGCCCGGACGGGGATTCGAACCGGCGTCCTCCTGATGGCGAGGCCAGAACGTTAACCACTCAACTACCACGCTCGGTACATACCAAGGATCAAAAGCTGCGTAGACCAACGTGCTGAGGGAACAATAGAAACGAAACTTCAAGGTCGTAATGTCAAGGACAATAACAGAAGTGGTTGTAAGATAGTTAAAATCGAACGCAGAAAAGATATGCACATTTGGAATGAAGAGAAATAAGATATTATTAATGTTGATAAACAGGCATATTTGAGATAGCTGAAAACCAACAATGATGCCGACAAGATAAACTACAAACACAGATGTTGCTATTGGCAAAGAAAGAAATTTTTGGGAAGAGAGAGCTGGGGCAGACACATAAGTACTATGGAAAATGAATGTTATAAAATAAACTATATAGCATTCAAAGACTTTTAAATTTCGACTAACAGTATGACAGAAATCATGTGGTTAAAGAATTATGAGGAATTATGGACAGTGGCAAACATTCAAATGTCCACCTGGCGTTCTCCAAATTGAACTGGATAGCGTTCTCGTATCAAACAACAACAACAAAATTTAAAGATGTTGATGGCATGAATATGGAGCTATTGAAATTCTCCTATAAAGAAGTAAAGATCTGATGCTGAGATATTATTAATGCATACTGTAAGACATGTACCGCGACTGAAGAATGGAGAAAAGAAATCATACACCCTATAATAGAAAGGGCAATTAGACGTAAACAGGGATGGATATCGTTACCGTTGATTATGAATTTTGGGCGCCTTTTATGATTAATTAAAATGCTGCATGGTAGTTTAAGTGCTACAAGACTTTCATACTGATTATAGCATTTAAGCGCTACTTACGCCATTTTGACCTGAAAAAATTATGACGCAGACACCTCGGAAACGGGGACTTTCCAGGACTTGTTTCATAGGTACTAAATAACATCTGTGACAATTTTCGGAACTACATTTTTTTTTTTTTTATTTTTTATTTTTTATTTTATTTTTTTTACCTGTGTTGCCTGGGGAGCGGCGCGCGGCGCTCTAGGCCCAGCGTTGATTCATTTGTAGTTATTTCGACGCGTATCTCGACAACCGTTTGTCAAAGATAGACAAACTATATACAGTTTTATTGCTGAAACTGTGTACTACAACTTTGGTTGTATGTTCTGACACGATAACTTTGATAGTTATGTTTCGTACCGCCTTTATGATAAAATGTGAGTGTGCTGTTACTTCTACACAGTAATTATGGCCGATACTACATTTTTATGCAGTGGTTAGCATCTTCTGATTATCTAGGGTACAATGATATGTTAAGAAGACTAAAATTTTAAATGTTACAACTGATTTGGCACTCAGGACCCCTTTAAGCCCCTTGGAACTAAAAAAACCTGTGACGCGAACACTTTAGAGGTGGGATTTGATTCTTAGGTACCAACGAAAGTCTGTGCCAAATTTCATCTCTACATTATTTCTTTGCGATTACCCATAAAATTTACTTAAAATGCCTGGGCTAACATGCCTGTATTTCCTGTTATTCTTATCGCCTCCCTAGCAACGCCGTTCTGTCACCTTGTTGAACCCTTCACGTTTGTATACAAACATTGTGCCCATTGATTATTAAATAAACATAGTTCATGGTAAGCCAAAATGTGTATCAGATAACGTCTGTTACATCCCTATAACCTAGAGAGCAAGTAGGTAGGACTGAAGATTATTACTAAATGGAGCCTTTAAAATATACGCAGTAGTAATAAATATAAACTCAGTCGCAATAAGAACTTGTACCAAAAACTGGAGAGCATTACAACAGCTATGAGAAAGAGGAGATTAATTATTTATGGTCTAATAGCTCGGATGGACCACAAGAGACTTACTTCCAAAATCTTCAACAGTCTCTACAAGGAAAGCGACGAGGATAGTGAGAGAAGATTTCGAACACCTGGAAATTGATCTCAACGAGATTTACAATAGGGATAAGTACAGATTGCTGATTAACGCATCTGATTCTCTCCAGTTTAGTCAAAACACTGCGCCTCGGATCTGGGGTGAATTAAGTCAATAAAAAAAAGTTAACCATAGTGTATGGAGGAAGGAATACTGGGCTAAGAAGAAAGCACGCCAGAGTTAAGAACCGTGTGGTGGATAGTGGTCAAAAGCAAAAAGCAGATTTGAAAAATGCCGAGATTTTGAGTAACTGGATCATTATCAATGATGATTCAATAATGGGAGGGTGTAAATCGGAGAACGGGCTTATACACAGAATTAGAAATAAGCAGACTAAAAAATATGAAAATTAATCATGAAGGAACTAAACAAGTTAAAAAATCATAAAGGGGCTGGCGTGTTATGTCCACACCAAGATCAACTCGTATCTCAACCAGAATTAACACGTTATTCTATAGTCTTTACAAATTGTATTTGGTAAGGAAACGTTATGGAACTTTGTCATCCTATTATCACTGATTTATTTTATAATCCATTATGAAATAAAACTTTATTACATTACTTGTTAAAACTAATGTAAATATTGAAGCTGGCCGTATGGTCGATAGACCGAAGGTCATCAAAATAAATAAAAGGTTGCATTCTGATTGAGGTGGTATATTTATAGTTGTTAGTAAACACCTGTCGTGTAACGAAATAGATATCGAAACGGTCTGTGAAATCCTATGGATTAAATTAAAAGTAGCTAGGACAAAACGTGTAATAGGGTCTTTCTATCGTCCACCAGATGCAAATGTAACTATTGGCGAGGAATAATGTAAGTAATATAGCTCGTCAATTTCCGGATCATACAATAATACTAGGAGGTGACTTCAACTTTCCGTCTATCGACTGGACTAATTACGTCCACGTTACTGGGGACAGGGATAAAACATCCTGTGAAATTATTCTTGACCTTTTCTGAGATCTTCATCTTGAGCAGCTCGTCACTGAACCAACGCGGTGCCACAACAATAACGAAAACATTTTAGATATTCTCGTTACAAATAGGCCTGAATTTCTACAACTACGGGAATAAGTTATCATAAAGCTGTAATTGCTCCAGTAAAATTAACAGCCGCACGCAAAAAGAAAAAGGAAAGGATCGTTTACAAGTTCGAAAACGCTTCTAAGGAGTGTTTAAGAAATTTTTGAGGGACCTTTATAGAAGCAAGAGGCTTGGTTGAAGAGATGTGGTTTTAATTCATGCGTATAGTCAGGGAAGTTATGGACTTACATATACCGAAATGGACAATTAGGGATACGAATGATCCCCCATGGTATACACGTAACGTTAAAAGGTTACTTAAAAAGCAAAGTAAGATACATACACGCTCAAGAAGGGCGATGTATAGGAGTGATTTGGAAATTTAGGTGAGTCAGGAGGTTAAGAATGCGATGCGCGAGGCCTTACATGAATTTAGTTGCAATTCACTTTCCAAGAGCCTCAATAAAAACTCAAAGAAATTTTGGTCGTATGTAAAAAAAAAGTTAGTGGTAGTAAAACAATATGCCAGTTCTACTACAAGACGGTCGGGAAGTTAGTGGCAAACGCGACAAGGCTACTGTATTCAACATCGAATTTAAAAATTCTTTCACTGACGAAAGCATGGAAAACATTCCCGCTTTTCCACAACGTGTAGAATTTGAGATATATCCAGTGAAAATTGATAGTGTAGGTATAATAAAGCAATTAAAGCTTCTTAAGTGGGGGAAAGCGCCGGGTCCTGATGGTATACCAGTAAGAGTATTTTCGGAATACGCGGAAGAAATAGAACCATTTCTGTCAGATGAATTTCGTAAATCTTTAAAAGAAAGAAAACTACCTATAGTTTCAAGAAAAGAGATCGGAAAGATCCTAGGAATTATCGACCCATATCTGTAACATCTGTTTGCAGTAGAATTCTGGAACATGTTATATGCTCTAACTTTATGAAGTTTCTAGATGAAAACGAGTTACTTACAGCAAACCAACACGGATTTTGGAAGAACAGATCATGTGAAACGCAACTGGCCGTATTTTCCCCGTAATGAAAGTTATCGATGCAGGTTCACATGATGATGCAATTTTATTGGATTTTCAGAAAGATTTTGACTCTGTACCTCACAACCGACATTTAGCGAAGATTCGAGCATACGGTATATCGGATCAGATTTGTGAATGGATATACGATTTTCTAACTGGTCGGTCACAGTATGTCGTTGTTGAAGGGGAAACCTCTTCTAAGATAGATGTTACTTCGGGCATTCCTCAAGGAAATGTAATAGGACCAATTTTTATAAATGATCTCGGTGACAACGTTAATTGCAGGATGGGATTGTTTGCCGATGATGCACTTATCTACAGGGTAGTAAGGCGCTCTGACGATTGCTTAGAAATTCAGCGTGATCTGGATGTTATTTCTGAATGGTGCCATAAATGGCAGCTTACACTTAACTGCAAAAAGTGCAAGGCAATTCAAATAAGTAATAAAAAGACCCCGTTTGCTCACGAGTACAAAGTTAACAATTCAGTTATTGACGTGGTAGATTTCCTGAGGTATCTAGGCCTAACAGTACAATGCAACATGAAATGGGACTTGCACATAACTTCCGTCGTAGGCAAAACTAATTCTAAACTGCTATTCATAGGTCGTATTTCGAGAAGTACTAATGCTCACACAAAGGAAATTGCGAACAAAAAACTAGTGCCTGCGCATTTGGATTACTGGTGTGGAGTTTGGGATCCATATTTCAAGGGATAGATTGACACGTTAGAGAAAGTTCAGAGGAGAGCCGCTCGATTCGTGACTGCTAGTTACAGTCCTTACGTAAGTGTCACAGAGTTGATACGTGGGTTGGGCTGGGATTGTTTGGCGGACAGACGAAATTGTTTTCGTTTAATTTGTTGGAGAATATACTTCTTCTACTAACCTATTTAGGTCCCAATGACAGGAGGGAAAACATTAGAGAAATAAGATGCCATACTGATATTTTTATGTTATCTTTCTTTCCTCCTTCTGTTCGGGATTGGAATGCACAGAATCAGGATTGGTGCTTTGAATCTTCTGCCACCCACAATATTTGTGAATTGCATAGATGTAAATGTAGAAAAATAAACAAAACCATAACTAATCAACCTCCAGCTTGCTATTCATAATTCTTAAAATGTCATTTCATAAAAGGGTCTGGATCTGACATATCTTTCCTTTTTAAAGGAACCATACCGGCATTCGCTTGGAGTGATTTGGGGAAAACATGGAAAATCCAAATCTGAATGGCCGGATGGAGATTCGAACCCAGGTCCTCCCGAGTGTGAGGCAAAAGCGTTACCTCCCACCCTCCACGTTCGGCTGGACTATCCTCTAATATAAGCGGAGCTTAAGGTTGGAGAACTAAACTAGCGTAACAGAAGAAGAAAATGAAGACAAACACGCCATGTAGCCTAGTGTCTTTGTGTTTGGACGCAGTACAGATGGGAGCGGGTTCGCCAATAGCCGGGAGTCTTCTTATCAGCGCGGCGCGGCGGCGTTATGAAACCAAGCGAGGCCAAACGGCGCCGTTAGCCCGGCAGCTTACCGCCCTAATGAGAACACCTCGCGCGCTGCTACTGTGCGCGCGACTCATAAAAATGGAAATGAGACGCTCTTCATCCGCGCCCGCCCAACAAAACAGCTGGTGCATCCAGCCATAGCGCCACCTGTCGAACAAAGATCTCAGAACTTCTTCTCCACGAGGGACCTCGCACCCCATTCAGTCCTTTTGTCTCATTTGAGTGCCTCCGGAGGAATTCACTTCGGCTTCCGGTGACAGCATTGATTTCTGCGACTTGGGAACTCTGGTATAGAGCATCGAGATGGCATCACGGGAGCGAGGACAAGTCTGATGGTTGGCTTAGCAGTGGAAATCTTAAGCATCATCATACGCGGATCACGTCTCAAAAACAGCTAAATCAACGACAGAGCTCAGATCAACGTGGTCGAAACCGTTCCTGTGCAAAACTTGGAGCACAATTGTAGTTAGTTAGATAAATAAACAACATTACTTCCGAGTACATACTAGTATCCACGCCACCATAGCTTTCTATTAACCACATGTCTCTGTTACAATTTGCGTAATTTGATGCAATACTCCATCCATTGCTAACTTCTTCATCACCTCAATCCCACTTAACCTACGTTTTCAATATTTTAAATACGTAAGAACTAGCCGGTTGCGTATGTTAAAAAATTTGACCCATCGTCCATTTTCTTCGTTTTTGATTAAATACCAGTGGCTCATTTAACAGTTTCACCACTTGTTAATTTCATATTTGAATACGTACACTACATCAATTACTAGCACTGCATGTTATAAGAGCATCACTTCCATAAATTCGTTTGCACGATTTCTTACAGCCTTATGA
The DNA here is from genome assembly GCA_031002005.1 of Vandiemenella viatica. Classification (NCBI taxonomy): domain Eukaryota; kingdom Metazoa; phylum Arthropoda; class Insecta; order Orthoptera; family Morabidae; genus Vandiemenella; species Vandiemenella viatica. Next base: position 282,305,988 of record CM061920.1, read on the forward strand.
CTTACTAGATGTTAGATCAACAATCCAATATAAAATACTTCATTTTTTCAGTAAAAGACATACTTTTCTACTTTACCCATCGGCTGTTCGAATACATAAAAAAAATTAGATTTAATCTAAAGGATCTGTTATGATGTATATTCTCTCAAGCTCCTCTTACGTGACAGTCATTCTGTTTGTATCTCATAACAAACGCATTTATTTATTGCTTTCTTCCATACTTAAGTATATGTATCTGTTTTTCTACAAATAGAAGTTACATAATGATGAGATAATCCACTGATTACTTCACAAGCATCTTCATTGGGCACCTGAATCTTAAGTCTCTACTTTTTTTAAAGCAGCTTGGACGTTATGGTAGCGGCATATTGAAACGTCAAGTTTTACACCAAACAAGGTTAACAAAAGCTTTTTTTCAAATTCAGCAGAACCTGAAACATTATTTAGTGCTATCTTCATACTATCAACAGTAATGTCGGACTTGCTTCTCTCGCGTTCATAATGATCCTAATCCTTCACTAATTTCAATCTAATATCTGTTTCACTACTTTTTTTTTCTCTCAGTATTATAGCGTAATTTTTTAGCCTGTACTTCCAACTGATGATCCCCTAATTGTTTTCGTTTTCAGCATAGACCCTTTTGAGCTCCTATCTTTCTCCAAGAATTTTCCAACATATTTTTGGCATACACTTAGCAGGAATTCTTGAGGACGTCAAAAGTGAGGTGACAATATATATGTTGTTGTTATCTGGATTTAAATATGGGTACCCTCTGAAGTCCACACTGATGTAATGCATCCGTCACATTGAAATACTTGTTACTTGTATAATTCTCTTGATCAAACAACACCTACACCAGGTTAACATGCAACAGTAATGAGGTACGTACTTATTCAGGAAATTTGGAAGCAGTTCAGAGTTCGGAATTCCCTCCCCTTCCCTCCACTCAACAATGAACCTCATTACTTTCTCTGCAGAGTTCGAATGCTTTACTGACTATTTCTTTGACTAGGCGATAAAATGATTCCTCCAGGTCTCATCCATTATAGCAAAACTTTCAACAAAATCTATTAAAATGGCTTCAAAGCTTTGTTGAAGACACCTGCCTTTTTAGCGATTTTTGAACTGCTGTCAAATGCTTCTATACCCAATGTGCTCAAACCTACTTATTTACAACTATTCTACAAGGATTTTTTGTTATTCTTGTAATGCCTGGTATATCCTCAATTTGCCAAAATGTTAACGTTTTATCTATTTGATTGTCTCCGCAAGGCTTCCTGCGCGCGTCAATCGTGGTTCTGCTCCGATTAAATATAGATTTCCAGTTTTTTCACTTTTCTCTCTGTTAATGTTGAGGAAGTATCCTTCTTACATAAAAATTTAATAACAGCACTACTTATTATATACACAGATAAAAATTAAAGTTTGTTTATGGTTATAGGGTGGAGACCGAAATGCTTGTTGAAGGCTTGATGTATAAATATGCTGTCATTACACTTGATAATATATTCAACTTGGCAAGAAACATTTGGAAAATAGTAGGAAAAGGTTACAAAATCTTTTCTTTTAATAGAGAGGATGATGAGAAAAAGGACCAGAGAAGTGAGGGGATTAAATTACAAAACTATTGTCAGACCATCGCTTGAATATGGTGGTGTAGTTTGGGACCCATATTTTGGTTTGCAAAGGAGATCAGTTAGATTTGTTTGTGGAAATTACCGCAGGACCCAATCAGTAACTGATACGATAAAGGAGCTGGAATGGGATTCATTGGAATACAGTTGAAGATTGAAGTGAATGCTTGGCGTATGTTGGTGATTGGTCGAAGAATTAGGAATAGTGTATGGAAAGGAAAAGGTGGAAATCACAAGCTGACACTCGATTTCATGCATAGGGACCTGAGAAAAGTTTTCTTGTGGGTAAGGGTGTCAGAGACTGGAATAAATACCAAGGGAAGTGATGAATAAACGCTGAAGGAATTTAAAATTAAAATTCGTAAATGGCAAAAGTAGATGGATGGAGAACTTAAACACTTATGTAAAGTATGTAAAATAATAATAAAAATAAGAAAGGGGTAACCAGATGACTTGGTAAACTAGCACGGTAGCATACACTCCACCGCAATTAAATTCAGTTGAATTCAACTTTCTTTCTTCTCTATCCATTTCAGACTAAACCCAAACCTCATCCACTTACGGCACCCGTAATAAAATAAAGGATCCTCGTAGAATCTGGCATTTTTGGTCAGTGTTCTATTAATTAATATAAAATTATGAATAGTCTTATCGCAAAGTTACACGATTTCGTTTCTCTAGTCAGGTCGCAAACTGATTGGACGATCTTTGGATACTGATATTAAGCTCTATTAACAGTCATTTACAACAGCATTATAATAAAATTAACAGATCCTTCCATTACTGTAATACGTATCCGTTGCTGTCGTTCGAATTCAGTAAAGATGTTCAGAAAAAGTTTCCAGAGAACATCGCGGAAACCAGTTGGGTCACCTGAAAAGGTAAAAGCGCAGTTGTGGAAAAACGTGGTCTCCAACATCTCGGGGGTATTGACTGTTGCAAAGCGCTTGCCACTTGGTCATACAAATGACTGGAACGTCTCGAAGTCCTTGAATCGATTGCGGACGGGAGTGTGCAGGTCCATGACAAATCTGGTGGAATTGGGTTGAATTGACGCTGTCAACATTAAGTGTGAATATGGTGAGGATCAAATCATGAAACATATGTTCCAGTGCCCTATGTTCCCATCATCTTCCAACAAATATAATCTGTTTCGAGCAACACCAAATGCACTGTACGAAATGGGTTTAAAGTGGTAAATTAGTACGATTTTTAACTATGTATTAGATGTTTGTTACTCGAGAATAATAATGATAATAAAATAAACAACTTGTTAATGTACCATGTTTTTATAACGGACTAAAAAGTATAAAATAATTTCTCTAATCCTTATGAAGGATAAAACCACCTACAGATTTCTAACTTCTTCTAAATTTTCCTGAAAATTTATACTTGATAATTTTTGATAGCTATTAAAATACTTGTAAGATTAGTGTCGAAAAATATTGGGTGCATGCAACAGATAATTGATGCATTAGAAGCTCTACTAACATTTTTATTGCACCGCAAATAATGTGAACCGATAAGTAAGTTCTTTCAGTGATAACTACTCTCTACTCTTCTTATAGTTATGTATTCCATGCGCCCAATGTTTTTCGTCACCAATCTTACAAGTATTTTAATAGCTATCAAAAATTTCCAAGTATAAATTTTCAGGACAATTTAGAAGAAGTTAGAAGACTGTAGGTAGTTTCATCCTTCATAAGGATTAGAGAAATTATTTAAACTTTTTAGTCCGTTATAAAAACATGGTACATAACAAAGATTTTTATTTTATTATTATTTTATGCTTTTTAAGGTTATGTGAGTGAAAATTTGTAATTGATTTTAAATACTTTGGTGACAGTCACAGAGACATAGTACAAATTCCAGTTTTTTTTAATAGAAAACATTGAGTTATGTCCATTCCGGGGAAATAAAGAAAAAAACAAAAAAAGAATTATGCGTATACATCGTTTGAATCATAAGTTTTGGTTTGTAATTCGAACAAAAATCGAATAGAAAAAAGTACTTTTCGTTGTGCCAGAAATCTTCAGGCAGCATTTCCAAATTTTCTTTCTCTAAAAACATTATTCAGACTACAACAAACATTTAAAAAAATTAGTCTAATTGGTCCCTAGAAAATTTTCCTATTTTCTGGGAAACTTTTCCATTTCTCATTCTCTGGAAACCTTATTCAGACTATTAACTACATTTAAAAAATATTTAAATTGTTCCATAGAAAAAAGTACTTTCAGGTTTTCCAAAATTTTCCAGGCAACTTTTCCAACTTTTCTTTCTTTAAAAACATTATTCGGACTATTATGAACAATTAAAAAAATTAGCAAAATCGGTACACAGAAAAAAGATTTTCATGAATTTTAAAATTTTACGGACATTTTCTTCCCATTCTTTCGCATTTTCATGAATTGTCATCCAGTTCTGAGCTATGGTCAAAATTTCAAGTCTCTAGCTCATCCAGAAGTTCGTTTAAAATCAATTACTAAATTCCACCCGGACAGACAAAGCCCAAAGTGAGTTAATAAAACCGAGTGTGCTGGTGTAACGGTTAGCGTTCTGGCCTCGCATTCGGGAGGGCGGCGGTTCGAATCCCCGTCCAGGCATCCAGATTTGGGTTTTCCATGGTTTCCCAAATCACTCCAGGCAAATGCCGGGATGCTTCCTTCAAAATGCCATGGCAGAATTCCTTCCCGTTCCTTGCCCCCCCCCCCCCCAATCCTTTCTCGTCTCTAAAGACCTCGCTGTTAAGAGATGTTAAGCAGTAAAAAAAATAGTTAATAAAAACATAAAAAAGAAGTAAAGAGGTGATGGTGATGGAGTAGGATATGGCAGAGGATAGTCAACTGTCTAGGAATACGCTCAATGGAGCAATGTTTGAGATTGGAAGGGATATTCTTCATCACATACAGTTATATGGCACAATTATTCTACATCCCTTGCAGACTGATTGAAATGTCGCTCACTTTGATGAATCAACGCAGCCATAACGTTCACTTCTTGTTGAGCGAGCAAAGTGACAGCTGGGACCCGTGAAACTTTTCAAAGCGGTTGGCTAGCAGAATGGCCCCACACGCGTTGCAGCTGCTCCGAAACTTTGTCGCCTTCTCAGAGTGTCTCAGAAATGGCTGAAAACTTATATCTCGAACCAGAGACAAAGAAGTGATATGGATGTACCAGGAAACTGGAAGTTTCGGGATTGTATAGGAGGATCTGTGATAAAGGGGTCCACCCACCAAAGAACATATGTGGCATTTCTTGTTTCACTAGTCAGCGTGACAGCAACAACCAACAAGGACGCGTTTAGTCAAATTGGAGAGCATTTTGACTTTTTTAAATGTACATTCCGATTTTTTCAAGGAATAGTGATATAATAGACGTAAGGTAATGAAAAAAAGACGGTTTTAAATAATGACAGGTCTTCATGATGCACGTATACTAGGAAAAGTTTGATGGCATATTGAATTTGTCTTTATTTTCCGAACGCGTTTCACTTCATTCTCTGAAGTATCTTCAGCGGTTCTGTCTGTTGGGTGTTTATACATGTAATTAATTCGTCCTATGTTATAATTTACACATGGAAAGTGTATTATAAATAGATACAAACTTACTGTAAGCCAACAGACAGAACCGTTGAAAATACTTCAGAGAATGAAATGAAACGCGTTTGGAAAATAAACAACAATTTCAATTGCATTGACGTGACAATTATTCATAAAAATTTATTCTATCGCAATTGAGAAAATGGTCCACAATGTCCAGATGTTAACTCCCCTAATATTTACAAAGCAAATTCTCAAAACATATTTGTATTAATATTACTAATCAATGTCAGTACATGATTTTTTTTTTTTTTTTTTTTTTTTTTTTTTAGAAAGTGGTACCACCACATATTAATTTAGTTAGCCAGTCGATAAAGGAGTCACGAAGTAACCAGCTTATTAGATTCTTCGTGGTTTTAATTACATATAATGAATAACTACTCCACGATCCAGTTTAAATTTAGCTTGTTTTTATTTTCGCAAGACTTCGAACTTCACAGATACTAGTCACTTATAAAGGAAATATATGGAGACGATGCAAGAGACCTTCACCACGCATTGAAGTAAAGCCGGGCGGAGGAGGAGTGGGGGGCTAGGCCGACCCATACAGACACGGGGTATATGTACAAAAACCTAAGTGGACTCTAGGATAAACGTAACGCCGCAATCTGGTGATGGATTATTATGTAACTCGATGAGTCAAATAAAAAATGAAGAATAAAATTTTTTGATATCATGGTTAGTTTTTCGAGATATCCTGTCTCAAATGAGAAATGATTTTAGTTGAAATTTAGAAGAAAAACTTGGTCAAAGTCAAATTTGATGACGGTTTCTTATTTAAAAAGACGAGACAAATAAAAAATAAAGAATGAAAATTTTTGATATCTCGCCTAGTTCTCGAGATATACTGTATCAAAAGTGAGGTGTCTTGAGTTGAAATGCAGAAGAACAATTTCGCAAAAGTCAAATTTAATGATCGATTCTTATGTAACACGACGAGACAAATCGAAAATAAAGAATAAAATTTTTCGATATCTTGCTTAGTTTTCGGGATATACTGGGATTGGGTTGATATGCGGCCTGGATCAAAAATTAATTCTGCCAAAGCCACAATGGTGGACATGCAGAATGGATATTTCAGTTTTTTTACTACCACTTGTGGTTAGGTTGAAATGCGGCGTAGACCAGAATAAAAATAATTATCTTGTTAACATTCATCGTAAGCTTAATTGGAAATGGCTGGAAGTAGTTTCCATCGCAATATACGTTTTGTCACTGACTTGGTTCTCACGAAATTACTAACAGTAATAGATAAATTCTTTGTCCTTTATGGAAAAACAAAACAATTCTGGTACAGACTGAATTTAGACCTAACCACAATCTCCATTATATTGCCGCTACAGAATCAAACTATGTAGACATACCCACACACGCGTATTTGAATCGCAAACTGTATTTGCAGTAACAGCATCGTTTGCTTCATCAAGATTCCTAGATTGCATAGCATAATTTAACACATTTAATTTTACCATACACTGTCAGTATAAACTGCAACGTGACAAAATAAAGAACAATGCTAAATTCACTGAAACGCGATGTAAAACACACCCTTTTAAATCTCATTTTCAACAGTCGTTAAAAAGTAATGCTAGTCTATTATGTGCAAAATAGCAAGGTATGCTGATTTTCTACACTACACCAACAAAAATTTGAGAACAAAGTCATCCCATTGAGAGCTATGACTAAATATTTATAGACAGGCACCGAAGTTTGCAAAACCTACCACTCACTTCAACAACGATAATTAGAATTCAACTTACTTATGAAATGATATTCCAGGTTCTTTCCTCTCTTGCCTATTTGTGCAACCGTATGCAACACAAGATGGCATTATAAAACACTTACACACAATACAAAATGAAATAATTACAGCATCTAACGCAATGTGAACATCGCATTTGTTTGGGTACACAATATCGCCGCTGCCGCCACTGTGCATGCGCGAGAGTTTAGAGCCTGCTTCACAGATTTACCGTCACTTCTCCTCCATATATTTCCTTCCTCCATGATAAACACAACATCGATAACATTCACCACCTCTTCCAAAGATTATACAGTCACATACTGTGTACATAAACTCTTCGAAAAACTGTCCAGGTAAACTGTCTTTGCCGACGTGAAATGTTTCCATGTAAAAACTCTGTCGAAAAATTGTTCATCTAAAAATGTCTCTGTCTCTGCTGATCGTTTTATATAAGTCCCATCGAAAGTTATGGAACCCTACAAAAGCTTCCGACAGATATTTCTCGAACATTAACAATACTTAAACAATTGAAAACATCTTAAAAACAATCAGAATTAATACATAATCATTTTCAATCATTACAAAATGCTAAGAAATGAAAATTAAAGATTCTTAAACACAAAATTATCCACATAAATCATTTTTAACTGTTGTAAATCATCCTTTAAACATCGTAGCTTGCCTTAATAGTTACAATTACAAACATTTAAGTAATTCTCTTGCATATTTCTGTTCTTAAACATATTAAATGGTATTTACATAATTTCTTTTCACAAAACAAAATCCATTTAGACTGATTTACAATAAAATACAAGACAGATATACAAAACCATTTTCAGTCACACTCTAGCGTGCTACAAATGCTTCATGAAATACAATTCCTGTTAAAGCGTAAAGCTCTACCTGGAAATACTCGGGGAAAAACAGCTGTTGTGTTGTGTGGGTGGATATCGACAGAGCCGTGTTGTATCAGTTGGTGAATGAAGGTGTAGCGTCAATGTTACTGCCACTAGAACGAATTTGTTTATGAGCGTTGTTAAATGGTGATAAAGTTGCATTTGCGCGCAGCTGATGTTTACTTCATCTGCAGAAGGATCTGCTTTATTGTAACTTATGAAATTCAACAAATCAAGCAATCTACAATTGGAAGTGGTTTTGATTAATAGAGGAACATGGTTTCGTTGCACAGCGTAACCCTTATAGAAAAATAACAATTATCAATAACGATAAAAGTCATAGCTTAACCTTTTCGGGGGTTTTCAGTAATAAATATTACTATATCTAAATAAACAAGACAATAAACTAATCTTTTTTCCGTTGAGATGAAAGGATGCCTTTTTGTGCGGGTCTTAAAAATTTGCAAAGTAATAGTTATAATTTTTTTACCGGACTAATAGGCTAACTTTCGTACATCCAGTTTCCCATTAGCAGGGGTTTGATACTTGCAACTCTGCTTCATTCCCATAGAATTTCAGGTCAGTAATGTCCTTTCTCACCAAGCCTTATAGGTCGTTAGGTCGCGGATTAAATCCCCGTCCAGCCAAACCGATTTCAGTTTTCCATGATTTACCAAAATCACTCCAGGTGAATGCCGGGATTTTTCCTTCAGAACGCCGTAGTTGAATTTCTTCCCACACCTTAAACCATCCTACACTGGCTCATATTATCGAAGAGTCGAAACACCCCTTCGTAAATGTCATTTTGTAAAGTATCAGTACGTATATGAAACAAGGTGGAATTTTATTCCACGAAACAATTTATATGTGCGCACTTTTATTTGTGGAATGACAGGACTAAACTCCTTCTACGGTTAAACGTTAACCAAGCATCAATCGAGTTAGCTTTTCCAACCTAAACAGACTGATAGTAGAGAATGTATTATTGCTTGATTCTACTGTAGATATAAAAAGTACTGTATAAAGTACTATACTAGAAAATTTGGGTTACTAGTTAAGAGCTTTTTGAAGACATTGCTTTTAGTTTTCTTTGTATTCTATACAATTCTCTCTACTCTCTTTCTCGTAAGTTCAGAAGGGTCGTATAATTGTGCTATTAGGGGAGTTGTTGTCCGTAATAATGTCGAAATAGTGCTAAACGTATTCGATAAATCAAAACTAGGCTGCATTCTTTATAGATGTCGGAGGTTCTATCGTTTAGTAAAACAGAAAGTTTGTTGCATGACTGTATGATTAGGTGCTGTCTGTCAGTCTAAATAAAATTTTCGCAGCATGTTGTAAGAGACAACCAAGCTACGGAGCTTCTCTCGCCTGTCGCTTCTCGTAGCGGAGACCACTTAACCAGAGGAGTGCCGTTTCTGTTCTCAAAACGAGCTCAGCTCGGATAACGACGTCCTATTTGATATATACGAGAGAATAAAAGCTAGCGACGAACTCTAATGCGGCGCTCTCTGGACGTACCGAATTTATGTCATATCTGCTGTCAGAGCCGTACAAGAAGCACGCTCGTAGTGAGAGCTTATCCTGCCAACGAGCGAAATCCGTCATAAAATAAACAAGGCACAAGGAGAGAGCAGAGAGAGAGAGAGAGAGAGAGAGCAGGCGAGGCATTTAATATTGAAGGGAAGCGTCGGTGGGACAGAGCTAAAGAGCAGGGAGATGACTGGGTGAATGCAGCCGGCCAACCGTCCCCGGGTCTTTGTGATTCGGTCTCCGGGGAAAGCCAGTGCCCGTAAATACTTGTTTGCCACTGAATGCTCGCTGTAGCGGACTAGTCCTAGCAGCAGATAATTTATCCGCCGCACAATGAGAAGTTTGTTTACATTCAATCCGCACTTCTCCCGAAAACTAAAGCGAAGATGAGGACAGTTGGATAGGGTACATCCAGTGATATTTTACGACATTCATGACAGCATAAACCAAATTATTTAATATCCGACCCCGAGAAATTTTGTGGTTTTAGTGATATAACAACTAGAAACTAAATAATTCTAAGACTATGAAATGCAATAGTTTGCTGTATTTTATAGTCTTCGTCATTCACGAGGACCAAATTTGATTATAATACACTAATTTTAATTAATAATACTATATATAATTCATCCGTATTTCGCAACGAATCCAAAGCGAATTGTATGGTACCTGTGGATAGTATTTTTACCAGCTTCTGATATACCTTATTAACGATAAAAGATATTCTTTGTTTGAAATTTAATTTATAAGCGCATTCACGAGCGGTGAGATCACGGCTTAGCTCTTTCCAACGCATACGTGGGCGAAATGCAACCAAACGCGACTACAGTCGAATAATAGCGGAAACTTTAGGGGTTAGCATTAGCTGAGATTATTTAATTACTATGTTAACATCTAGCCTCAAAGCCCTTTAAAAATAACGGTTTGAACAGAGTTTTATGGTAATTCATTACAGTTTCTCGTGCATTATGATATAGCAAAAAGTTTCTGTTTTCACCCTGGTCTAGGTTGCATTTCAACCTAAAGTTAAACCCAGCTAATATTGCTGCATAAATTCATAGCTTGAATCACAGGTGAATTAATAGATTCTCTGTATCACATTTTTGTAACATAAGCGTCGCGATATAAATTGACCTAACATCTTCACAAGTTCTTACATTTTTCTTCTTCATAATTCAGATCCATATTATAACGTAGGATCGGCTGTCACAGTTTGAACTACTTACAGGTGACTGAAACAATTATCTCAGTAATACTATGTAAGTGAAAGTGAAGAAAATTAAAAATAATCTTATCAACTTACGTTATGCCATGTAGCATTAATTTGAATCCTGGTCTCGGACGCGCAGATTGCGGTTAATGTGGAATTACTTTTATTTAAACGAAGTAATGTTTTCACTAACATAGCCTTCACGATAACAGCTTAAATTATTTAAAGAAAAATTGAATAACCTTGTAACGTTAAATGCTAGTTATCATCCTGACCCAATTGATTTCAGTCTAATCAAATTTCCGGTAACATAGCTGCTCGAAAACTAAAGCATATGTACTACATGTCTAACTTCGAACGAATATAAACAAATAAGAAACAACTGATTATTAGTACGTTAATTTAAAATGTATTATATTTATTCACCGGTTACTAAATAAAAAATATTGTTTAACGAGATTCATAACCCCTAGTGGCTAGGATCATTACGTTTTAGCGTTGCTGACACGGCTACATGGTGACCAGGATTAGCCTTTTATTAGTATAAATATATTTATATCATGTACCGAAACTGACAGAGGAAATATTAAAAACGATTGCTTAATGACTTCAAATTCTATATACATAGGGATAGTGTGAATTTTAAATACGTTTGTATCAGTAATCAATTTTGTTAATTTTGGGGTACACTTCATTTTTTGTTATGCGGAAGGAGAGGGAGGTGAATATGCAAACGTTTCCGTGAGTTTATTGTTAATAATAATACTATAATTTAGATTTATCAGAATTTGATAGTATGCAGAATGCCAGTTACATTTAAAAAGTTCTTTTTGCTCGCTAACTTGATGTCAGCAATCTTCACGTTACAATGCCACATAAAAATTATTATTTTCGTGAAAAGATTACAGAATTTCAAAATATCTTAACGCAGTCTTTTCTTATACGGAATTGCCAAAGAATATAATTAAAAAAAAATTTAAACGGGATATTTGGTTTTGGATCATCTAAACACACTGTATGTACACATTTAAAGTTTGAATCTTATGTAATTCTCGTACTGGAGACCGGATGGAGAAACAGTTGAGCGACACCAAATGTGCTCCGTTTCACTTTGGCCACGGAACACTGAAGGAGAGTTCAAGCCGTGGTCGTAGTTCTTGCCATAAGGATTGCATGTGACTACATATTTCCTCTCTGACGTCTCTTGTAAGCCAGAATCTTGTGGTGGGATTCAACGCGAGCTACTCAAATCGATTTTAATTTGTTGAGGCAGACGTAAGCACACCATCGTTCATGCGTCTGGCCAAGGCGCTTTCCTTCTGTTCCCGCCACCAAATAATTCACTCATGGACGTGAGGTAGTGTTCGTTATCACAGGCTTTACAGACCTACACTATTAAAGTACTACAGCATGACGTTTTGGCGAGTGTTTACCGCATTCAGTAAGACGGCGGTTTGAATCCTCGTTCGGTAATCCAGATTTGGGTTTTCCATGGTTTCCCCAAATCACTCCAGGCAAATGCCGGGATGCTTCCTAAAAAAGGTCATTGCCGGATTCCTTCTCGTTCCTTGTCCCCAGTCTTATCCAGACTCTGATGACCTCGACGTCGACAAGGCGTAAAGCCACAAGTTAAAAAAAAAAGTGTTGCCGTCGTTGTGTCGACGTTTGCTTGTTTTCAACTTTAAACTCATACATCAGCAAATACAGTAAAACGATAGAAGTGGATGAGATCTGTAAAATGAGACCAGCTTCACCAAGTCACAAATTATTCTCCAAATATTCCAGGCTTGCTGAAACGAACCAGAATGGCAATGTGCTCCTTTTTCTCTAAGCGAAACGTCCACAAGAGGTAACAAATTCTTTGCTCTTTTGGCCATAGACTGCTATAATTGGATTTAGTATGTTTAAAGATACATTCAAAGCTGCAATGGAAAACTGTGTACCCTGAATTTATTATCATAGAATTTTCCGAAGTGGCGCGCAGTTTGTAAGAAAAACTGAATAGTTGAAACGTAGTGATTCCAGAACTAAGTTAGTGCATTACATCACTTCGAATGCTCGACGTGAGTCCGCAATCAAACTGATGCGTCTGTGAGTTAACGTCATTAAAGCTTCGTGTTGAAGCAGAAGGCTTTATGGAACATTAGTGGCGATAAGGTGGACTTTGGTAAAAGGGTAATTAATTATTTCCACCTAACGGGTAGTACTGCTAATCCTTGCAACTGCCTTAAAACAATAATCAATGGAAAGTTTTAACAGAAAAAAAGCCTCAGAGAAAACTGATGAAATTAAACAGCAGAAAACCTACCTACAACGAAAGTTACTTAGCTTCACTTGTAACTAGAGATCTCTAGCGAAGTTGAGCCAGCGACCTTGAACTAGTAATAGCATTTCTACCAGTTATGACTCTTAGATAGTTTAATCATATAAAGTTTCCATCATGGTAGTATTTTGTATTCATCTACACCAGTGGTACTCAACCCACGGCCAGCCAACACTTTCCATGTGGTCCGAAGCCTAACAATTATAAGACGAATTTATGGGAAATTTTAAAAAATTTGTAACAATGACAACAGTTTAATTGATGTTAAAATAAATGCTTACTTTTAAATGTGGATTTTTATTGTTCTGTAGGTTATTGCGGCCGATCTCGATATAACAGTAGTGCTTATGCGGCCCTGGAAGAAAAAAGGTATAATATCGCTGATTTACACTAATGTTATATATGAAAAAGTAACTTTGTCTCTCCGTCTGTTCGTTTCATTTTCACGACTAAAAGGCTAAACTGATCTTGAGGAAATTTGAAAAATGTATTGTTAGGAAGGTATTAGGTACTTTGGTGGATTAATTACTACATTCATTAATTAAAAAGTCCACCAAAAAGGTTATGTTGAAGATTGGTTTATTCTTTTCAAAACAAAGTCAGCGATATTCACATGCATAGATACAATACAGAGATGCACTTCTGAACAGTCGCAAAGATAAAACTAATTGGATGAATGAATGAAACTCTCTGTAACACTTAATACTGACTGAATTCAACTAACTAACTGCTCTGTCCAGCCGATCTGTTTATATAGTCTCTATCGAAATTACTAGAATTCTTCAAAGACATCCTCCCGATATTTCTCGATCATTAACAATCACTCAAACAATCAAACATATTAAAAACAATCGGAATTAATATAAAATTACTTAACAACATTACAAAATGATCAGAAATGGTAATTAGAGATACTTAAATACAAAATTATTTACATAAATCCTTTCAAACTGCAGAAAATTGTCCTGTAGATATCGTAACTTACATTAATACATGGAATTACAAACATTTAAGAAATTCTCTTGCACCATTCGGTTCTTAAATAATTTTCTTACATAAAACAAAGTCTATATACACTGATTTACAAGAAATTACAAAACAAACATACCAGATCATATTCAAGCAAACTTTACCTCACTACAAATACTTCATACAGTACAATACTATTCAAAATTCAGGTATGAGGGCTGTTACAAAGGACATAGGGTACTTTTTTTAGGTATAAATAACTTATTTTGAAAACTAACCGAATGGTGACAGATACGTGGATAGCGTATGTAAGTCTCCGTAATGTTATATAAATTGTTCAGGCTATGTTTCTCTCGCAGTCACGTTTAGTTCTCTTCGTGAGACAGGTTTAGCGGTAGAATGGTATGGTAATGGCTTCCCAGACACACGAACTATACCTCAGAGCTTTCTATACCCAATTATAGCAATAAAATTCTAAGTCCATGCTTACGAATTCGCGGGTAATAGATAGTTACCTACGAAAAGAAAAATTGGTTTAATTCATTATTAGTGTTACATTCCCATAATTGTTTTCGCATCAGATTTGTCTAAAATAAAATTCACGTTGTGATACACTGTTCTGACTCAATTTAACTTGAAACTCCTGTAGTTTGTTCCTAACTAAACTCCAGCTATCTAGGCTGCTAATCAGAATAAACATGTTATCGTTATAGTTTAACTATTTACCGGTCCAGAATGGATATAAGGAGAACAGTAAGCTACATAAGATCAATAGGGGATTTGAATAAACAGAAGCTCAAAATAGCACTGCAAATCCAACCTCAGTTACTAAGTACATCGCAGAGTGGATTACAGTTTCTGAGAGCTGTAAAACATCTGCGTACACATTCTGCATGTACTCGCAGGTGGTAATTTCACTTTTGTTGCTCTCCAACGTGGAAAATGCAACGCAGTTTTGAAGAGGAGAGGTGAATAACTAGTGTAAGGCTCTATTCAGGCATTATACGAATTGTGATGTTGCTTTTTTACCTTGCTTGAAATAATCACGTCGCATCGTTTAAACTGAGTTAACAATTTCATCGCTCTTCTACAGAAATACCAACATAATAAAAGCTCGTCGTACTCACTGTTTAATCACTAATTAGTACGCACTACCAATGGCATACCCTCACTAAGCAATCAAGCCTCTTCCCTCCACGACCAACCGTGTCACTCCCTATCCAAACCCCAACGTCATCTCCATCTCTCTGACAGCATACGTCGGCCATGTTTCTTCTCTGGTCATGTGCTCCAGGCACTCCAACCTGCACATTTCCGGCAACCGAGCAAACTTCACAAAATCTTTACATGTTCCATAATATCCATACTCATCGATTCCATCCGCGGCAATGTGAAACTTCAGATTGGAAGCATTGTTCTGATGAACATCACTTTTTGTTATTATTATTTTTAATATCATTATTACTTACAACTTTCCTCTTCACTTTTAGCTGATAGTTTCGTTTAGGTGCCTCATAAGGAAAATCAGATAATACTTCTTTAATAGTCACCAGTTTTCAAAATCTTGAGGTTGTATAGCATAAGAAAGCCAAAAAAACTCATACCAAAAATTTTCCTGCAGAGTAAAAACCCTTGCCCTTTTCTTTTGGAGGGTGAATTGGTGAAGCAACTATAACGTTATCATGTGCAAATTATTTGTCATAACGCGGTATTGTGTAATGCATGATATGATCTCAGTCTGCCCAACAGTTAACGTACTCTGTCAGACTACCCCGAGTGTTTGTCTCCACTAGCCTTGCTACAAATGATTTAAGAATTCTATAAAGTTTTTTAAAAAAAGTTTTATGATTTCGTTTTTCAGTACAGACCACTCAAATGTCGGACGACCTTTTTAATCTGTAATAAGAAATAACGTCTTAACATATATTTCGTGACGTTTCAGCTCTCTCTTGATATTCCGTTGAAGAAGGTCCGGTAGATTTGGATTCCAATCTCGAAACAGGCGTACTGGTTATTCTGATTAAATTGTTTAGTTGACTTTCAGAGGTTATCTTTGAAAATACTAGTACAGTTTCTACTTTGAATATAAAATAAATAATTTATACTAATATAATTAAATTACAGTGAATCCTCTTGTTGTAAATATTCCGTCTGACGTCGTCAGGTGATTATCAATGCGCAGAACGTTGAGACGCATACGCACTGATCACGTGACGCGTTACGTTAGCAAATCTCCCTACCACATACAAAGTGTTTTCTCTTTTAAAAAAACCAGGTACTGGAAAAGGTAAATCGGTTCTCTCCTAAATGATAATATTAATTTTATTCCCCCATTATATACTAGCTCAGTGCTTCCCAATTATTAATTTTTCTCCAATACCACTTCAAAAAATACCCCAAATTCGAGTACCCTTTATATCTGAAATGTTAAATAAAAAATGATTGCAGTTTTTCGCAATTTATAAAATTTTAATCCAATAACATGCCACAAACAATCTTCAAATGTCCAAGAGACATAGTTTGGCAGTAGTAATGTTTGCGTAATTTTTTCCGTTATCTTAGTGATTGCCTTAGCCAAGAGATTACGGCGTGGGCTACTTGCATCAGCGTCACGTACCCCGCGGGTACGCTTACCACTAGTAGCGAACCACTGCACTAACTCATACACGCAACATCGTTCCAGTAGTGTTAAAGTCGGACCTCTCTGTTAAAGATATTGTGTCCCATTTCACACATCGCCAACGACAAGAAAAAAAGAAGAAAGAAACAATGCCGCTAGCATGCCTGAAATTACGGCTGTCACAAGTAACTACCCCTCGGTAAGTACATAAAAATCCGACCAACAGATTTTTGTGAATCGCATTCAACTAAAATGGATTCTAGTCTGTGGAACATTTGATCTTAAGTTTCTTAGCTTTCCGACCTCACATCAAAATTAAACATACCTTATTTTAGTCCCAGAACAATGGACTCTACATTACTTGAAACAGAGTTAAATTCCGCCCAGTAGTTTTTCCCTGAGCCGATAAATGTGAGAAATATCACACCATAAGTCTAACACCACATGCCTCAAAATTACCGACCAGAAAAATATACAGAAGGTCGGAAAGGGTAATAAAAGAGACAGTAGATGAAGATGAAGCAGATAATTGAGGGCATATGTTGTAAGAGGTGTGTTAAGATGAAGAGGTTGGTGCAAGATGGAAGGAAGGAATGGAGGATTGCATCTAACCAGTCGAGAGGGTGATGACGGAAAAAAAAACGTCCATCTAAACGGAACGTAGGTTATCTCCCGCAGTCGAGAATATAAATCTTAGGATATAAATAAAAAATAAAAAAATTGAATTTTGTGTAACTTTGTGAAATCCATAGGGAAATTCAGACATGAAATATTGAGTTTGTGTTTTTATTATATGCGATTTTGACAATATGAGTAGGGTATAATGAGTGCATGTGTATGCAGTGTTTAGTTTCGTAGATCGTCTGTGTGATTGTTGTAGATAGGTATTGTCCACAAAGGTGACTGAAGGAATTCCATGTTGCGTGTGTCGAAGTTGAATAATTCGGTACTGCTTCCCGATTGCTGGCAGCGAATTAAGCTCGGTCACCCATCAGTAACTGCCCAGCGGGATCGGACGGATGGGTGACGAGGTAGGCGCGCGCTACACTTCCGCGTAGAGCGCCCCGATAGACACGGCTTTTGCCGGCGGATGTTGTGGCAAGTACCACGACCCGGCAAACGGATAATGATTTGAAAATGGACGAAGACGCTACACCAGCTACTGTGTTCAACATTCAGCGTATACACGGTGACGTGTACTCGGTCAGCAGAGACATAATGCCGAGAAAGCTTCCCACTACTCCACCAGAGAGGACATATAATAAACAGCCTCGTGCCATCAACTACAAGAAGGAGGAGGCGCGCAAATTTACTGGAGTCAGCCTGGCAGTGATGAAACTTAATACAGCAAAGAAACCAAGGAAAGCTAATATACAAAAGAAGAAGTCCATGGAAGCCACTGAAAATTCAGCAGCTTCGGCCTCTGGGCGTAACGGAGTCAGAGGATGTCGTTCCTGTACACAGAATTGGCAACCAGACAATGAAGGCTTCATAATGCCGAAGAAGGCAGGGAAGCCCCCAACCTTCATTGGACCCAGCTGCGATGGAGGTGGAAAACTGTTTCACAGCCTTGACTGTCGACGATCCGCCGCGAATGGAGCCGAGATGCGATTCCATCCCACCTATAGTAGTGGAGTTCGCAGAAAACTACAAGACTCATCATGAGCGGGTGGCAGCTGTGATCAAGAGTCCATTTGCTGCTCAAACAGCAGGTGGCTACAAAATTAAATTCAGCATGACTACTGCCAAAGACTTTGTGGCCGTCACTTCTCTCCTTCAACAGTGCAACATCCCGTACTACACTTTCCCAACCGGAGAGGTGAAATTATTTAAGGTGGTGTTTCGTGGCATTCCTAGGACACTGCAAACAGAGACATTGAAAGAAGTGCTGACAGAAATGGGCTACGACGTGAGGTATGTAACTCAACTTCGTTGTCCTGGCAGTAAAAAAATAATGCCGCTTTTACTAGTAGTATTACCAGACCTTCCCGGAAATCTCACAATATTTGATGTTGACAAGCTCTGTCATCTCAGAGTTTCGACAGAGAAATTACGATCGTCGGCTGGACCGCAGCAGTGTTTTAACTGTCAGTTGTTTGTTCATGGGGCACGCCATTGCAATACGCGTCCGGTGTGCGTCAAGTGTGCGGGGCAACATGACGCAAAGGTCTACCACACGCAGAAGGACCGTGATCCACAAATCTGTGGGAACTGCCAAGGTGGCCACGTTGCCAGTTGGAAAGGCAGTCCAGCCTATAAGCGAGCCCGCGATCGACAAAGAGGTGTGTGGACAGAGGTTCCGTAGAAGCGTCAAAAAAAATACAGCAATCAAACCAACAATAAATTTTGGAGGTCAGTGAACTATGAAATTCTGACTCAACGAAATATAATCCCCAGAAACTAAAGAAAACGGAGAAGCAGAAAGGAAATAAACTGGCATCTTCCATATTGCAACCAGACTTATCCTTCGCTGAGGTAACCAAAGAAGTGATTGATACTTCGCACCCCAAACAGCCTTATCACCAAGACACTTCGACAATGCCGGTGAAGCAAGGCCGAGCTGCAAAGTCCGAGCAACCGATGGCGTTGCAGTTCATACCACCAAAGCGTCAGAAAAGACAAGGTATACCACGCCAGCAGCCAGAAGAATCAGCAGAGACGAACGGGACCAACTTTGGGAGACTAGTCAATATGCTTGAGAATATACTCAGCATGATGGTCAGCCTCCTAACGCGGGTTGATAGAATGTCTTCGGACATAACAGCTGCAGTGTCGTCGGCGCTTGCCAACACCACTGTAACCCAACAACGCAACCATAAATAGAAGGCCACACATTCATAGCTTCACTTTCTGTATGTGGAATGCCAACGGCATTCATGGACAATTGCTTAAGTTTCGACAATTTCTGCGGTATGAAGATGTAGACTTTTGTCTCGTCAGCGAGTTCCACTTGAAGCCTTGCCTGCGGGCGGCAGGACCAAACTACTGCTGCTACCGTAAAGACCGACTGACGGCCGGTGGGCGTGTTGCGCTCTACATAAAACGCGTTATTCCCCACTTTGAAGTCCCTCTTCCTCCTCTTCAGCAGGTAGAGGCTGTCGTGGATCAGGTGAAAATATCGTTAGGCGTTATCACCGTCGTCACAGCCTACCGACCACCATGCAGAGTGCTTGACGAAGCCGACATCACCACCCTTGTCACACTTTCTGGTAAAATTCTCATTGGCGGAGGTATGAATGCAAAGCACCAGAATTGGCATAGCAGAACTGCTAATCTGGCTGGTAATCTCTTAAGACGCCTAGCCCACTGCCACAACCTATGCGTATGGGCACCTGATGAACCAACGCATCATCATGCAAATGGCAGCCGACCTGATGTTCTCGACATTATTGTAACAAAGGGAATCACAGGTTTTGTCTCGGCAACAACCCTTAACAGACTATCTTCGGACCACTCTCCTGTGTTACTTGAGGTCGATGTTGGGGACTGGCAGCCAAAAAATCAACCTATTCCTGATTACAAGCGGACCGACTAGGACCGGTTTAGGGAAGTCGAGCGACTAAATTGCAAAGCGGTACAGTGGAAGGGAATGTTGAGGAGTCTCTGAGATTCTTCACCAACACCGTAAATGAAGCAACAAAAGTCGCCACTCCACTGATTCATACACGCATAGAACGTTCTTGTCAGCTTCCACCGCACCTACTTGCGCAGATTAGAAACAAAAATCGGATCACCAAGGAGTGGAAACTAACGAGTAACCGTGCCACTCGGCGCCTCCTCAATCAACTGCAGCGAGCGCTGAAGGCAGCATTGATAGAGCACAGTAGGTCGTCGACTGCGACGGTGCATATCAGCCAACGACGACCATGACATCACCGAGATTGGACCGCAGGTGGTAGCTAGCTACATCGCCAGGTTGAATCCGCGAATGGCACCTGGGCATGACCAACTGGACAATCGAGCACTCAGAAATCTACCACCAGAAGCCATCAACTACTTGGCGCGACTCTTCAATACCATCCTGCGAAATCAGACTTTCCCGAGAGCATGGAAGCATGCCATTGTTATTGGAGTCCATAAGGCTGAGAAATACCCAGTCTTTCCCCAGCATTACCGGCCCATCAGCCCGCGGTCAACAAAGTGTTAGAGATAATTCTGTTGAACCGTATTGACACCTACATCCAGGTTGCACGCCGATCATCAACTTGGGTTCCGTAGACAGCACTCCACAACGCAGCAGCCGATGTGTATTGTGGAGACAGCGACAAGGGCCTTCAACAAGAGAAGCTATTGTGGTCTGGTGATGCTCGATGTTGCCCGTGCATTCGACTCAGTGTGGCACAAAGGTCTGCTCTGCAAGTTGTACGAATGGGGCTTGCCTGGCCCCTATGTGAAACTGATCCGCAGCTACCTGTCGAGGCGCACATTCTGCGTTATGGTTAACGATGCCATGTCAACACGACGGTGCATTCGTGCAGCTGTACCACAGGGTTCAGTGTTGGGCCCTGTTCTTTATACCCTCTACACAGCCGACATTCCAGCACCTGCGAATGTGAAAACGGCTACGTACGCCGACGATGCGGCATTCTTTACATCCAGCCGCAGCAGAGCCATCGCCACGAGACGATTGCAGGAAGCTCTTCAGCAGACGATAGCCTAGGCCAGAAGGTGGCGGAGAAGTATAAACCCCGTCAAAACGCAAGCGATTATTCTGGGGCGACGCCTAGGTCGCAGTGGTCAGCAACTACCTCACCCGCAACTTCAGCTCATTGGTAAAACAATCCCCTGGGCACCTACTGCTCGCTACCTTGGTGTAACACTTGACTGTAAGCTGACATGGCGAGCTCACATCAAGGACGTCAGGCAAAGGGTAAGGGCTCGGCTCCATTCTCTTTACCCTATACTTAACCGGGAAAGCTCGTTGGCTCCACATCTAGGAGTTGCCATTTATTTCTCGTCGATTAGGCCGGTAATTGAGTATGCTTGGCCAGTCTGGGGATACGCTGCTAATTGCCACCTGAGAAAGTTGCAGGAGCTGCAAAACAGAACATTGAAGCGGGCACTACATCTGCCCGACCTTTTTCCCACTGTCGCAGTTCACGAGGCGTCGGGAACAGCGAAGTTCATTGACAGATTCCGGCAACATGCCTATAAATTCTACAGTGCAGCACATCACTCTGACAATCCACTGGTCAGTTGTCTCGGCGATTATGAAACTGCCGCAGACAAACATAGCAGGCTATTTGTGCTGACGGAGCGCTAAGGACCAACTAATAATACGCCATCAAGACGACCAACCAGAAGTGAAGAGAAAACCACTCAAGAGAAGACTGAGGGAGGAAATGTCTCAGGACAACAACCCCCAACCGACCAGCTTTAATGCTGAGACTGGCGAAGATATGTTAAATTTTTGTGTATTGTATTACTATTTTCGAATAATGTGGTACTGCTTATATATCGAGGAACGTGCACTAAATTGGCAAACAAACACTGATCAGCCAGAATATTATTACCACCTACCTACTATAGATATAAAGCAGTCCAGGCGATAGCAGCAAGACCTGACGAGGAATGACTGCTAGTCAGACATACTCACGGTGTATGTAGTATCAGTGAGCGTGCTATCCGTGCTTAGAATGGGGAAGGCGACCGAGTGTAGATTGTGATGGTCTGGAGGCTCGGCACGAGCTTTTCGGAAACTGCACGACATGTAGGGTTTTCGAGGAGTGCTGTGGTGAGTGTCTTCAATAAGTGGCGAAACTAAGGTGAAACCACGTCCAAATGTCGAGGGGATGGTCGACCACCCTTCTTTACAGATGTCGGACGTTGAAGGCTGGGAAGACTGCTCAAACAGGACAGGCGGAGTACTGCGTCGGAACTTACTTCAGACTTTAATGCTGGGCAGAGTATAAGTGAGTCTGAATACACAGTGCAACGAACCCTCCTAACGATAGGCCTCCGCAGCCCACGAACCATGGATGTGCCAATCATAACACCACGACGACTATAACTGAAATGGGCACGTGGCCTTCGTCACTGGACATTGGCGTAGTGGCAGAGCGTTGCATGGTTTGATAAATCCCGATACATTCTTCTTCATGCAAATACGTCGTTTTCAAGGGGAACAGCTTCTTGACACCTGTACTGCGGGACTGAGACAAGCTAGCAGAAGTTCAATTATGCTCTGGGGAATACATTCACGTAGGCATCCATGGGTCCAGTGGAGCTCGTGAAAGGCACCGTGTCGGCCAATAACTATCTTGCATTGGTTACAGACCACGTACACCCCTTCATGACGACCATGTTTCCCAACGGCAGTGACGTTTTTCAACAAGATATTGCGCCATGTCACAAGGTCAGGAGGGTGATGGAGTGGTACGATGAACATAGTGGCGAGTTGCAATTGATGTGTTTGCCCCCCAACTATCCAGATCTGAACACGATCGAACACATCTGGGATTGATTGAACGTGGCATCAGAGCTCATCGCCCCCCTCCCCGGAATTTATAGATAGGTGGTCATAATGTTGTGTTTGTCTGATCAGTGTAGGTAAGAAGGTATCGCACACAGCCATATTGCTTACACCAACACTATCGATCACTATAACCTACGATTACGACGGTTTTAATGTTATTATGCTTGCAGGGATGCTATTTAATCATTCCTGAACTACGGTACCAATCAAGTGAAACTGAAACAAAACTGTCACAGTTTAGTTGGTAAAAAGTACCGCTAATATAACAAAACAAATATAACAACGTAGCACATTATACAAAAATTTAGCCTAAGAAACTCAATGAATCACCAGTCCCTATCCAGTTCAAAGTCTGGTTTTTATTAATGAGTGAGCCATTTTATACCCTCCCAGTATATGTTCTTCAACAATTACTAAACGCAACTCCCGTGCTTATATCACTTATGTTGATATCCCGTAAACTGTATTTCTGAGTTTCGTTAATGATTGTTATAAAAAATCTTTTAACTTCAGTGGAGGATACTGTAGACATAGGTTATTTTATCCAAAAATCACTCAAATTATTTTGCTAATGTATTTTAATCTTTGTATATAAAATGCTAGGCGTGCGTAAAACGCATCATCACGGATAATCCACTGGACCAATTCAGGTCATATTCACGAGAGATGTTATTGGGGTGACGTGAAAAGTTTTAAATTATAAATCATTCCGATAGGTGACACTGGAGTGTGCTATACATTTGAACTGTGAGAAAGCCCCGACACACAATATGAAACGGATGCCTGCAAGTATGACCAAAATTGGCACATACATTTAGAAGTTAGATTCCAGCGCCACCTACCGGATTGAAACTAGAAACCTTACACGCCATCTCTATAACATATTGAATGAATATAACAATCGATAGTGGTTTGTCAGTGATGTTGCGGGGAAACAAACGATTCTTAGTCAATCTGCCTGCCACGAGTGATGTGTTCGTCTTTGGGTTCCAAATACTACTGCAGAGAAGCCATAAATATATAAAAAAAAATGTGCCTGCGGATCATCAACAGACATATTTTTTTCAGTTAGTGGTAGTTTCGAGAAAAGGTACAGTAGAAACAAACGATACATTCAAACCCGATTAAAACATTTCGTACAATACAAAATCGTAATGAGAGAAGGAGATACAAGAAACGTACAAAACAGCGTTGCTCTGCTGCGTTTGTCTATCCATCCAATATTTATTTGGTAGTGCATCCGTGATTTAACAGCACAGACTTTAAATCTCTCGTGGCCAAAGTATGAGCAAAATCAGCGCAGTCTGTTGGTCAGCAAGAAATTGTTTTACTGTTCTTAGCAATCGGTAGCAAAAAGTAGGGTATGTCTTATTTTGATTTGCAGCTGGACAGCTGAAAAATTAAAGATACAAATTTCGCCAAATTAGTAAATAGTTTTTGTTGAACGCGATACATACAACATATTAAATTCTTTGCACCACTGGCATTGTGTTAATTGCGAAATAGTCGGTTTAAGAATGAGGTCCGTACTTTAATATTCTACTTGAACGAAGTTGATGACAATATCCAAAATTTCTTTGATAGTTAATTTGTGAATTTACAGCACAAATCTCAAATTCCACGTGGAAAAAGTCGCGGATACAGCTATTAGTTTTATTAATGTTAAGTTTTATCAAATAGTATCGACGAACCAATAAAAAGTATGAAAACTATGTCTAATAGCCAACATATCGATGTTGATCGGGTGTCATGAACACAAAATGTACACATGATACCAACGTATTCATTATCATCCGTTTGTTATTATATCTGTTGCGAACTTTCGTCAGAGATTTTTCGCGTATTTAAAAGATGTTCAAAGAATAAAAGGCAATAATTAGATTTTTTGAGATTAACAAAGTGTGATGACACTAATACTTCAAAATTGTAAGCACTTGAACGAATTTTATTGTGACTTGAATTAAACGGTTCACAGAAATGTGATAGACAAACACTTATAAATAAATATTGCCACACAAACCTGCCGGCAGACAGACTAAAATTACAATTACTTTTAAAGCTGATGGATATGTTTTGATGCAGCACAGAATCTTTAATATTCAAAATACTGCATAAAAATTCGGCCATAATTCTATTGGATACCCCGCTATCATGTATTTTGGCACTGGCGTACAGTTCGATTGCTTAAGACATGTAGGGAATAAACATTATCATCGATTTCCACAATTATAGACAGTAGAAACATTTTTTGTTAAAAAATCGCAAGCTTTGTGAAATTTGTTGCCATTCAAATGAATAAGGGGATTTTTAAATTAACAAAATGGAAAATTGTGCTACTTTTTCAGTAATTCATGCGTTATAATTTATGTTTTCATGTTACTTCTACTTCAATGTGTTTCATAAAATAGGTTTGTGCACGCTTCATTTTCCACATGAAATTCAGGTTGTTTCTTATTATTGAGTTACGCTCTCAGGTGACTTTGCTCTAACTCTTTCAACGTATTATGGTGTCCAGAACAGGCTAACAGACGATGTGAAATTACAATTCCTTGAAGCTCCTTTATCAGCCCCTAACAATAAGGACCGATACAGAAGAAAAAGCAAGTGGTTTCCGAATAATATAATTATACTGACAGATGACTTGAACCTACTTCAAACCGGTTTATTGATTACATAAACAAACCTATTGGAGCTATAAAAGTTTCGAGCCCTAGATTCCATTCTGGCTCCTTCTGCAATTTCTAGTCACTTTTATTGACACCTCTGGTGTTCTGGGAAGTTGTTACTAAGCGAAGAGCAACGCCATAAACATTTGTCATAGATTTTTTATTTTAACTATGATGGATAGACACACTCTATGTTTGAAATTACATGAATCAACAAAAAAAATAAAAATGTAAATATGTATAAGTACCGATCCAGGAAACAATATATATAGATAAAAAAAATCTCAAACAGGAATTATTTCTTTGCTCCTAAATTTCATTCCCAGTACAGTTCTGAAATTTTAAACCACTTACAGTTGGAGAAATGGTTAAAATTCGAGCCTCATATTGTGAAAGAACTGGTTTCGAAATTCGGTCCAGACAGCTGAATTTCCATTTTCCGTCGTTTTCCTAATTCACTCCAGGTGAAAAATTCTTCGCGTGCTTTGTCACCATTTCGATCCCAACTTTAATTATCTCTAGATCGGACTCATAAAATCTCACACGAAAAAAACTCGAGTATCACACTGCTGTCCTCAAGACCCCGTGGCATTCTTTATTTGATACTCTTTGTGATGTACGGACGCAGATAGCCTCGGTGAAGTTATATCTGAAGCATTATTGTTTTTAATAGTGAAAAAGTACAGTGTGAGGTGGTGGAGGGGTCGTTGTAGTACGCACAGGGTGTGCAGCGCCGTACGCTGGGTGCAGGGTGGTGGGGTGGGTCGATAGCGGCGGGCGGGCGCCCGGAGCGTGTACTGCCCGCGCCACTACTGTGCGGGACAGCTGCGGAGCGACAGCCAGGCGGACGGCGAGGCAAGCAGGTAGCTCGGCCGGCGCGCGCTCGCTCGCACACACATTACGAGTTCACTGTACAGCTCCTGTATTAGTGGTCCTAACACACACACCAATGTTTTTCTCCTGCTTAAGAGAATTGCTATTAAGTAGCTAACTGTAAAGCTTATCAGATAACGCTGCAGAAATTTTATTTCTGATTGGACGTTCTGTGTGTTTTATGTCAAATTAGGACGAGTGTATTAGATGGAGGTAAGGAGTAAGAGGCTTTCGTGTAAGTCTGTTCCCAGGCAGCACAGGGGCTAGAGCTCTGTCCCCCTTCCCCCACTCTACCCATCACCTCCCCCCCCCCACCCTAATTGCAAGGGTCGCCGGCTCTATTCCAGCCGAGGACAGGGGTTTTGCCTTTGTGGCATTATTCGGTATAGATTAGTCACATGTAACCGAATTATAAACAGCTGGCTCCATTGCATAAAATTAATCAAACCACTCACCAATATTACTTTTCTATGTTGATTACAGACCGAAGTCAAAATTAAACAAATAAAACATTTATATCTTCTAAAGACCATTAACGTTGGAAGAAAACAGTTCACCACTGCATCTGTGAGACATTGAAAGCGTTGCTTTGATATTATTGTTCTGTTCAAGTTTTGCTTGGTTCGATATTGAAATTTTATTTGCACTTCAAAATCTCGGTCAATTTATTAGAACAAATGTTGTCGTCTTTCATGTATATTATAAGACAATTGTGTGATATTAAGTTACATAAATTGGGATTACATCTTCCCACTGCTGACAGTTTCAGGCATCTTGCATTTATTACACTGAATTCTCAGAAACTTGTTCCCAATTTCTGTAACAGAATTTGTTGGGCTTCAATGTTGTGGCACGTTATATAAGCTCGTACTTGCTTCAAAGCTGTGTTTCTTGCTGTTCGCTGTCTTCTCTTTAGTGAAAACACGAGTAAATAACACAAGCCAAATCGTGTCGCAGCCGGTTATATAGCCACCACAACAATACCGCTACTGTAAGTGTTGCAACCAGTCAAAAACAAAATCACATTTATAACATTTATATTACAGTAGGTAAGTGATGCATAATTTTTTCTTAGGACAGTTAATCCAAAATCTAAAAAATAGTAAAAATGAATAAAGCGTCTAATTTCAAAAATCAAAGTGCTGTTAATGATATAAAATTATGTAATTGTTTATAGTAAAATTACGCTCTGATATAAGTTTCGTTGAAACGATTGATACGACTTCCGTGCTCTTCGTACTGAAAATAATAGAGAATCGTTCAGTTATAAAAGGCATAAACCAAATCACATCCGTTGAGGGAAAATTCTGTCAAATAACTGACTTACAAAGATGAATATTAATGCATGATTACATGACTGTAGCTTTCTTCCTACTGTAAGCCCTTTGTGAGTAAATAGGCAGTAACGACAATGACATGAAAATATTAACTTTCAAATTTTATTTTCATACCTGGTATTTTGTTTAAAAAAAATGATGGTATATTACGTTCCTGCTCTATAACAGAGGTAAAGGTGTTGTTGATGATATATGGTGCAGAATTGCGTTTTTTTATGCTTACTGTCATTCTTCATTACATCTGTAAGTTGCACTGAAAATACAACACAGAATATCATTGTAAATATTTAATAACACTAGGGAGCTGACAAGTAGAGCATTGGTGTTTCAAAGTGCGAGTGAATTTCAATCCATGCGACTGCCAAATGTTTCAAACATGTTTTATACAGTAAGAGAATTAAGGATCAATTAAAATGCTATGCAACTGCAACAGTAGATACTTAACAGGGTACACAAATTTCAAAATTTCTGTAATCATACCAGTAGTGTAGAAAACAAAAATAGGGTGTTAATGTATGTTGATATGTTTCTATTTATTACTGTGAAATTTATTTTCAGTAGCCCTAAGAGTAACCATTTTATTAATTATCAGGTGTGTTACATTCCATTTACTTAAATGAAGCAAAAGTTTTAAAGGTTGATCAGAATAATCAAGCAACAAATACCTTCATGTTTTCAGTAACGACAAACAAAACCCATGTAGTGCTTCATGATGGAAATTGCCAATTGCACAGCACTCAATGCAAGTACGGAGCGTTATGAAATCAAACCTCACAAAATGATTTGAGCTAAAACCATGGGATAGAAAGAACTGCACGAATAATATTCTGTAGTAACGCGGTATCTACAACAAATTATTGCGGAAATTTCGTATATCTTGAGTCGATACAAAAAAGGCAACATCTGTCAATATAAAGATATTTCTGTGTACAAATATGGTGGAAAGAATGAAGCAAACCCCTTGTAATAGGAATACTAAGCATTTTGTTCATCTGAGAGCTGATTTTTGAAACAGCTCTGCTGGTGAATAATTACTGATTAGGTATGGTTCTCGTTTGTTGAGTTGACTGCACAACTGTCAAAAACATTATTAGATTAATTTGTATTCATCTCACTAAACACGATAGTAAACATCACCAAAAATACTTGAATAAGAATTATTACACAAACCAGTAAACATACAGTAAACAATAGCTTAATACAGTTCTCCAAATGCCTTATTACTCACCTATCAATCCTTTCATTGACTTCTATTGGTTATAGTTGCATAGTAGCCTACTGTTACCAAACACACTAGGAAGAATAATTTAGGTTTAAAAGTTATTCAAGTTAGTTACTATATTACAAGATTATTAGTCGTATGTTCTACATAATTTAATGAAACAACGTATCGAGCAAAATAATCTAAATTGTCATTCACCTCCAAAATTAACATATAATGGGTATGGGGTCCTGCACAATTTAAATTAACACCAAATCCATATAGTTAATAACTAATTTTCGTTAACATGAATACATTTTTAAGAAAAACAAAAAAATATAATAGAAACCGCCACACAACTATTAAGCACGTACTAGCCATAACATTTTCATGGGACGAAGAAAAGCGAAAATAATTCATATCCATTCTATTCGCAAAACAGTAACCGTAGTTAGAATATCAGCAGACAAGAAATGTACGCGTTATCAGACAGCAGGTGTGTGGCAGTTAAATGGTGTCATTTACAAACCAACACCTTCTGTCGTATTCGCCAAGTTACCTGTTGTACTGTGCTGTGTATAACAACTGTTTAACTAAAACGAATATATGACCTATATGGTAGGATTTTTTTCCTGAGACCTATTCTATTAAAATGTTCATATGCGTGTTGTTCTAATATTTTTTTGAATTTCAAATTTGACTATGTACTAATTTCTTATCAGACACAGTGCGCGTATACATGAATTTCGCTTTCTGTGCCTATTCTGTTATCAGTTGGATTGGTCTTTGAAATAAAGTGTCAGCATTCAAAAAACACATTTCTGCTATCAAAAGCTTGAAGAAAATTCTGTACACGTTAGGGAACATTATAGTAGAAAACTGAAAGTTAAGGCGACACTTGAAAACATGTTCCTCTCTTGTTCTCAAAAAAGCTGTTTCTTAAAGGCACAATGTTTCGACTGCAATCTTTTCTGATTTCTTTATGAGGAGAAATATTCCGAAAATGACTTCAAAGTGCACCTCGTACTAATGATGAAGACATCGGAGCTAGCCACCGAAAGATTTTATTCCACAACTTATTCGGTTAATCACCAGTGAAGACTGTGCAACAGTATACTAGGAAAACTTTTTATTTCCACATAAACTCAGTACTCACTATTAGACGTGCTGAGCTTCCCTCACTTGTGAATAAACCAACAAAAAAGTTACTTCATAGTTATCTCATTAATAAGAAACCATGGTTTCGTCGGGAGCGTTAAATCTCTGCGATACTAAATTTGGGAGGAACAAGGAGACATAATCGAGCCTGAGATACAGGTAGTTCTGATTACAGTTTGTAGGCTGTTTTCCGTAATCATTTACGCTGGAAATTCACGCAATTTTGGCATCAATAACTACACAATTTGGAAACACATTCACACTGTTTACAAAGTAACACCGTTCACAGACATATAACCACACTTTTATAGCTAATGGACATGATAATTCATAAATAAAATAGGCGGGTGCAGCATAAAATTTGTAACATGTTGAAGTTGGAATATGGACGAAGACACGTATGTGTGTGTTGAGAAATCCAAACTGATGTCCAGCCGCTCACCAGCAGGAAAATGGAAGCACCGATCAGACGATATCTAATTTTGGTAACAGATAAGAGAGCCTTGAACCACATTATAGAAAAGTAAAAATTATGATTCTTGTGCTCCGAAAGTAAAGTAAGTGTAGCTAAGCGTAATATTTGGAGAATTTTTTTTTTCCCTTCGGGAATTATGACGTCATTAGAGGCGGGAAAGAAAGGGGTAAGGAACAGGAAGGAATTCCGTCATGTAGTTATTTCGGGAAACCATGGACAATCGAAATCGGGATGGTTGGACAGGGATTAGAACCCATGTCCTCCTTAATGTCAGACCGAGCGTTACTTCTTACCCACAGTGCTCCGTATATAGTTTACAACTTCCAACATTACAAAACTGCCGATCTATGACAAATAGATTTAACAATGTGTGGCATTTCTCTATTATTTGTACATTTCAATAGTTCGTTCTCTGGCACATAAAATGAACTGTTAATTTATATTTGTATTTTAAATTTGAGACGGAAAATTTTTTAATACCTCGGTTTGATACTCATTGACAGTATAAATTTACATTAATTCAATAAAAGGTCACAATCTTGGTTCGACAGTTCCTAAGGTTTCGAGGCAATTTTCATCACGTTGGAGCTTATTCTGTACAAACATTCTAGATATTTCTTAAATGTATCGACTAAATGGCAATAACGGCATGTCTTTCAACCACGGAGACGTATATCGACATGCTCTGTTTGGTTTTAAGGCACCTACGAGCTTTGGGAATTTTGAATTGGTGGAATATTTGATTTTGAAGGCATTCTTCACAGTTCGCTGGTAGTGTAGCAGAATTTTAATCCATCGTGGGTGAGGTTGCTGAGTGTTTTCCCGTGGCCGGAGACTGTAAGGCGAGGAGAGTGGAACTGCACGTCTGTCGTGGGCAGTGCTGAAGCAGGAATGCGGCTGTAGAGGCAATAACAGCGGCCCTGCCAGTGGTCCGCATACATCAAGATTGCCGGGTTTTACATTGCCTCTCCGCTATATTGGCCGCTCTGTACGTGTAATTGCAGCCAT
Organism: Vandiemenella viatica; assembly: GCA_031002005.1. NCBI lineage: Eukaryota > Metazoa > Arthropoda > Insecta > Orthoptera > Morabidae > Vandiemenella > Vandiemenella viatica. The sequence goes on from CM061920.1 coordinate 282,337,709, forward strand.
TTTATTGATTACAAAACGAGATTGTCTGACGGGAGGTCCGGCGTGCGTTATAACGGAGTGGAGACGGGTTACACACAAAGCAGGTCATGTTAAAGAGTAGTACACCTCTCGACATGCTTCTAGTGCACGGGGAAGCTGCTAAGATTATATTACAATACCTAAGTTGCTTCCGCGCAGTTTTATCGCATGTATCAATCTTCAGCTGGTTACATCATTTATGAAAGTGGAAAAAAAGACATTTTTTCGAATTGACTATCTGAAACACATTAAACTGAAGTGAGACAATTAATGAGTCAAATCATAGGAGCGGAAGGTTATTTTTTATTTATTGTTTTATTTTAAACCTACGAGGCTATATTGGACGCTGTTGTTTTTCTGCAGATCATGTAAACTTTAATGAAAATTTTGTTCTAGTATTCCGAGGGCAGCACACACTAACAAGACCGAAAATTCGCATAATCGAAATCAGAATAACAGTTACACCTGAATGTAAATTTGCACCAGCTAACACTGTACCACCCCGCATATTCAAATTACAGTTTTGAACTAAGTTAGCTGTAGCGGCGTAAGTTGATACACTTGGTGCGGTTTTTACCAGGTTTTAAATAAATTTCCCTTTGATTTTTCAAGAATACTGGTTCCAGATGGTAAATAATCTCGAAGCGTTTTTCATTATTCAGATGCTTATTTTTATTTTATACTAGCTGGTACCCACGACTTCGTTCGTGATTTTAAAGAATTCATATTGACAGCTATAGACATCTAACCACCATAGTGCACGATGGGAGACTCGATACTATTACCACACACAAATACCAGTCTTCTGCGCTATGTAGTTCCGGCAGCAAACTAAAATTTACGGATACACACAAGTTTTTTATATGAAATACGAAAATATTCATGATCGACCAATTTCAAACACCATATCTCACACACTCCCACAGTTACCGAATTTCGGTCAACGTTGTGATCGATGGGAGACTCTGTGTTACTACCACACACAAACGCCAGTGTTCTACGATTGATAATTTTCACTTAAAAGTGATACACCGTGACACATGCGTCTTTGGCAGAAATATGAAATTGCCACAGGTCAACCAATTTCATCCCCCACATCTTCCACACCCCCATAGCAACAGACATCTAACAACTATAGTGCACGACAACAGACATGATTCTACTACCACACATAAACACCAATGCTCTATGCTATGTAGTCGTGGCAGAAAAGTGAAATCTGCGGAGACACATGCCTTTCGTCGAAATACGAAAATATCCTTGGTCGGCCACTTACAACCACCATATCTCCCACACAACCACAGTTTCTGAAATTCGGCCGCTGTTGTGATCGAAAGGTGACTCTGTGTTACTACCACACACAAACGTCAGAGATCTGTGATCTATAGTTTTCGCTGAAAAGTGATACACCATGACACTTTTGTCTTTGGCAGAAGTATGAAATTACCACAGGTCGACCAATTTCAACCCCCATTTCTCCCACACCCCCATAGCTACCGACATCTAACAACCATAGTGCACTACATGAGATACGATTCTACTACCAAACACAAACACCAATGCTCTATGCTATGTAGTTGTGGCAGAAAAGTGACATATGCGGAGACAGTCGAAATAGGAAAATATCCTTGGTCGGCCACTTACAACCACCATATCTACCACAGTATCACAGTTTCTGAAATTCGGCCGCTGTTGTGATCGAAATGTGACTCTGTGCTACTACTACACACAAACGCCAGTTATCTGTGATCTATAGTTTTCGCTGAAAAGTGATACACCATGATACTTTTGTCTTTGGCAGAAGTATGAAATTACCACAGGTCGACCACTTTCAACCCCCATTTCTCCCAAACCCCCATAGCTACCGACATCTAACAACCATAGTGCACGACAGGAAAGACGATTCTACTACCACACACAAACACCAAAGGTCTATGTTATGTAGTTGTGGCAGGAAAGAGAAGTATACGGAGATACGAATTTTTGGTCGAAATATGAAAACGCCCTGCACTAACCAACTTTAATCATTATATCTCCCACATCCCCACAGCTATCGGCATTCGGCCAACGTTTGCACGACAGGAAACTCCATGCTACTTCCACCCACAAACATCAGTGATCTATGCTAGGTAGTGGTGGCTGAAAAGTGAAATATAGGAAAAAACACGTCTATTTTTATATATATATAAGATTTTAGTATTCGAATGCCGGTCAGTCTGGGATTTTCAAAAACACTTAACGTGACCTTTACCCTTGGCACATCTTGCTGTGTAATGTGAAGTACGTCATAAAGCTTCGGTGATTCGAATTCTATTCTGAGCTGTAGGTCGAGGTAGGATTACCGTGTTACATTAGTCAGTCACGACAAGGGATGCATTGTGCGGCGAATCGGCAACTCTGTAACCTCGCGGGCGAAAAATCCTTTGGGACCTCCTGGCCAACAATGCTGTACGATAATTTAATTTTTTTATTTATATCGCAGTTTTCCCAAGATCCAAACAAAGTTATTGTTTCTGCTGTGTGCAGAACTGGTATGTAAATGTTCGGCTTAAGGCCAACTGAAACCAACGTACCCCTTTACCAAGTCCCTATATTTTTCGCCTCACCGTAGGAGAATCTGCATTACTGCAATCTTTACATTTATAATTTGCCACCAAAAGTATGTGGTATAATCTCTTACAAGTTAGGATTGTCTTATTTAAACCAACATTCTCCGTTTTTTAAATTTTTTAAAAAAAAAAAGATAACACGTAAGAAATACACATTGCTGTGTATTTATTTCTCCATGTCAACAATTTATCACGCAGAAAACTATCTAATCGTGTAATACAGCACTAGAGAATATCGCTCTATTGCAGTTTAATGAAACCGAAGCCCTAGCTGAGATATTTTGCAACATGTGTGGCTCTGCCAAACTTCTGCTGTCTTTCTGAATACCTGATACTGTTACGTGTTGGCATCTGAAGATTGTATTTCTCAATATCCCTTACAGTGATCAAGAGGTTCAAATGCATGTAATTTATTTCGAATGGTGGCGCACTTAAATGAGAACAAATTAAACACTGTTTGAAAGAGAATTTTATTCTTCAAAAAATAAAAATCACAACAACAAAAGATCCTTTTGAATGTCACTTGCGTGTGACATGTCAGATTTGAATAATTCGATGTAAACTTCGTCCTTCCCGTCCCCGAACATCAATTGCTCGCGCACAGACTCTTTCTAAAGCAGGTGGTCGTTACTCCATTGATCTTCTCGTAAAAAAAAAAAAAAAAAAAAAAAAAAAAAACAAGAATCATCAACAGTCAAAGATAATAGCGAAAAATTAGCTTTTACTCTGACAGCCTAACAGAGAATCAGCCGTACTTTTATTGTACACTGCTTTTTTTTAAAAAAAAAAAATAAATATTATTATGGCAAATGGTTGCTGCGAACATGTAGCTATCTCCATTCTTTTTCTTAGTACTAATTCTAGTACATACTAGTATAGGACAACACAAGACCAACAGAAGACAAGACGGACACAACACTTCATCAAAACCACCCAAGGATGCGGTCAGAATGGAACCAGCGATCCTTATAACGCAAGGTGTGGGTGGTAACCCCTACACCGCGGCTCTATGCGACTTATAACGTTAAACAGGCGCACTCTTCACTCACTGACCCAATTTCCAGGGTCTTCCGAAATTTACTCTTGAGCCCCTCCCACAATTTCCGGAGCCCGCTTCTCGCGCTCTGTTGAATGACTCTTGCTCGATGGTTTAGCGGAACCTCCTGAACACTTCTCAGGAGCACAATATTTTGTAACAATGTCGTACACACTTAATCTAGGGCACCGAACGCCCGGCGCGAAGACCGGCTGTTCGGCTACACGCCATACTTGTTTTCAACAGCTTTGAGGTTAGTCTGTGTACTCAACGTATGTGGCTTTTAGAAAGGGCACCAGTGTCCAACAGCAGAACTGCCATATGATGGTAAGTTCAAATTAGTTCGGTTTTAATTACCGCACTCTATACAAATGACTCTGCTCCAAAATTCATTTGGTTTATACTCTTCAACCTTCTGGAAACACCAACATAATACTTACAAGTATTTAACTACTTACTGCTTATTTAAATAAGTGATCGTTTTATACCATAAATTGCTGACGCACAGTAAAATCAGGTTTCTGTTTCAAATCTATCGTTCAGAATACTTCGATGGAACTGAAGTTTTGCACTGAATCATCATCATCTTGAGCAGCTTCCAACCAATGGCAGGGTCTCCTATTAAGCACAAAAGCCTCCCCAACACTTCATGTCCAGCCACCATCACTCATCATCTACTTTCAGCAAATTTCCTCCTATATCTTCAAAAACCTATTCACCCATCTGTTTCTCGGTATTCCTGTGGACCTCTTCCCTTTCAGCCTCATGTTCTGAATCTTCCTTGGTATCTTCTCCTCTCCCGTTCTCTTTATATAACCATACCACTGGAACCTTGATTTCTGTATTGTCTGTTGTAACTGATCCTCCCTGATCACCGCCCTGATATTTTCATTCCTTCTGTCCCTTCTCGTTAATCTTACTGCTCTGAAATTTCATTTTAATTGCTTTTACTCTCCATTTGTCCCTATACTTCATTACCCATGTTTCCGATCAATATGGAAAATGGCACAAAGTAGCTCTTGTAGATTGTCTCCTTACTATTTTGTTGCACATGTCTACTCTATATAAGTCGCCTAATACTTTAAAAAGTTTACCTGCATCTTCCTCTTTCATTTATCTCCATCCTGTTTCCTCCATTTTCTTCGATCCAGTTTTCCAGATATTTGAAACATGCCACTTTATTCAACTGCACTGAATGATATAATACTGAAATAATTCAAATTGTGGTATCACTCTGCATCTGGTGAGTTGATTATTCATGCAGCCACAGAAAGGTGACGGACAAAAGAAAAACTACAGAATTTCTAGTCTTTTTAATTATAATTGCCATTTCTGCTTTTCAGAATTGCAAATACGATTTTCGCTTTCAAAAGGCAAAGCTCTAGAATTCATAAAGAGTTCTTAAGTTAGTCAAATAACATTATTTGTGTTCAAAAACCGGACCTGGTAGGTGAGTGGTAAAGCTTGGGCCTGGCTTTCTAAAGGATGCGGAATGAAATCCTCTACCGGACATACAGATTTCGCATTTCCGTGGTTTTCTTAAATTACTCCAGGTTCCTTCAAAACATCATGACGGAATACCTTTTCGTTCCTTGTCCCCAACCATTTCCAGGCTCTAATGACCTCCACGTCGACAAGCCTACAGATCGAAGAAGAAAATAAATTCTAAAATGTACAGAAAAATCCTTTTTGTGTCAAATAAACACGATCTGAAAGGAAACAGTGTACATTCATTTAATTTTTGCATAAATCATATATCAAGTAAAGCCTTAAAAGGAGGCGATACACTGGCATTTTTTCAGCAGGATCTTGGAACTTATGTGTTTGGTCTTGAGAGAAGTGGTTTTTTCCGGTTTCCTTTACAATTTTTTACTTATGGCTTTATGCCTCGTTGACGTCGAGGTCATTAGAGTCAGAAAAGCATTGGGGGCAAGGAACGGGAATGAATTAGGTCACGGTCTTTTGAAGGAACCATGCAGGCATTCACCCGGAGTGATTTGGGGAAACCATGGAAAAGCCAAATCTGGATCCCCGGACGGGATTCGAACCTGCGTTCTCCCGAATGCGTGGCCTGAATGTTACAGCTCACTCGGTGGTTTCCCTTACTGCCACATTAAAAGAAATAAACGAGTTATAAACCTTTAGTAAAACTTTATTTCAATCTTTTACGACATTTTAGTTAGAACAGATTTTGCGTCAGGTTAAATTCCGCGCATTATCACAATGTGTCTTTTTATTTATTACGATTTATTACTTCTAAGTTATAAGTTCACACAGAAAATTAAAATTTCAGAGGATAGAGTAATATACGCGTTGATTAAGCAATAAGAGAAATTCTGCCTGACGTATAATGAAACATTTCAGACTATGTATGGATTTAACAGAAAACTAAGCGAACCTTTCTTTTTTGGTCAAAGACGCAAATTATGGCGCATAGTTACTTAACAAATAATTTATGGATCATACTGCTACATTACTGCGTAGGTAAATTGGATATCCTCGTTTCATATCTTCTTTGAACTAATATTTTGGATAAATATAATTGGAAGAGAACCACAGTAGTGTGTGAGACGCGGTGCAGAGAACGTTAATTGATGACTTGGAGGGAGTTCAAAAGAGACCCATCTTTGAAACTGGCTGCCACACTTCTAACGAGAGTCTAGTCGATGTGATATATGACTCGGAGCCTGACAGCGTGAAAGACGGACGACGTATTCTTCACAAAACCTTGGTGGAGTTCCATCGAATTCTCAGCTGGATGCTTTGCATGAAGTGAAGTTGGAATCTGCATCAGAATCGTTATGACAGCGAAAGGATTTTTGGGTTAACGTATTCTGCAGTTGAGAAAGAAAAGCAAAAAAATATCACTTAATATAACTAAATCATCATAAAATATTTTCAGTCAGTTGAGTACTTCCATGATATATTGTTATTACTTACCTAAATTTTTAAATTCAAGCATTCTTTCTTTAAATTCTTTCAATGTTTCAGATAAATTGTGCTGTAATATATTCCAAAATCCAACCCTTTGTCTATAGAAGGTATTTTACCCACTCCTGTATGCCACAGATCTAGCCCTAGTTGTCGCTTATTTTGATCTCATCCCTTCGATAATGTATTTCTTTTAACATTTATCCAGATCTTATCGCCTAAACCTTATACACTTTCAACACTATCTTCACCTGCCTCCTTCTTCCAATGACTTCCAACTCAAGCCTTCTATCTTATCAGTTATTGCTTGTATTCTACGATAAATACCGCAAACAAATCTACCTTCCTTCCTTTCTTCTGCACTCTGCACTTCCTCCAGTTAATGTATTTGATACTCATACTGCCATCACACCATACTCAAGCAACAGTCTGATCGAGGTTCTAAATCCTTGTTTCATCACATCGCTGGTACACCATCTTCCGAGTAAATGTGGAAGGTTTACTTTTAAATCCCTCCGTAATCGCTGCCTAATGCGTACTGCCAAACTGAGTTTATTTTCGAATAATTATATTTTTATATATACTTAATATACACCAGTTTATAATTATACAATATCTTTACTATTCTGTACATTTAATAATAAGGTTCATTTTGGATTTTATCTCCATTCCATTGTTACTTAAGCAACAACCAATCTGTCACGATCTCTTAGTAGCTTATCACAAACCTTTTCAGTTTCAACTCCATCGTTCATTTCATGTGAAATTTTTGCATATAGCAATTAATAACATTATGTTGAATAATCTCTGCAAAACACATGTTGCTGTTTTTCAAAAACACTTCCCTTCCCCACATATATCTGATGTAGCTGGAAGTGAATCATTTCATTACCTACCTTTAACCACGGCCAAACGAATCCTCATATTTGCTCCCATACATTGATGGACTAATACTACTATGAACCTTTTCAATTTTTCTAATAAGCAGCAAGTCTCCAGACTAAATCTTATACACCCCACAAATATTAAACAGAACTGGAGACAGAACGTATTCTTATTTAATTTGATCAGTAATTTCAAAATTTCTTAATACTTTTTTATTTAGCCTAACTGTCAAGTTAGTGTCAATATACAAGCCATCCAACAAACTTCATATTTTCCAGCGTCTGTTATATGTGCTTAAATGAATCGTTGATGCTGATCGTTAAGTGAAATTAACAGTTGAAGATTCACTGTGGAAATTTTTTTCGGTTTCATTTTCATTTCTGTACAGTTATATATTCAGATTCCTCAGCTCAGTTTTGTGCACTCAGACCAAAGGATCATGATTTGTTTTAGCTTAACATTTTTCCAAAGAAAAGCTACTCTGCCTCTGGAATCATTACTACGAAATACGGTACAGAAACATTCAAACCAGAATGTTTATACTGGTAATTCAGTACAAACTTGATGTCATGCAATACAAAGCAGAAACATTGTTATTTTCTGAGGTTATCTTTGAAAGCAAACCTGACTTCAAAAGAAGAATTTATTTTCCCAACCAAATATTACCTATATTTTAAAGCAAATGTCATGATTTTCTAAATAGTATTAATTTCTTGTATAAGTTAGAATATTATGAATCTGAGCAGAAGTATCAAACATTTTGTTTTGGTAAGGATGATGCTCTTAGCGAGCCACATATACTTGTGCCATTTTACTATGTTTTCGCACGTACCTTTTTAAAATAACAGTTATGAATACATAAATAATTTTTCTGTTTTATGCATACTTGCCTGCTAAATTTTTTTTTCTTGATTTTTTAAAAGAAAAAGCTAATATACAGAAGTGTTTGATCATTTATCGGAAGTACTCGATGCCTCGATATGAATTAATATTTCAATTTTGATTTAGCTTTACAGCTTAGGGTGGATTCTAAGAATTACAATATTGTACTTAAAATGAGTCGCATCAATGAAATTACAATTAACTGCTATAAGAAAATTATGGAGCTTTACCGAAGTAAATATAATATCTTTCACTGGAAAAAGAATCGAAATAGTTGTTGAAGTATATATATATTTTGTATCTGAACTAAATTCAATATCCGACGCTGGAATTGGATGTAAATCACACAGTGACATAAATAAATACGTATATTTTATCCAAGAAATATCAGCTCTGTTTACGTAATTGAAACCTGTGGTCTGTTAAATGTAAATCTGTGCTAAGGGAAAGTCTATGAACGAAAGCAAAGCTCTAATGATGCCAAACTTGCTGCCCTCGAACTAAGAAGATTAAAAATAAAACATAATTCTGCTGTAGAAACTGCGTTTGAAATAGAACTTTTAATGCAATGTTGTTGCAAGCCATTATTCCGCAGTTGATCAGCAACGTATTATTTAACAACAATGTAAATAATTCGGCGCTAATGATGCCTCGATGAGAGGCGAAACACCTACGGCATTAAACCATATAAAACAGTTGCATTGGTGTTATTTATTGACATTTGAAGAAAGTTTACTGTCTAAGTTTTGTTATTATTGTAAGTCAACAGTGTGAGAGATGAGGAAATTAGCAGCGCTCAGGTTGCGACAGTTTGAAATGTTTCGGCTGTGTTTAATGTGGACTGTCCTCTGGTATTTCGCGACCGTTGCCACTCGGAGTAATTAAAAAAGAAATTCCCGGGCGTCCTTTTATATCGCCGGTAGCAATTAAGTGAAGCATTTTCTCACAAAAAGAAGCGGTTAGACAACTTTGCATTGCCTCTTGGCAACTACTCTCTCGTCCACGCTATGCCGGCTGCAAAACGGCGGAGCTGTTCTCGCAGGTTTTGTTGTATACACAAGTGTTGCTTTATGAATAGACGAACAGCTCTGTACAGCAGGTATACATTCATTATCTTTGTGAACCGTTAATGAAAATACGCAATTCGGTTGTGTAAACACATAGAAGAAATTTCACATAAAATTCTAAACTAATATACTCTTTCTTGTCTCTGCTCTTATAAATCTGTAAGCGATCTGCGTGTGTCTGAGAGTCTGAAATAGCATCACAATTTTGATGGCCTTTGGAAATTTTGAGAGCTAACGATGCAGATAAAAATATGCGAAAATAACTTAAGACTTATATGTACCAAGGAAAAGAGCAATAAATTATGATCATTACGAGATGGGAGAAATATGAGTCACAGATCATTCTATATTTGAGATGAGCACTCATTTCAAGAAATACTGACAAAAGATCACCCCACTACTCTTTGGATTCCGTTTTATTTTTTGACTTTGGTTATTTATTTCTTCAGTTCTCTGAAAAGTAGAATATTACAACAAATATAATACGTTAATTAAACGTAATAAGTGTAATCAATATTTAAATGTAAACATCTTTGTGCTTTAAGAATTACCTGAGGTCATACTACTGCTACTACTACTACTACTATTATTATTATTATTATTTGCAGATAAGTCCATGAGGACTACGCAGAGTACTCAGAAGCGTTTGTTCACTTTCCTTTGTGTCCATATTTCCTTCATACGCTTGCTGTGGGCTTCTTTTCTCTCATCTGACTATTTTGTTCCTGGTCTTTTCTTAAATCTTTCCTCCCGGTCAACCTGCCACTTGTGAATTTTGGATTTAAATATGTCTCTGTTTCCGACATCTTCTGAAACAATTCCTGCTTATTTGAGGTCTTTCTTGATTTCTTCAACGCATTTCTTTGTATCCGATATTAATTTACTTCGGTTTTCATTGAATTAAACTATTTCTCTTGTCAGTCTGTTAAGTTTCAATCTTTTGATGTGTCCATAAAATTTTAATCGGCGTTTTCTAATATCACTGCGAATATTGTCTGCATATTGAAAAATTTCCTGATTATTTTTGAGTCTGTACTGGTCTTCTATGAGTCTAGGGCCCAAAATTTTCCTTATAATTTTGCGTTCTTTTTTCTCAATGTTTTCTATATCTTTTTTCTGTTCAAAATAAGTATTTCTGATCCATAAAGACATTCTGGTTTAATAACTGTATTTTAATGTCTCAGTTTTGTGTGCTTGGAGATGCATTTTTTGTTGAAGACGTTTTGTGTTAGGCGATAAGCTGTCTCCATCTTTTGGCGTCTAATTTCATTAGCTTTTGCTTCAGTTCCATTCTCTTGGATTATTTCGCCGAGATACTTGAAGTATGGGACTCGTTTGATTTTTCCATATTTTGTCTCCATGAATTTTGGTGTTTCTTTATTGCAGGTCACAAATTCTGTTTTCTCGAATGAAATCTGTAGACCCACTTTCTCCGCTACTTCTTTCAAGAGTTCGATCTGTTATTGGGCTATTGCAATGTCACTGGTTAAGGTTGCTAAGTCGTCTGCAAATGCTAGGCAATCTATCTTTAATTTTCCTCTGCCTAATATAATCTGGTCAATTCCAAGGATTGATTTTTGTTTCCGCCATTCCTGTAACACTTTTTCAAGGACGCAGTTGAACAGTAACGGAGAAAGCCCATCTCCTTGTCTTACTCCTGTTTTAAAAATGAAGGGTTCTGAGATTTCCCCTAAAAATTTTATTTTGGACTTTGTATCTGTTAGTGTTCGTTGTATTAAAGCAAGAGTTTTTGGGTCTAAGACTTGTTCTTTCAATATTTGGAATAATGATTCTGGATCAACTGAGTCATATGCTTTTTTAAACTCGACAAATGTGAAGACTAAACGGTTGCTACTATTATTATTATTATTATTAATCCGCGATTTCTAAAAGTGGGTGACGGAGAGTGCATTACACCAATCCTAATGTGTAATCATTTGTGCATAGAAAGGGAAATACGGGATATGGCAGGAGGCGCCCATGGGCTATTTTGAGGGACCATCCCGGCATTTGCCTGGAGCGATCTGGGAAAACCATGGAAAACCGAGATCTGGATGGCCGGAGCAGTTTATATATACCTTCTCCTATCTGAATCTTGAGTTCTCTCGTTTGATAACTCCTTCCTATCCCACTTCCTAATCGCTCGTGGAGAAAAGAGTATAGAAATGAATCGGTTCTGGTCCTGATTTTTCTGATCTTATTTTCTCGGTCATTCCTAGATATGAATGTAGTTGGTAGTAATATGTGTTTGCCGTCATCCTGCAATAGGCCAGTCGTGAATTTTTCGATTAGCTTCTACCGAGAGCAACGCTTTCGGTGTTCCTGGTCTTCCCAACCCATTTCATTCAACATCGCGGAATCTACCGTTTTAAGGACAGTACAATTAAATTTGTATTCAGAGCTAAATGGTTTCGCTTTTGTACTTATACTACTATTCTTTGGCAACGTAGACAATATCTGGATATTTATTTTTCTAGTTTTCTGAAATACGTACATTAGGTTAAACGGAAAACGTTAATCAATCCAATCCTTCAGAAAGCAGAACTAAATTGTGGGCTTGATTTAACGTAAACGTTTTCGTGCTTAATGTCGATACATGTCAACACAATAAGCATCCAAGAATTATAATTTTATTTTGGTGACATTGGAACGCAGACATACTTTCTTTATTATGTTGTATGAACCGTCCATAAAATGGATAAGTAGTAGTAATTTTCGTTGAAACTATTATGGGGTCACAGTGCTATTCGTGGGTAATTGCCTCTCGCTTTTGATGCCGACATTTTTTAACATTGTTTGGATGTAATATGAAATGCTACCTGGACAATGTAAAACTTAACCACGGCCCATAATATTTCGGATGCTCTACTTTTATGCCCTGCATGTTATTATTACTGTGGTCAAGGCTGCATTAGAATCTACACGTAAACAAATTATCTGTAGGGTACTGTCCCATGAGGAGTGGAATCAGCACGTAACCATTAGTGCAAAATTAACCAATCCATTCTGTGGGGAGGGGCATAAGCCCTCGACGAATTGCACAAAACTAACTACATTCTCCACCGAAACAACCTAGCCGCACAATACTTTAGTATGAAATTATATTTTATATGTAATAGTCCACGGTGCATTACAAGCTAATCACAGAGTTTCTTTAAGCATAAAATTATGTTTCATTTCGTATGCATGATGTTAGTTGTAATTATTGCCAGGCGATGAAATACAGGAAAACGGCGCCAAATATAATTTTATGTTTACGGGGCTAACAAACTATTAGGAGAATAATTTATATCTATTTTCTTATTAACTCACCGTGAATGTTACTTAATCTGAATGGTTTGGTGGCATAGATTTTTTTTACATTTTTGCTTATTTGTTATGATAATAAAACGTTTCTACTGGTCATTTTAAAAAGATCTTGCCTGTATGCTTCAACTACACGGCGTTGTGATATTTTTTGCCTCTCCATTAAAATATTTGGTACTAGAAAAAAAGAGGGTGAACCATTTCTGCATACACCAAGAACTCCGCGCGCGAGGCAAAAGAAATATGCTAGTTAAGAATAAAAGGGAAGTCCTAAACTTTGTCTACGTTTTTAACAAACAAAATCTTAAGATCGAAGTTTCTTTCTGCGTTGAGAATTCATATAGTATTCTTGGGTAACTAGCAAGTGAGCATGGTGTTTCCACACGATATTTCCGATCGCCGAAATATAGTGTGAAAATACCCTGCTCACTTGTTAGTTACCCCAGAAGACTATATTAATTAAAAACTCTTACTCGTTAATTTCCTAATATAAAGTAAGTATAAAAGTGTGTCTAAAGTACCGGTTGACAATTTCAAACCTTAATGCAGTATGTGTCATTTGTTACTAGCCTCTTTATTTTTATTTTGCTATAGGTTAATTATTTTGTTATAATAATAATTCCGTGTGGTCGTAATGACCTGGAGATAGGGTTTTTATTGGCTGCGCATTCCGCCCCTATCGTAGCCGCCTTAACCTAATCCGACAATCCTGCCGGGTACAGGGGACCTACAGTTTAATGTGGAATCCGAACCACGGAAGCGTTCTGATGTACTTCATTTTACACAGCAAGCTGTGATAGAGGGGAAGGTCGGGTTAAGCGCCTTTGAAAATCCCCGCCGAGACAGGGATTCAAACAGGGGACCTTTCGATCTCCAGTCAGACGCTTAACCATTGAGCCACCAGACCGCTAATTATTTTGTTGTTACTACTATGTTATTATTACTGTTTTAATTATAAAAGATGTAAATGTTTGTAATTAAATGTAATAGGGAGTATCGAGTGGGGTATTATTAATATCTTAGTCTGTAAGCATAGATAAGAGTATCTTTGGTAGAGAGTCGACCGCTAGCGTTCGCGCGGTGAGGTTCGCTGAGAGTAATTGTTTATTTAATTGCAATGGAGCACAGGCTCCGGTAGTAATTTCCCTAAACCCCCATCTTCCCCCTATCCAGCACCCACCTACATTTGCCCTCTACAAATTTTATCTTCAAATTCTTTCAACGTTTTCGGTAAATTATTCATCATTTCTCTTGGTAACTACAGTGCAGTTAGTAAATTTTGTAGGGAATAACGCATAACGCGATTGTTTAACGTCGTAGTAGAATTTAAAATCATTTAATTTTACGTGAGTGTGATCTGAACTGTGTATTTCCTTTAAAGATACAATAAAAAATGCTTCTGATTATCAAGTGGGTATGTTTTGCCCACCCGGCGGTAATTGCCAATATTTAAAAAGAACTATCGGCTTGCAAGTGTTAGCGGTGGTTGCAACACGCCATTCCTTAGTTTAAATGTGGAGTCAAATTCTGATAGTAAACACTGGGTTACAACAGGATCATAAGTTAAAGAAAATTACCAGAAACAGTCCGCTGTTGAATCAATTTCGTGAAAGATCCATATTTAAACGCAGGCAGAATGCAAGTATTGCAAATTAATTGCCCAACTTTTTCGTATAATATGTTACGATAACAGCCCTTCGACACATCTAAAGAATCACATGAATTTTCATGCCGAAACAGAGTACCAACTCCAAAGTATCGATTATTAGTTAGTACATGAAAACTTTAACGAAACAGCTGCACTGAATTTTCGAACTGACTCTTAGTTAAGGCAATCTGAAACGTGTAATCCGTGATTAGTACGATGGACGTAAAATCTTGTGTACGTAACTGAAGTAGCAGACGTCTATTTTGATAAAGCAAAACAATTTTAGGCGCATCGCTGACTTGAAAATAGCTACAAAATTGGTGTCGCTTTTCGCGAAACGGGTTTGTGAAGTCAATGAGTGAACAAAGATGCTATACAATAAATTGAGGTAATCATCAAAGAGATCAACCCAACGGTAACGAACTTCATAATGTAACAAGTATTATTTTCCGTTCATAAAAAAAAAAAAATTTTTTTATTTATAAGTGAATTTAAAACATATAAATTTTTGTGAATTGTGGATTCATTATATGTGATACAAATAATATAACGATGATACTTATGCGTCAGCGTAAAATTAATTGTTGTTAATGAATTAAATATTTTCACTGGTTATATGGTTAAAGGATTAAACATATTTTGCTGTGCGTAATATGCATATCTAGAGAAGTTAAACTTTTGACAAGTGGTCCCGGTATTCACATTCCGTTTTTGTTTATTTTTATTTTATTTTTATTTTGAACCGGCAGTGTGTAAAGAATGGAAAGTCATTCATCCAAGGCATTCTGAAGGAACCATCCTGGAATTCACCTGGAGGGATTTCGGGAAAACGCTGAAAACGGAAGTACGGGTGGTCAAAACAGGAATCGAATCCGTGGTCCTTCGAACGTATTATCGTTCACTCGCCAGGCTTGCTGAAGTGCAGTTTAGACATAATTTAAAGCCATCATTGGAACGGAGTATAGCAGTAAAGAACGGCTGGTAATGAAGCAATGGCCCGTGTAATTGGCGGTATGTAATGAAAATACCTGTTCCCAGAGATTATCAGAAATTGTTGGAGGAAACCCAAACTACAGCCGCCAAATTAACGCGGCTGGCACGCTGGAAGGGCTTGTAATTTAAACACGTCATCGACCACTGGTTTGTCAGAGCTAAACAATTTTTCTTTGTATGCTGTAAGATCAGTTAAACAGATTTACACATGGCAATTCGCGAATGTATCCTAGACATTCAGAGTAAAGTCTTAAAACCTATCACTGTCGATCTCGAAAAATTCAGAAAAGTTTTGAATACAGAAGTAGGTATAAATATAGACGAACTTTAAATGCTTGTTTTACACTAACGAAGTATATATTTATCATTACGGATAAAGTTGCATCTGAAGTATAGCAAAGGGAAAAGTTGTTCCGTCTGTAGGCGTCTTAGACTCTTGATGGGGAAGTAGAATGACTCACTCTTTTTCAAGATCTCACACTAGAAACGATGTGGTGCACAAATAATTTCTTCGATATGAATGAAAAAAGGAGGATAGGTGTCCGAATTGTCATTGCGTCTATAGAGTTTTTGTATGAGAAATAAGATGATTATCCAAACTTTCTTAGCAACTTTTTACATGTCATTGACTTAAGTAACCAATATAAGTGTTGAAAATGACGACTGGTTATTTTTTAGGAATTTCTTGTATTACTTTGATAATTTTGACAACGCTAGCAGGCTCGGCATAGTCGTGCAATCGCTGTACAACAGTTAAATTGCACTAATTCCTCATAACACTGCTAATTACAATAATCAAAGCAAATGAAAAGAAATTCATAGCACTCTGGTGCATTTTTCACGTTGCTTGATTATTTTCCTGATTATCTTCCGCAAGACGTTTCCACAGATCATAATCGATGAAAAAAAAATGATTAAACTTACTTCAACATATTTTTTTTTTTTTTTTTTTTACTTTCTACAGAACTTAACATTATTTAGCTGCTCTTACGGTGATTTGACTGGAATAATTTTAAAAAATCCATATTCAAATTCATTGGCTTGCTTCCCTCTCCACTATTTGCCTACATATCTAAATTTATAAATACTGTTTGAATCCTTCACCCCTATCAAGTTTCCAGTCTGTTTGTTTCGCTTCATATATCCCATTCTGTGTTAATGTTCCTTTGCCACTAAAGATAATGTCCCGCATGTTTTCGCCAAAAAATAATTTTTTTGTTCTAAAGTTTACATTCTTGTATGCTGTCAATGTGGTGTATTTTACAGCTAATTTCATACTAAAATCTGGATCGCCATAGAAGTAAACACCAGTCATATGCTTCTTATATAAGTATTTACATTCTTCCAGAAGATAAAAGGACTGGAATAAATTGTCTGATACTTATAGCTGGTATTTGTTATCCACTATTCAATAAATTTCAATATCAAGTGCCAAGAAATTACTCTGTCACAAGCGTTAAGCTTAAGGCCACGCACTGACAACTGAAGGAATGTTTTTATCATTCTGCCTAGCAGTTAGTCAGCAGGAGAATTATTACATCAAAGAAAGGGATGTAGAAACCGATTGTCAAGGACAAAAGTCAAAGTCCCTAGTAACGAACCATAAGCGGAATCACTTCAGTTGAATGACGGGATGCTTCCTCCAAAAAGCCATGGCCGAATTCCTTCCCGCTCCTTCTGCCCAGTCGCATCCCGTCGCTAATGACCTCAACGTCGACGAGGTATAAAGCCATAAGTAAACAAAAAAAAAAAAACCTAAGCGGCATTCGACTGTTGCGAGTTGGAGAACTACCCTAACGATATCGCCTCACATGAAGTCCTGATTAGTGATTACCCTCCCAAAATCCAACACTTCGTATTAACGCTGAACCACCTTGCTCGTAAACAAGCCCCCAGCAAGCGAATATGAAATGTAAAGTAGGGATTACCAATACTGGTATTTATAATCTTCTCGGTCGTCAGAAACCAACAATGATTTCTTATTCTATTGGTGCTTACCGCTAATGATTACATCGTTTCTCAATTAGCTTAAAGATTAAAGTGGTTTCAGGACTGCGAAGAAGAGCTTTTTTTCCTCTTAAGAACATCTACGGATGGTTGGGCGGTGTAGCGGTATTTACAAATGCGCCACCTGTGTCACTTCCCACGAACTAATTTGGGGCGTGCGGGCGCCTGTCCTGTAATGAGACAACAAGCGGACGTTCTGCACGGAACACAAACTTTTGTTACATTTTTTTTATCTTCCTAATTATTGGAGTGCTGTTGCTTAGGTGCAAATGTTTCCAACTGATATGTCTGACATTTCCAATAGTTTTCCGTAAATAAACTCGCGCGTTTCGTTCTTATAATACATAACATGATCATTTCCTGTAATTACGACTATTCGTTTACTTTAACAGCATAACAGTCTTTTCATAATTAATACCTGCCGTTGAATAGCAACAAACCAAACTCTCCAATATTGATCTTGCGGTTGTATTTTATTTCTGAACAAGTAACATATATTAATGACTCCTTAAGCACGTTTTGAATTGCAGGACTGCCAGAAAGTAATATTTTCTAAAAGAGACAACTTCAACTGAATATTAATTTGTGTTTTGCATCATGGAGAATATCTCGGCGCGTGTTAAGTCACAAATATTTTTCTTGTTCATCTGTTTTTCTCATATGTCAGCTTCCTAACGCACGTATTTAACGACCCTAAGCTATATTTGTATAATCGTATTTTAGAAAAATTCGATTTCTGATCGAATTAACACGTGGAAATTTGTAATTTCATGATGCTAGAGTCAGCTTTATTCCAAGTTATTATTGTGTCCTTATTTCAATTGCCCTGATTGAATTTTTTCCCTTCCTTAAGTATACACGACAAGAATTTCATGGTTTACGTTGCTTTGAGACGATAAAATTAAAATAATTGTATCAGTTAGGTACGCCCCTTTGGTTCAGTTGGTTACTGCACCGTGTGGGGATCCGACGCTTACCCGGGATTAACTGGTTTGAGCCTTGATGGTGGAAGAAATTTTAACCATCACGACTTGGCCGGCACGGTAGGAGATGTTGTGATGCACAATTCCTAATCACCACATTGCGAGCCAAGTCCTGGGTTAAGTCCCAAATCCCTCTGCAGTGCGTATGGAGTGAGAGCATACTACGCTGTTTACCATGATTCGTCCGTTTTATGGGGACGTTAAGTTTGGCGGCTCCTCTCTCCTCTTTCGGGAAAGTAGCGCTGAATGGACCGCCACCTGTTTTCACCGTCTCCCTTCCTTCATCTCTCCTCGACAACACAAACAAAACTCTACACTGATCACACACACCAATCACTGTTATCCACACTGGCAACAATACTTACGAACATTGTCATAATAACCTCCTATGACAGGATACGGTCAAGGTATTCATATAACATAGAGAAAGATACAAACTATACATGGGAGGAAATTTCCAGATTGTTTAGTCTAAATCTAATGTTGGTTAACAAAGTAAAACATTTTATTAAACTCTTATAACTTACTTCTTACATAGTTTCAACTAACATGAACTGAATTTCAAGAAAATTACATACGAATGGACTTAGAATGCAAGAGTCCATCTTCACATAGACTACTGTAAACCCGTTTTACGTCTCCCGAGGAACAACTTACTTTATTGATATTGTATTTCACTAAACAATAAGTACATAATGTATATTATTATGCAGAATTATAGCTTGGTTTCCTGAATGGCAGAGTTTCAGTTTTACGCCCAAATCCGGCTCCATCCTAGTTACCCTATCCTTTTGTTTTGAATGAAATCTAATCCACATAGAGTCATAACACTGACAAAGCAAAACATTGAGAGAGGTGGCGGTCAGTTTAAAAGTCCGTTACAATTGACACAAGACCAGGGATTCGAACCAGAAATCTGTCAGTCCAGTATGACGAGCCTAAAGAAATTATCCACCACTCCCATACCCCTGCATTCTATTCGTTTAATACGTATAAAGTTCTCCCCACTCCAGGTTACAAAAACACAAAATGTTATTTTAAGTGTTATAAATAGCAATTACAATTTATAATGTTGTCTGCAGAACCAATAATTTAATAACTACTTCAAATAAATTATATCACGCCCTACTTACTTAAAAGTCACAATAATTATTTCTACTGCGAGAAGTAACTAAATCTTACCAGTGGTTCTTATGTGAATTGCGTTAAAGGAAAAAATGGATGCTAATTTGTGGAACTATTTTATCTCAAGTTTCTCAGCTTTCCAGCTTTACATCAAAATAACGCATACCCAATTTTACCCACGGGCTTTAAATTAATCGAAACTCCGTAAAAATACAACCAATAGTTTTTTCGTGAATCCCGTTAAACCTAACTTGCAGCCAGACAGACGATTTTTTTTTAAGTTAATTTCTTCTCTGTAGCTTACTAATAGTGTCCCAAGTTTTTTCTTGTCAAAAAAAATCTGTTACGGTTTTATTGTATTCATTTATTTGAGAAGAAAGAGAAAACAGCCTCATTTAAAGTTTTTCCTTCATACATTAAACATTTATCGACATATATGCAGAAGATGCACACATCGACAATAAATTGTTTTTCGTTTACTTCTGTCCTCAGTTTTACTTTCAAACCAAATATCGACAGCTTTTTCGGAATTCTTCTTAATACAAGTAAAAGTAAAAACCGAGGAAATGCGATTCTAACCTCGTGAATTTTATATTTTACAGTAGTCTTAGGTTACATCAGGAACAAAATAGATTACCTTTTCTTTAGATTCGTACCTCTCATTTTAACCAAATTAGATAATACCTCTGTTGCTACTGATACTAACGCAGTAATATCCAGTAGCCAATTTAATATGGCAGCTATCATTGCTCTGTGCTGAAAGATTTTCGGATCTACATCTTTTCAACAATAGGTTAAGTAAAATAATTACGTTCAATCCACCAAATAAGTCTCAATATTAGAGGAAGTTTAGCTCTTCCTATTGTAATGACTGCCATATCACTAGGACAATGGGGAATGAATGTAGATAGTAGGTGGAACGAAAAAGCAATAGGGGATTGCAGTGACAAGAGAAGGGACGGATAATCAACATTTTTCTTTGATACAGTCATTTTTTTTTTAAAAATTTTCATCCGTTAAAAAATTGTTTTTAATAAAGCAGCCGAGTTATTTTTTGTTTTGAGAAATAAATTCTACCTGAAATTTTGTGTCTCACTCGACCTTTAACCATCAAAAAACAGATTTGTTATTATTTTAATATCTTTTTAATAAACCAGATGTAGCGTTACAACGTTTTATATGCCATATGAACTTCGAAAATGATACTTCTTTTTGTCTGAAAACTGCTTGGCGTATTTTTTTTCTTTCTTTTTTTTTTATACTCCCATCGATTTTTCTTTTTTTTTTTTGCTCGCGCTCTTTGAATACTTATTCTGCATATTATTTTCCGACAATTACACTTCCATCGATTTTGCAATTTTCTATTGATTCGCTCACTATAATTACCATTTTGTTTAAGTTAACTCTGCCTGACACTATCTTCTGTCTGAGTTGTCCCATATTCTCTAAATAATAGCGCTTTATTTTTCTTTATATTTCTTGATTTGTTCTCCCTATTTGTTAAGAAGAGCTGAATTATTCACTACTTTTCTGAAAAACTGATTAACATTCTCATTATTAACGGGTGCCGAAGGCAACAATGAAATGAAGTTATGATCAACGCTACTATTTCGTTCTCGTTATCGATGAAGCGGTTTTCGGTGGACTATTTATAATTCACACTTAAGTTTATCTCGACTGTTTAAATACCTTTTCGTTTATTTTCCTGTGCTGCTTGCTACTTCATTAATTATTAGCAGCCAGGTTGTTGTTTTAAACCCATCTATGAGCAATAAAGACCAGAAGTACCAGGAGTCCCACAGGGATCTGTCTTATTGCGCACGTTATTCAACATATAAACCTCAGTTATACCAGCCAAATATCTCAACCTGCACATTTATCTTTCTCTCTTCTAGTTTGATGCAATCCTCCATACCTTCCTATCTTGTGCTAAACTTTTCATCTCAGTATTACATTACGACCACTCACAAGACATGCATGTACAATATAAGGATGTTCTAGTCGTATCAAATTACATATGGTACAAATATTTCAAAACAAATTACTCAGATTAGCAGTTAACGCTCCATGGTATGTACGCAATAGTCAGCTACACAGAGAATTAAATAAATGTCTGTTATATTAATCATATATATTATTTCTGAAAGCTATTTTTTTTTGTCACAAGCCTGTATCTTCCGTCATACTTAACCGAAATCAATGAATGAGATGTCATTTTAAAGCATATGGTCTCCAATTTGTTCACATCATAATTTAAGAAATGAAGTTTTCGGAATTTGACCCTTAATGGGCAAAAATTACAATTTTTCTAAAATACTCTTTCCTGTGTTACAAGTCATTTATCTCCCTGGATACCTATCTGAAATCATTTTATGAAGTATCGTTTTAAAGATTAAGATCTCCGCTTTAGTGACGTCATATATTAAGCCAGAAAGTTTTCGGAATTCAACCCTTAAAGGGCAAAAGTATCAATATTTTTGCAATGCGTTTTTGTGTCACGAGCGATTTATCTTCCTTAATATCTAACCGATATAGATAAATGAGGTATCATATTAAAGAATAAGGTCTCCGCCATGGTAACATTATATTTTAAGAAAGGAATTTTTCGTAATTCGACCCTTATAGGGCAAAAATGTCACTTTTTCTAAAATACGTTTTTTGTATCTCGAGCCATTTATCTCCCTGGATATCTTACCAAAATCGATAAATGAGGTAGGATTATGAGGAGTAATGTCTCAGCTTTGTGACATCATATTTTAAGAAAGAATGTGTTTGGAATTCAACCCTAAAAGGGAAAAAGTATAAATTTTTCTATAACGCATTTTTGTGTCACGAGCGAGTTATCTACCTTAATATCTAACCGATATAGATAAATGAGGTATCATATTAAAGAATAAGGTCTCCGCCGTGGTAACATTATATTTTAAGAAAGGAATTTTTCGTAATTCGACCCTTATAGGGCAAAAATGTAACTTTTTCTAAAATGCGTTTGTTGTATCTCGAGCCATTTATCTCCCTGGATATCTAACCAAAATCGATAAATGAGATAAGATTATGAGGAGTAATGTCTCAGCTTTGTGAAATCATATTTTAAGAAAGAATGTTTTTGGAATTCAACCCTTAAAGGAAAAAGTATAAATTTTTCTATTACCGATTTTTGTGTCACAGGCCATTTATCTCCCTTGATATCTAACCGATGTAGATAAATGAGGTATCATATTAAAGAAGAAGGTCTCCGCCGTGGTAAAATTATATTTTAAGAAAGGAATTTTTCGTAATTCGACCTATAAAAGGCAAAAAAGTCAATTTTTCTAAAATGCTTTTTTTGTGTCTCGAGCCACTTATCTCCCTTGATATCTATCCAAAATCGATAAATCAAGTACGATTGTGAGGAATAATGTCTCAGCTTTGTGACATCATATTTTAAGAAAGAATGTTTTTGGAATTCAACCCTTAAAGGAAAAAAGTATAAATTTTTCTATTACCGATTTTTGTGTCACAGGCGATTTATCTCCCTTGATATCTAACCGATGTAGATAAATGAGGTATCATATTAAAGAAGAAGGTCTCCGCCGTGGTAACATTATATTTTAAGAAAGGAATTTTTCGTAATTCGACCCATAAAAGGCAAAAAAGTCAATATTTCTAAAATACGTTTTTTGTGTTTCGAGCCATTTATCTCCCTGGATTTCTAACCAAAATCGATAAATGAAGTAGGAGTATGAAGAGTAATGGCTGAACTTGGTGACATTATATTCAACCTCACTATTCATCGCATTTTATTCGCGAAATTTTCGCACGGGTCGTCTAGTGAATCTATAAAGCAACAAACCAAAAAGGTTATCAACCGAATGAATGTAGTGCCTGGTGCGCAATTTTATGAACTAGCGAAAACAATGGGTTAAACTAAGCTAAAAAAGCTCCTTCCTCAATACATTTATCTGTCAAACAGTTATTCGGAAGAAGAAGTGAACGAGGAAATAAATTAAAAATACCGTGTGACCAGCTATCTTCGATTTACTATTTCGATTGTTAAGTGCTGATCAGATTTCCGTCAGCGCTTAATGTACAACTATAAGAATAAGTCCAATAGAAGAGAGATCGAGACAAACACCAAAGAAATAATGCAAGTAATGGAATGCCTATGTAAACAAGTTAAGCTCCAGCTAGCACCAACAAAAATTCAATACATATTAATGAAAGGAACACTGAGACGCGACCCAACCGCTGCAGAAAATTCCATTAAAAGACACAAAACAATAAGATACGTAGGGGTTATTCTGCATGAACATAGGAATTTTAATGACCACATTGATTATATGTGCCAAATAAGCACTGCAACAATGAATAACATAATTAGCATTGGACCAAGAAGATTTCAAATCTCACTGGCGACTATAAGACTATATCACTTGCGTCTTACAGGCGCATTCGGAAGTACCTACCCCAACTGATGCACTTACAGCCATTCTCGGAATGTGTCCTTTAGACCTGGAAATAAGAAAGAGAGCAGCATGTTACTGGCTACGAAAAGGAAAATCTGAGAAGGTAACAGAGATCCTGGGTCAAGTGGCTTCCAAGAAGGTAGGTATTAAAAATTGTATTTTAAATGATTGGCAACAGCAGTGGAACAATTCTGAAACAGGCATGAGAGTATTTTAAATTCTTCCTGACATCAGAGAGCGGATGCGTATGAAGCTCTTTAATCCATCTCGAGGGTTGATACATTTCCTCCCCGGTCATGGACCGTATGAAACTTATCTCTGCAGGATCAATAGGGCAGATTATGACTTATGCACGTGCGGATACCTCGGAACACATGATCATAAACTGTTTGAATGTGCTTTAGTTGTTGATCAAATCAGACAGTATAGAGTGAAGATCACAGGAAAAACTACCACAGAAATTCTGAAAGACAACCGCCTCAGGGAAGAACTGGACAAGCTGGCAGATGCTGTGTCAGATGCAGCCAGGGAGCGGTATCGGCTTCAGCATAGCCAGCAACCTGTCAGGATACAGCAAACCATATAAGGAATGAGTCGAGATACCCTAAACGGACAATATATGTTATAAACAACTAAGTGGAACGCTGATGCCGGAAGTGTGGCTTCTGGATTTACCGAAGCTTATTCTTCAACGGATGCCAGCGTAAAACGGATTTAACTTTTGAAAACTCATGTTTAATTCTTTAGTATTAGTGGAAAATAGTTTTCACTAACAGGTTGTGGTGACTTATAGTGTGTAGTAATAATAGTATATTATTTGTACCATTTTCGTAGTTTATAGGATTTGTGTTTAACTTTCAAAATTTTGTTAAGTATAAAATTTACTATAATATTATGAAATAACGGTTCATTATAGACTCTAGTGAACGAACCATCTGAATGTACAGATAAATATAAAAATAATTATTTTAAACCAATTTCTTTTTAACTGTTCTCATTACTGTTTTAATACTGATAACTGTTTTTATTACATTTTAATGCTGATAACACTGTTGCTAATATTGTATAAACTATTTATTCTATCACAGTTCTGTAGTTACTGATGGACCCTGGTGGGCTTACCTCAATCATGATAATAAGTAAATTATGTTTTGTAAAATTCAACATTGTACTGTATAGCAAAATTTGCTGAACGGATAATAAATATATGTTAACACTAGGAATAAGGACACATTGCCCTACAGCTATAAACAAGAGATAACAGGCAGTTTTAGTAATGCGTCACATAACACTGAAACTGATTGGAGTTACTATTCAGCCTTTAAGGTAACGATTAAATGAAGTGTGCACATAACCATTACCCCAATACCGCAGTTAATTTCCCAATGCTACAGTTCCCTACAGTCAGCTGAAATTCATTGTTTTATTTATTTATATCTGCAAAACGATGTATTCCAAATCCTTTTTCTCACTCCAAAACATTCGCACAGAAGTGTGGAGTCCCATGTGGATTTAGGGAACGTTTGTTATCGTTTTCGACTTTTCGGTGGGTTGTGATAGCAGCGCCCCTTGACGTATGTCGGTCTGTCGAGTTTGTAGCCTGTCAGCCGAGCCTGGGCAGGGTGTGGAGAAGGCGAGATAAAGAATGTGACATTCTACACACCGTGAGACGCACCATAGATACAAAAAAGTAAAACCAGTACCTATGTGAATCGTTCTGTTTTTCCAATTTTACCTGTAACTTGAGCATCCTTTTTATCTCGTTTTCTATGATACTTAATTAAAGTTATTATTTGTTTATAGCGTGAAATTTTTACCAAAATTTTGGATAATCGTTCATATGTGTTTTACGGTGTTCTGTACCCGAAAATATTTACAGAAGTATTCTGACGTGGCTTGAGCAAGTTGCACTACGGGTACTGAAATTTATCGAAGAGGTAGGATCTGCGATCGCAAAACGGTTTGTACTTCCAGTATCTGGGATGAAACTTGTATATTAACTGTTACTTAAGAAGGACGTCAAGCCGGCCTCGGTAGCGCAGGGGCTAGAGTGCCAGCTCCGCGTGCCGAAGGTTGCCGGTTCAAATCCGGCCCCCCACATGGATATTAAGTGTTGTGTGTCTGTGTGAATGTCCTGTCCGTCCTGTGGTTTCCATACTTACAAGATACGATATATAAACACTGGATGACGACTGATTCACTGGAAGCTATAATAATCACATTGAGCTGGCTGTATGGTCTTAGTTGCCGAAAGCCATTAAAAAAATTAAAAAAAGAAAAGAAAAGGGGACGTCAAAATGATACAAAACAGATTTCAGTCCAACTAAGACACTTAGGAGAACTTTTTGCTTTACAAGTGTAGCTACCCTCTTAAGATTGTTTGGAACAACTCCACCTGTACATCAACGTGCCATGAACGTGCTCATTAGCTGAAAATAAATTGACAGCTGTTCTAGGAATGGTACGTGGGGGTCAACAAACAATTGGTTATCATTTAACTTCTTTTAAATCAATTTGATCAATTCCAATTTCATTTAAATTATAATAATTTTAAAGGATTATACTAATAATTTAAAGGTTTTGAATATTAATTTAAACGTAACTGACGCCTTATAATTGTTGAAATTTAGACAAAAAATAGTGGTAGTCTCTATTAATTAAAATGTTAAATATTGAAACCAACCAGTGACTATTACAAATGTACACACACTTACTAACAAATTTTTAGCACTATTTTCAAAAAATATTGGCACAGAATCTCCCATATTCATAAGACAATCTCCCGTAAACTATAATCAATAAATCACTCTTCCCATTTAGAGGAAATGCTTAATTACAGAATGGATGCTAAAAAAACAATATCATGTTTCTATTTGTTAATTCAGACGGTCAGATTTAACTCAAATTATTAATATCTGTTCACTTCAGCCGTGAACTATCAATGTTTTTCCGTCGTAGACAAAAGTTATGCTGTCTGACTTTGTGAACAGTTGGAAGAAATTATTCATGAACACCTACAGCACAATTTCACTCCCAAAAATACCATAGTTCTGAACACGTCTCTATGTAGGTCTCACAGTACCCATATTTTGCTACCTGACTTTACGACTCGTCGACGTGGTGGTAATTAGAGCCGGGGTGAGGATAGGGAACAAAGAACGGGAAGGAATTCGGCCATGGCCTTGTGAAGAAATCATCCTGGCATGGAGAGGTCTGAGAAAACTACGGAAAATCGAAACATGAGTGGCCGGTCGGGGAATTGAACTTGCATCCTCCAAAGCAGGCAACGCATTCTGTACTCACCTCCTTCCTCCGTCAATCTTGGAACTAGGGGTGCCAATTCTGTCAAGCTCCTCTACAGAGGACGGGAATGTTAAATGAGTTTTTGGTAGGAGTGAGAAGAGCCGTGGATTGGAGAGGACTTCTTGGAGCGGGTGAAATGTGGGGTCGACTTGGCTGTGAGACATTGCAGTGGAGGAAACCGCGAGCCGTCCAGGCGTGAGTAATTACGACTCGGCTTAATGGAGTGCGAAATAGCCGTGTTGCTCCCGTTTTATGACGCGACTCTCTCAGGAAGAAGCTGCAAGTGGCGGCGACGCATCGCTAATATACGAGCCGCTCAGTTTTACAGACCGTGCAAATAAACGCTACAAAGCGTGATCCCTCAAAAACCGTCTTTAAATGCGAGTGTCTAGTAATATTAAAAAGCAACTCTCAAGCTATGAAAATGGATGAACTACATAATTAGTAGAAGTTGATGGAAATTTTTGTTCTATAATAATCGTTAACAAACATTATATCCAATATTTTAAGTCGAATGAGAAATTCGATTGCGAATGATCTAACATTAAGAATTAGACAAACTGACTTGTTCTACTGTCGACAGCATGTGCAGTTTGTTTACCTAAAAGTCAAAGTGAATGTCCGGGCGAGGGCGTTTACTATGCAGGGTATTGCCTCACCATAGTAATATGCCGCGGAGGTGGACTGAGGCAGTTTTCCGTTGACTTCCCAACTTTAAAAATATTCGTGTTAGTGTAGATTACAGATGGCGTGCGTAGTCGGTGTTGAGTTTTCTTTGTGTTTTTGGAATTAACCTTGGTGTTTCATACCTATAACCTGATCTATTAGCCATTTACAAGTTGAAGAATATTCCTTCCGCTACTTGCGCTAGAACAAGCTCAAGAACAAGCTACTCCGGGCAATAAGGCAGGTGAATTTGTGCTTAATGACTATAATTCAAATTAAACACTAGCACGATCTTTAATTTTTTAACCATGATTCACAAATTATGATTGTAATGGCAGCCGAAAATACGAGTTATCGAGTTCTAACCTAACATTAAGATATTTTAGCAATGACATCGGATCCAAACGAAGGAATGTAAGAAATGTACGCAATAAATACATATAGGCGAAATCATAAATGACAGTGGTTACATTTTGATTAATATTACCTTTTTAGTTATTTTTATGCTCACTTGGGCCAACTAGGACAACGGTAAGCCTTCGTTTAGCTAGAATTTAATTTGGTTATGTACACATCTGTCCTACAACTAGGGAGGGGACCTACAGTTTAACGTGGAATCCGAACCATGGAAGCGTTACACATTACACAGTAAGCTGTGTCAGCTAAAGATCTGCTTCTGGGTTTCTAAAATCACCGCCGAGACAGCGATTTGAACCGGGAACCCTTCGATCTCCAGTCAGACACGTTAATCACTGACCCACCAGAAAGTTCTATTATTAATTAGCGGTATAATAGTGTGACGTCTTTTTCATAAAAACTTTTGTGTTAGTATAAAACCGAGCCTGCTGGGTTAGAGGTTACCGTCGGTCGGCATTTTGGAAGACATGAGTTAAATCCTCGTCCGGCTATTTTGATTTCGGTTTTACATGAATTACCGAAATATAGCTCCAAGCAAATGCCGGAATGGTTCTTACAAATGTCATTGTCAAATTCCCTCCCGTTTCTGTAATCCAACTTTTCAACGTCAATAAATTGCATAATTCCAAAAAGACAAGCAAACAAAAAAATTATTATCAAACGAATAATTAAAACAAGATAAGTGTTTTTCTCATGGGGACCATAGATAACGTCATAAGATTTAAATATGTGTCTGACTGATTGAGCATGGAAGTGCAGAAAAAGTATACATGGATGCCGTTTTCTTAAAGTCTTATATAGTGTGGAAGGCATTAAAATGTATAATTACGCTATATATTTATACGTTTCAGGCACGTGCTGCTTCAGTGTGCAATACATGATTGGAATCTAACATAAATTTTTACTTTATCTGTTTCTTTTGAATAATCGTATTGAGTATACACTTTTTCCTAATGGTTTAGAAATGAAATTTAATATTTAACTACTTTTGTAGTCACTGAATGAATGAAAATTGAAATAATTAACTAAACATTTTGCCATTTATCTGCTTATGACTTTTTTATATATATTAACAACAGTCATTACTAATTGGTGTAGCCTACATTTTTCTAATGTATCTGTAATTAATGTTTAATCTTCAATAAGAGCGAATTGTGATTTAGCCCTGCCGAAACTTCTTCACGCCAACGCTATAGCAACTACCATTGTGTCTTAAATATTAGTTTATATTTCGTGTAACATTTAGGGAATGCCAATTTGGTAGTTAGTTGTTATAGAAACACGTAGTTTAACCAATTACTGACTACTGAAGAATTCGTATTTTATCCTAATGTCTTTGGATTTTTTTTAACTGTTTTACATCTCCCAACAACGAGGTCTTTAGAGACGGGAAAGGATGGGGTCAAGGAATGGGAAGGAATTCGGCAATGGCCTTTTTAAGGAAGCATGCCGGCATTTGCCTGGAGTGATTTGGGAAACCATGGAAAACCCAAATCTGGATGCCCGGACGGGGATTCGAACCGCCATCCTCCCGAATGCGAGGCCAGAACGCTAACCGTTACACCACCACGCGGTAATAATGTAATAATGTCTTTGATTTAGAAGTTACTGGAATTAAGTTTGATTCTCATTTGTCAGCAACGAACAAATATCGAATATAGATTTTATGATTATACCCGAGATAAACGCACAGTTGGGCTGCTTACGTTGAGTATATATCGCCCTTATCGTCGCGTGGGGTTGAGCTTGTTGGATGAATGGTTAATACTCTGCGTGTCGATATTTCGGTTTTCGTGGTTTTCCGAGACCACTATCACTCCTTGTCATCAGTCCTCATCCATCACGTTAACGGTACAAAGGTGAAAATACGGTGACACGAAGAGCAGAATTTCAAGTTGTACCTCTGCCATTATGTTTACGAGTATTAGCAGCTTTTCGCGTACATCTGTCGAATTATGGCATGGTTGCCACATTTCGCACAACAAATACTTCACGACTCTCATACAGCTGGCATATCTTAATTCCCTTTCGCTTTCCTATGGTAGATCATTCTTAATACCCAATCAGTTGTATGCAGACTTCAGGAGAGCAGTAAAGAAAAATCTAACTATAAGTTTCAGTTGCCCTTGAAGCATAGAAGTTATAGCAATATGGTAAATTCTTTTTCTTCACATAAATATTAAATAATTCAACAAGGCGAATTACATTAAACCGATAACGATATTGCTCTTAAGATGTCACCACAAACATCACAATCCAGAAACCTTGTAAATCTTACAAAATGGTAAATAAGAAGATTCGTTGCAATAATATCGTTACCACGGAGCTCAAAAGTTTTGCATGCATTTTCCGATTTTTTAAAATTATTTATTAAATTAAATTTGTGAAACAAATTGGCTGGTGATGACACCAATAAAAACAAAGAAATTGCATCAAAGTTAGAGGTAATATTTAGTATGAAATTGCATCAAAGTTAGAGGTAATATTTAGTATGAAATTTCATAGAAACGAAGAAGAAGAAAAGAGGAAGAAAATAATATCGGTTGAAATAATCTACCCTGCTGGTGGGTAACATAAAAACTTAAAATTGGATGAAATAAAAGAACTTAATTTTTTCGGTGTACCAGACTCGTTTTCACTGTCGCATTCGAGACAAGCACCAATCCCTCTATCCATCCATAATACGAATTCCAATTTTGGTAATAACACCCAGTTATTCTCCACTTATTTTTCTCTTTTTGACCCAATTATGTAAAAATTGTATTGTGATATTCTAACTAAATGATGTCAGACCTCAGCAAAGATCCCAACCTCAGGGAAAGAAGTGAGCTTTCCAATCTGTTCGTGAGCTAATTTTATGTTATTCTTTTTCGTGTAAAGTGTAGCTTTTGTTTAGGAGAAAAGAAAAGTCAATTCTGCATTCTCTCAAAACAGTAACTAGGTACGTGTTCGCCTGTTAATTCTTCCTCTAGTGTAGTATGCTAACGATTAGCCGCGTTGCACCAAACTGTCGGGTTGAAAACCAAATGAGTAATCAAAACTCTAGGTGGGAGATAATATAGTTGAATTGTTGGATAATCGAGTTGGATGTCTGTCAGGAAAGTCTTAACTGGAAATTTCTTTAGTTTATTTCGTTCAAGCTAAATTAAATATAACACTGTAATCACAAATAAAGACATAACTTAAATTGTTAGAAAATATGGTATTGAAATTTAACAAATCCCATAATAACCAAAATCTAATCTAGATATTATTCTGTGCCAGTAGAGAAGCAGCCCATCGTAATTGAATCAATATTGCCCTATGTCGACTGTTTGTTAGCATTAGCAACCATTATGCAACATAGCAGACTATACTGTCCTCTCTGCCTATTGTTTTGTATTATCTTTGCAATCAGGTGTAGGTTTCGTAAAATAATCATATAATGTCAAATTTGTGCTTTCTTTTCTGGGAAATGAAGGATTCTGATGCGAAATAGTTGAATATATATATATTCCAGTACCAATGTTTATATATATGTTTATATATATAAAAATTATTACAGGTCTTATGAATGAACCAAAGGAGGCAAAAGGAAAGCTTATTTTCAATTGGTATCAGGAATTTTATCTACAGAAGATCCAAATTCTTGCGTAGGAGAATGTTAGGTATCATGAGTATCCTAAAATATTAGCGTATTCTTTTCTATAAGAAGCTCTGTTCAGCATTATATTCTTGCAGTTTGTGGCAGTATCACTGATATGCCATGAACAAACGAGAGAAAGGATAAATAACGAATTTAAACACTACATAAACCACAATTCTGGAAAGTGTTGAACGCATTTTCGTCTGATTTGATTTTCCGTGGCATCCGGCATTATTTCAGATAGTTGGAGCAATGAATCGTATATATAAGCTCCAGTAATTCTCTCAAAATCCCTAACAATAGACCTAAACTACCACTGAAGACAACAATGTCAAAAATTCACGATTTTACTGAAAAATAAAATAAAAAAGAGGGACACATTTTAAGATGTACAGTAATGACAAATCAAATTCCGGAATTGACGGTGTGTAAAAAATTTGGTTGGAATTATTTCTATGGTGTTTAGTATAGCATCCCTGCAACATGGAATACGTTATACCTATCTATTTTGTCAAACTTTTCCTTTTTCATTAACCCTGAGCAGTAAAAAATCTTAAGTCTCATGTAAGAAGTTTTATCTTTCCTAACTATGTTCTTATGGCGAAAGTTCCTCTAGCTCTGTTCAAGGTTGGATTTACGATTAGCGTATAATATTGTTCATAACAACTCGTCAGATAACTTACATATATAAATCATTACTATAATAAAACAACCCAACTTCTATTTCTTCTGAAATCAATGGTTCCTAGCATCTTACTACTGCTAATTCTTTACTAGATATTCTTTCAGGTGTCAC
Source organism: Vandiemenella viatica (assembly GCA_031002005.1). NCBI lineage: Eukaryota > Metazoa > Arthropoda > Insecta > Orthoptera > Morabidae > Vandiemenella > Vandiemenella viatica. The sequence goes on from CM061920.1 coordinate 282,370,451, forward strand.
ATTTCACACACGTGAATTAAACATCATAATAATCAGGCACACTAAAATTACAAGTTAATGAAGTAGCGCGCGCGTCTTCTTTTTGTGAAACAAGTAACTTTTTCGTCAACGAATATCATATTGTTCTCCTTGTCAAATGAGTAAATCTGATGCCAAAATTTTTGGCTACCATAACCTGAATCAAATGTTTATGTCCAAAAACATTATTTGTTTTGACAGTGTACTAGTATCAGAATTTGTAACTGTAACAATCTTCGTGTATCTAACTATTCCCTCTCAAATAGTAAGCCGCTTTTATGCGCTGTTACAATGCGAATACAATTAAATTGTCTCTTCTGAATATTCAGAGAACTGAAGAAATAAGTAATCAAAGTTACGTAAAAGTGCGTGTAAATTATTCAAACCTAACCTAAGAGTAAATAGTTGCCAAAACATTAAAACAACCCAAGAGTAAAATCGAAAGTCCATTATGAAAGTTTAACTTGATGAATTTTGGTAAAGTAAATCTGTTATGTCTCAAATGTTGACCAGTAATATAAAAAGTGCAAGCAGAATTTGTTTATTCCGGTCGTGTATCGAACCTATGACGTTTAGTAAGGAAACGGCACGACTTAACTCGGGTAGCCATTGAGTTGATATCATAAACAACTTTTTTTACCGGTATGCACTCATCAGCTTTTTAATTCACTATTTTTAAACTTCATTTTATCCTAAGTGGAAACTCACCAAGACAAATGGCTTGTCCTTAGACATCTGAGGTATTTTACAATATTTTCGTGTTCACGTTGATGTTCTTCCCTTACAAACTTGTAGAATTAAACGAAATATGGCCTTAAAATATTTTGTGGTAAAGATCAGGTTTACATTTACTGTTTGGATGCGAAATCGCTTAGAGTCATACGATATATAGTAAATTTTATGTTGCAGCCTAAGTTTTTCAACAGTGAAACCAAATCAAAATAGGTTCGTCAATTTTTGTACGTCGAGATATTTTTCTGGATTAATACAAATGCACACTATTCTACTGATTTCGACTAATTCACCTCAGCAAAACGGATAACATTGTACACTTGAAAGAGTGATTGTCGACATCCTCCATATGGATGCGCTTACTGATCAAATGTATGTAGCGTGGGTTGCGTATAACGGAATAATGGTTTCACCGATTGCCAACCATATTCACATATTTGTTCTTCTTAATAGTTAGTCAGATATGTAACATCCGATTCACCGGATTCCACACCTTCCTCCCTCACTTCCTATCCCTCAAATATCTGTACTGCGCGCTGCCATGTAATATGAATCTCTAAGTTGCAGGAATATCGTACAAGCTTAATTTTAAAATCTATTTTGAAGTAAACACAAAAAGCTTCCAATGTGTCCTATCTACGTCTCATTACCGCACAACACGAGGGTAAAATTTAGAATTCCTCGGGAGAAGCCGTGGGTAACGCGGATTTAACAAAATTTCGCTGTATACTAGGCAAACGTACGTGTATGCCATACCACTAATCCATCATCACTGACAGGGAAAAGGATTAATCGTAACTCTCATATTGGAAAATATCCGCTATACGTAACAAGTGGATTAACGTGAGTTGGTGAAATTACGTTTCCTATATCTTTCTGTTAATGGGGTTCTATTGTAAGAATACAATAATGTAGACGAAAGAACTGAAATGGTATTTCTACTGGATATAGAGGACCGAAAGTTTCCGTGGGGTGCAAATCTTACAGGAATACTTTATATTCATAGAGTACGCTTTGTCAGAAACGTTCCAGCGATAAAAGGCAGCTGTTAATCCCAGACAAGATCGCGATTTGAACCGCAGAACTATCGGTCCCTTCTCAGACATCTCGCTAAAGAGATTTAAGACCTGACTACTATTTGAACTACCATATATAGAGAATCTAAAAACATTTCTTCCCTCCATAATTTCTTTCAAATAGTGAAAGGGTATGAAAGACTACAATTTAAAAATGTATTAGTTTTGCTCTACAATGTTTGATGTGAAGGCTGGTTTTTAAATTTTTTTTTAAATGTAGTATTCCTGGGAACATTCTGCGTGAACAAAAATTCCGATAATAAACCATGTAACCGACTTCTGCCTATTGTTCACTCTGCCGAATACGTCCGATATCGGTTAAACAAACAAAAGTACCTAAGAATATGGATTCTGATTACTCCATGACCGACCTACTCGGCCGAACTCCACCATACTTTGTCGACTTCTTTCTCAGATCAAATAATTTTGTTTTATTCGGCGGAATGCGCTTATCTTGCACCATTTGTGTATTCGTATTTAACCATATCGCCGCATCGAAATGGATTTTCACCTATAATTACGTATTAGGATTTGTTTTGATATTGAGTAAATTGCATAAATTATCTGCTAAAACATTTTTTTCACAACACACTTCATAAATTTTCTATTACAGTTGTCAGCAGACCATACTGTATAGATGATTTATTTATATAGATAAAAATTTAAATATATATATATTTATGAAATTAAAAATAAACATAAAAATCGAAGCACAGCTAGTGTTGCCTCCTTGCCACCCGTACTATATTATATAATATTGTTCTTTATTTTCCGCAGGCATTCTTTTAATCTGCGAAAGTGATAAAGTACTTTAAAATAAGTTCTTTTTACCTGACTCATGTTATCGCCTAACTGTTTGTTCTCTTACGTACAAAAATAATATCCAAATGCATTCTTAACAAACCATAATTAAGTCTTTGGCACACTACGCTGGACAGAAAGATACTCGCGTTTCTAAACGCAATCACAATGAAATGTCAAAAGTCAATTACTTCACACTAGACGTTTGTTTTCTTTGAGGTTACTTTAGATTCACTCAATATTAATCGTTTTAAAGAATGATCATTTTATGTTTTAGTTTAAATACAGACCGCATAATCAAATCAAAGGCCCAGAGGTGAAGGCCAATTTTAAGAACCGTAAAATATTGCGTACTTATATAAACACGTAGGACCTATTTTATGAACGGGGCTATACATTAGTTACTTTCCAGTTCTGCTGGTCCTTGCAGTGGGACACAAGTGCGATCGTTTCAGTGTTACCACCATCTGGGAGTGAGGTCTCAAACTGATATGATATTTGATGTTACACAATATTTATCGCAGATTAAATAAATTATGATATGGTAAAATACATTTAAAAAAAATAAAGATTCTAATTGCTGCTGTAGTAGATAATTTTTTGAAGTTCAAGAGGAGTATAACATTACCGTGATGATACAAACAACGTTTCGTACAAAATTGAATACATTAGCTGTCCAGGCATTGAATCTATTTCTAGTTTTATTCCTTGGTATCGTCATATTTTATGTTCTGTAATAATTCAGCAAAGTTCTTTCTTTCCCAGAGCTACCTCATGTAGTTTTTGGTTGTTACAAGCTATGCATCCAGTGATTTATGTATAAGGATACGCAACACTCAAGGTCAACTAGTTTCAGATGAGAGGAACCTATGTCTTTCTATGGCTTTTCGCCTGTTGGAATTCGATGTCATTAGAGGCAGAGAAGAACGGGGGGCAAGGAACGGGAAGAAATTTGGTCATGGCTTCTTGAAGAAACCGTGCCAGCAATGGACATGCTTGGACATATTTCAAGAAACCATGGAAAACCTAAATCTGGATGGCCGAATAGGAATTCGAACTGACGTCCTCCCGAATGAGAGGCCAGAGCTTTACCGTTCGCCCACCACGCTCGGTACGAACCTGATAAGCAAACAGCTTGGAATTTCTGAGGACATTGGTTTTTCTCACGGACTGTCCAACAAGAATTCGGTTTCCCATAAAAACACCGAAAAAATGAGGGAATAGTTCCTTCTTTAGGGCCTATACTTTTCAAAAATGCTCTCTAAGTTCTAATGAAATGAAAGAGCCGCAAAGCTTTTATTTTTTAAAAAAATAGTTTGAACAACTGAAAAGATAGGTTTCCCAAATCACTCCAGGCAAATGTTGGGATGCTTCCTTCAAAAAGGCCATGGCCGAATTCCTTCCTATTCCTTGCCCCCCCCCCCATCCTTTTCCGTCTCTAAAGACCTCGCTGTTATGAGAAGTTAAGCAGTTAAAAAAAAAACTATATATCTTGGTGTACAGTAAAATTAAATTTTGTATCTTAATCAAAAAAATTTCAAATACATCATCCAGGGATAATTCAACAACTTCTCAAAATTAAGAAGATCTGCGAATTAATTTTGTCTCATGTCGATGATGATCGATTAGATTTATAGCATCAATGACGGCTTTGATAGTGTTTGCGTATTCTCCAGCTCTTATAGTAGGCATTTTTGAACGTGTGGACAAAAAATAGTTGAAGGAGTTCCAAGTTGTGACCAATTTGGAATCTGTCATTGGTTGAGCCACAGTTTAACATTAAATTCGAATTATGAATCATTTGTTAACAACTATACATCATGAAACCAACATAACCAGTCAAACATTAATTGACGGGTTACGAACCATAGTGGTACAAATGTCAAAATAAATTATTTGAGTAAAACAGGTTTTTGTAAATACAAGTGATATAAGTGACACATAAACAAAATCATATCAAACACCTTTAAAAAAAATATATTTCCCTAATGATGAGTTTATTTTAAAATACATCATTCTATCTTCTGGAGATCACTTTCAATCATTTTTGTCACATACAGAAGTCAACACGAAAATTCAGTACATACAGTATGATAAGAAAGGCTCTGTATTTATCGTAAACTAACAACTTTTCAACGAATGTTTTACAAAAATGCTATGATATTATTTACAGACAAATTGTACCCTCCACGGAATCATCTCCGTCTTCCATGCAACTAGTTATTTCTTTATAATTTTTTATATTCTCCTAGAACGTCGCCTCGCCATTTTGTCACTTGTACCTCTATGGTCGGAAAGAGATAGAGCAATTTTATAAGAGATGCAGCTATCCAAACAGAAGGTTAGATGGCTTGGTATATGAAATAGCTTGTATCAGTTTGGCAGGCTAAAGATAATTACAGGGCGTGTCTTTTGATTCACTTAGATCACATTTATCATATTTGTCACTTGCACCACTATGGTTTGCAACCCGTCGATTTAGATAGAAGATTTTACATGTGGCCGAATTAATTCTAATATCCCAAAACTCTTAAATGTTACATATTCGAAAAAACTTTGATGCTAATTATTTTTGCGATTTTGTTCATAACTACGTATCTGTGGCCAGCTTGTTCGTACGCGTAGATTTAGAATTTTATTGCTAGAATTGGATATAGATAAGTTACGTAATAGATGTCCCAAAAATTAAGGATTCGGGATTCAGAGAATCTATCGTGATACCAATTTACTTTGAACCTGTCTGAAGAATAAAACCAATTTTCAAGATGTTTAAAAATAGCAGCAAACTAAGGGGTGGTTGGAGTAAACTGTGTCAGACTACCTACCACAATTCCTCCGTCGATTTGCCGCACATGACGCCTCCGTTGTGGCTGGAACCACAGTTTAACGCATTATCCGAACCACGGAACGTCGTGATGTGTCTCATATGACCAAACAAAACTGTTAAAAATTGTCATCCCCACCCGGATGGGACAGTACTCTACACTCTTTAGCCGAGATGCTTCCTTCAAAAAAGGTCATATCCGAATTCCTTCCCGTTCCTTGTCCCCAGTCCCATCCCGCCTCTAGTGACCTTAGCCATCGATGAGGCGTTAAGCAGTAAAAAAAAAACAAAAAAAAAACAGTATTTAAATTTAACCACTCAGCCACCAGACCGCTCACCTATATGACATTCCAGAGACACACGTTATCCATCTATCTGTCACGGTTCGGTTAGTTTTCAGAATTTCATGACAAAATGTGTTATTTATCCCGAGAAAAGTGTCCTGCCTCCTTTCTATTGGTAAACAGTATTTCTTCGCTAAATTTAATCGAGACAGGTTTATCTGTTTCGCCGTATATTATTAGCATAGATGTTGGTAAAATGTTATTTCTAATTAACGTCTACGAATAAATCCAGCCACACTGCAGCTACAATACTAATATTTCATCTGATGGCAGTCAAGTAGTAGGTTTGAGAAGTAAATTCAGTTATGCTATTACAACGCTTTTGTGGGCGGTAGTTTTTGCAGCCCGTGTGTGTCGTACACTCTGAGGGAATTGCGTATAATGGAGCACGTCTCGAGGCTGTAAATCAGGAAGCCGGATGAATTCTTCTCCTGGGGCGCCATTCGGAACACCTGCAGCATCCAAGAGCTGCCTCGTGCAACCCAAAAAAAGAGCTCCCCAGCCATCTTCCGCCGGCGGGAAGCGCGCTCCAGGGCATTCTGTAAGCGGAAGGTCGATCCCAACAGACGCTGCCAGAAAACAGGCATTATGGCGGCCCGCAGATATTGCAACATCGCAGTAGGCAAAATATCCGAGTACAACAGAGTCTCTCAGATCAGTGTTAGTTTTTATTTGGCGCTCAATAATGATTTTGTACTGGTTTAAGTACCTAATTAATGAGCAGGGATTTTCATAATATCGTGCCTTGGAGCTCTCTTCAGATCTCTTAACGCTTAACCGTTGCTTTAGACTCTTTTTCAACATCTGTAATGTGCTAACTTCCAAACATTAAAGACCTTAGCTATCTCAGGGTGTCCACCACACCGGAATAACTAATGTCGAAGATGATTAATTTTATATATTAATAGATTGTGGTGGAACTTATGCTGCGGTGGAATTTTCTCTACTAATCTTTGCACTATACAGATATTTTTAAATTCTTTCACTGTTTGACATGATTTGGCAAACGCGGTAATTTATTCCAAGTTATGAATCCTTTACCGTCAAACAAAAATACATCTACTCCTTCATATCAGGAAACAAGTGTTAATGATTTGTCAAGATTTTCATTATCTTTCGTGTAGGAAGCTATTGAATTGTGACGGACTCACAGCAATTTTGTTTGAGTCTTTTCGAGATAGAAATCATTAGAGACCTGGATGAACCGTAGGAAAGGAACGGGACTGGAATTCGGAAATGGATTGAACCATCCAGGGCATTTTCCTGGAATATAAGTATCTTGGCAAACAACGCTAACCACAATAATGATACTGGGATGAATATGGGTTCGAACAACAGTATAATAGCAGGCCCGAATGTTGCCGCTCACCCACCAAGCTAACTATCCGAAAAAATAGCTAAAATAGTATTATTTTGATACTAATCTGTTCAGTCTGCCAGTAAAGGCCCCTGCCAGGCAGACCTCACACACAACGCGCCTGCACGCCGGGATACATATACGACTCCAAACAGGCGCAGAGGCATCAAAACAAACCAGGAAAACAAATAGAATCATCTAGAAGCTAAGTGGGACTATTTCTTACAGAGGTCGCCGTACTACCACACAACGGAATTCCTGCGCCAGGCCGCCTATATAAGCGTAGCCGGCCGCTCCACCGCCAGTTCCGGCCTGACCGCGGAACCAGCTTCAACTACAGAAGACCACCGGAAGTTCGCGAGAAGTAGAAGCCGTCTCTCTCTACCCCGGATCAGGACCAGGCTAAATTTCTCGACGGTCATCCGCTAACTGTACCACATTTGTTATTGTTTACCAGTGTTTTGTGTACATAGTAATAAACCTCAAGGAACCATTAAGTGTAGTTCACTTCAGTGGCGACAAGGTTGGGATAAGAACTCTCGACCATCATGGCTACGCCAGCAGCACCTACGGAATGGCAACAGTTCCTCCAAGGACTTCTACATCAGTTCTTCGAATCTCAGAGACAACTGATTGCGGAAGTCAGGAATCTCCGCCAACCCACGGCCCCGCCTCCGTTCCCAGCATTCAACGACGACGTCGAGGAATGGGAGACCTACGAGAAGCGCATAAGACAACACTTCGCAATTCATCACATATCCAAAGAAGAAGACCAGCGTGCATATTTCCTTTCCTGGAACCAATCGAAGATGTATGTCTTGCTCACCAAACTTCAGCCACAAGACCCCGACACCCTCACCTTCACGACCATCTGTACGACACTGAATGCATACTACAGACGCCGGTACCATGTCGTCGCGGCCCGCGTCGAATTCTATCAATGCCGGAAGAAGCCCGATCAGACGTATCGCCAGTGGGCGGCCGAACTCCAAGGCCTTAGCAGAAAATGTAAGTTTCAAACTCGTTGTTCCCACGAATCCTACGCCGACGACATGGTGCGTGATCACATCATACAGGCTGCACCAGATGCCGCACTCCGGCATGACGCCCTCAAGTTAGAGGACCCATCCCTGGAGCAGGTCATCGAACTTGCCTACAAATTCGAAATATCTACGGCCGCAGATCGCCGCCTGGAGTCCTGGGCGGATGTGGCCGCAATCCGAACCGACGTAGAGGACACACAGGACGTCGCCGCCATCCAGAGCTCCCAGTCGCGCTCCTCCCGACACCACAACCGGGGACCGCTTCCTCAGAAGGACATCGAACCGGCCCGTTCCGGCAGGGGCACCAAGTCTCGGCAGCAGCAGCGGATCCCGCAGCGCCGACGCCGCAGCCCGCTCCGCCTACCCTCCTGCCCCGCCTGTTATTCAGCACATGAGAGGGAAAATTGTCCGGATCGTTGGGCTGAATGCTCACGTTGCGGCAAGGAAGGACACCTGGCGTCCGTCTGCCGCACCAACACCACCAATGCCAATCCCGGCTCTCGCCGCCCAGGGTCTTACCAAGACAGGTTGAGCGGCGCACCTATGGATATCAATCAGGTAGACACTTCCACAGCATCCAAACTTTTTATTGACGTTACGGTCAATGGCAAGCCCCTGCGCCTACAAGTCGACACAGGAGCAGCAGTCTCATTGCTTAATTATACTACTTATGTGCAAATTGGCTCGCCCCCCCTCTCGCCGGCCCCCAAGCGCCTCCTGACATACAACAAACAGGAAATAGCACTCCTGGGACAATTCACAGCAAACGTCATGTATAAGTCTGTACATCGTTCAGTCCCCTTTTTAGTAGTTAACAGTTCTCTCACAGCAGACTTATTTGGACTGGACGCTTTCCGCTTATTCGGATTTTCAATTGAGGATAACATACACCTCGTATCTCAGCATGTTCCTTTTCCTGAAGTGGACGCCCTTTGCACCGAGTTTCAGGACCTGTTCTCACCAGGCGTCGGCTGTGCAAAGGACTTCGAAGCATCACTCCAACTCCGGCCGGACGTACGGCCTCGATACTTCCGGGCACGCCAGGTACCCGTAGCGCTTCAACAACCACTTCAGGAAGAACTTCAACGTCTCCAAGACGAAGGGATCCTCCAGCCGGTGCGGTTCAGCCCCTGGGCCACGCCGTTGGTCATAGTTCAGAAGCCAGGACGCCGCTTACGTCTCTGTGGTGACTTTAAGACCACCGTCAACCCGCATCTGCTGGTAGACGACTATCCACTTCCGAGACCGGACGACCTCTTCCGTAAACTAGCAGGAGGTACCTACTTTACAAAAATTGACCTGGCAGAAGCATACCTTCAAATCCCTTTGGATATCCAGTCCCGACAATACACAGTCATCAACACTCCCTCTGGCCTCTTCCAACTCAACCGGCTCATGTTCGGCTTGGCCAGTGCTCCAGCGATTTTTCAACGGTATCTCGAACAACTTCTCCAGGATATTCCGGGATGCATCAACTATCTCGACGACATAGTCGTCACGGGACCCTCCGCTGCCGAACACATGACCAACCTCCGCCTACTCTTCCTCCGCCTCCGTGCAGCAGGATTGAAATGCAACCTTTCCAAGTGTCAATTTTTTCAACAATCCATTTCCTACCTGGGTCACATCATCGCTCAGGAAGGCATTTCCCCAGCATTTTCCTATGTGGACGCTATTTCCAACTTACCTCGGCCTCAGGATCTACATCAGTTGAAATCTTTTTTAGGCAAGATTTCATACTACAGAAAATTTATACCCTCAGCAGCACAAGTGGCAGCACCCCTGTACCACCTCTGTCGCAAGAATGTCCCGTTCCGTTGGACCCCAGCTTGCGAGACCGCATTCCACACCCTTAAACAGCAGCTCAAGTCCGCAGCATGCCTCATGCCATACACTCCAAACCTCCCCTTGATACTTGCCACAGATGCATCCGATTACGGTGTGGGGGCAGTTCTGTCTCATAAATTACCAGATGGCACGGAACGCCCCGTAGCTTACATCTCCAAAGCCCTATCGGCTGCTCAGCTTAAATATTCTCAAATCGAGAAAGAGGCGCTAGCTATTGTTTTTGCCTGCTCCAAATTCTATTCCCTTTTATATGGGATTTCTTTTCATCTCATTACCGACCACAAGCCACTCCTATCACTATTTGATCCGTCCACACGTCTGCCTACCAAAACATCCCACCGCATCCAGCGTTGGGCACTATTCCTGTCCCAGTTCAGATATACCATGCATTTCCGTACCACCTCCAGGCATGCCAATGCAGACGCCTTATCCAGACTACCGCAGGGACCAGACCTTGCCTTCGACAAGTCGGAACTTCTGGTGTTCCAGATCGACGATGACATACAAGAAGCACTGAAGACATTTCCAGTCACGGCCTCAAAAGTCGCGGCAGCCACAGGGGAGGACCCCCTCCTCCGTGTCATCCGACACCACATCCAACACGGGTGGCAAACACGTTCCCCTCCACGCCATCATCAAGACCTCAAGTTCTACTACTCCATCCGCCACCAGCTCTCAGTAGTAGAGGGAGTGCTTCTCCGCACAGAACCAAATTCCACCCCGAGGGTCGTCGTTCCGAGATCCCTACAGCCGACAATCCTCCAAACTCTCCACCAAGGACACTGGGGAATTGCCCGCACCAAATCCCTTGCCAGACGCCATGTATTCTGGATCGGCCTTACCACGGATGTCACGGAGATGGTGCGGCGCTGTACCATCTGTGCCCGAACAACTGCCCCGCCCCCCTCAAAAGTTCCTTTCCTGGCCGGCACCGTCCGGACCCTGGGAACGCATTCACCTCGACTTCGCTGGCCCATTCCTAGGCCACCAGTGGCTCCTAGTGACGGATGCCTTTTCCCACTTCCCATATGTCGTCCGTTGCTCCACAATCACCACAGAGGTCACCATTTCAGCCCTCACGAAGATCTTTTCCATCGAAGGATTACCATACGCCTATCGTCACAGATAACGGACCGCAATTTCGAAGTCGGGAATTCCTATCCTTCTGTACCGCCAACAATATCCAACACCTCCTCACCCCGCCCTTCCACCCCCAATCTAACGGGGAGGCGGAACGGCTAGTCAGAACATTCAAAACCCAAATGACCAAATACACCACAAGTCACAAACTCGAAGAGGCATTGACACTCTTCCTCAGTTCCTATCGAACCACTCCAGTGGGGGCCAAAAGCCCGGCGGAATTGCTGCATGGCCGCCAACCTCGCACTCTCCTCCATCTCCTCTTACCCCCGCCCAAAGTACAGGTACCTTCGGGCCCATTCCGTTTCACCCCGGGCTCCCTAGTCTGGGCCCGCGGGTTTGGCTCCCGGGCCGGTTGGCTTCCGGGGGTCATCCAGCGGCCCCGGGGCCGCCAACTGTTCGACGTCAGCCTGGATGGCCGGATAGTGCGACGCCATCGAAACCAACTACGTCCCCGCTACCCCACGGCACCGTCCTCTTCCACCACGGCACGGCCATCCACTTCTTCCTCTCCTTCCCTGCCACCTCCACCACTCCTGCCGTCTAACCGTTGCTCAGGGACAGTTACAGCGCCACCACCGACGCCACAACCTGTCGGTCGCTCCGACACCCTTCAGCCGCAGCCTCTCGACCACCTGCGGGGACCATCTTCAGCGCCCCCCGTACAGCCCCCGGCCATCGACGCCGACGAACCGATGCCGTTAGCTCCACAAGTTACCTCCACCACAACCTGCACCACGACGCAGGTCGGCACGCATCGCCAGGGGAACAGCTCCGTACTCCCCCGGAGGTAGCCTTCATAGTCTGCTCCAGGGCGCCGCGGCAGACGACCTCGCAGACGTCGCAGACATCGCTTCCCCCCCCCCCCCCGGGAGGGAGGTATGTTCAGTCTGCCAGTAAAGGCCCCTGCCAGGCAGACCTCACACACAACGCGCCTGCACGCCGGGATACATATACGACTCCAAACAGGCGCAGAGGCATCAAAACAAACCAGGAAAACAAATAGAATCATCTAGAAGCTAAGTGGGACTATTTCTTACAGAGGTCGCCGTACTACCACACAACGGAATTCCTGCGCCAGGCCGCCTATATAAGCGTAGCCGGCCGCTCCACCGCCAGTTCCGGCCTGACCGCGGAACCAGCTTCAACTACAGAAGACCACCGGAAGTTCGCGAGAAGTAGAAGCCGTCTCTCTCTACCCCGGATCAGGACCAGGCTAAATTTCTCGACGGTCATCCGCTAACTGTACCACATTGTTATTGTTTACCAGTGTTTTGTGTACATAGTAATAAACCTCAAGGAACCATTAAGTGTAGTTCACTTCATAATCGAAAATCACATCAACGATTTCTTACAAAATATTAATTAATTTAAAGCAAGGAAGATTTTACATTTAAGTTTCTCTAAACACTTTAACTCTGGCCAAATTTTCTAACAGCCAGAACGAAAAAATGTTACATTCATTTAGAAGCAAGCTGAAAAGTAATTCATTGTTTCCCTTCCAAATCCTATTCTAATATTTTGTGCCTGTGTCGTATGAGATACAACATACGGTGGTTCCTACATAATAAAGTACTTGCATCAGGAAATTCAACATCAGGGTAGTTTACTTTTAGCCTTATCTATTTTTTTCTTTTACAACTTAAGCTTTTATGCAAATTAGCTTTTACGTATATGCGAGTAGTGGAAGCTGTGTTCTCATTGATAACTGTTAATTTGTTTGTGCATTTTGTAATTTTTGTGGCAGAACTTGGAGAACATTCCGCTAACTTATTATGAATAACGGCAACACCTCCAGATGTAAATATACTGTCTTATGTCGTCACGTATTTTTTTATTGAGTACTGTATTAATGCAATTAAAGCAATTGTGCCATAGGCAGAACGTTAAGTGGCATGCGCATTAAATGTACTGCGCGATTCGTGACTTACAACACTAACAAATTTCTCCCTAGATTTCTCAAAGAAGTTTCACTTCAAAAACAGAAATCTACAATGAGGACAGTCTAGGCGCTATTTAAATCACCAAATTCAGTAGACGGTGCTTTGACGCCAACAGGAAAACTGGCAGGAGCAAAATGTATGGAAGTTTCTGTTGAAGCTACCGGAAGCTTCAACAGAAATATCTTTTTTGAGGCTATAATATTTACCCTAATTTAAAATTTAATCATAGTGTGCGATTCGTGGGCACATATTTCATCCTATATATTTGTGGGGTTGCATTTTTTAATAATTGTGTAATATTTTGTAGGTGTGGATACGAGTTTATATAGGTTTCGTGAAATCACGCCAAGTGAATGAGGTATCATTGTTTTAAGATGCCTTAGCCAAATTCCTCCCACCTCAACAGTCTTCCCTCTAATGGCGATAAAGTCAACGGGTCGTACAGTACTTACCAATAACACACAACACACAATTAGAAATTTTCTTAGGAGACACGTGCATAGATGTGTTTAAATTTTTTAGCATTGTTGATGATACAAAATTATTTTTTAATCATTGTAGTGATTCCTCGTTGATACTCAAACTATAAAATTGTGCGAAACAATTAGAAGTACAAAGTATTGTTTCAGTAAATGGATCGTGCTCGGTCATATATTTCTTGCTTGTCTCGTTGGTTCTCTAGGCCAGTGGTCCGCAACCGGTGTGCCGCGGCACACTGGTGTGCCGCGACAAGGTGAAAGGTGTGCCGCGAAATTTTACCCATTGTAAGGAATTAACTGTCAAGTTTTTTGTTAATTATAATTTAGTTCCATGTGCCACGAATTGTTATGTATTGTCGTATCCTAAGAAATTAAACGATACTTATTTACTCACAGTTGCTGTTAATTTTTTTTTTTTTTTTTTTAAATTCATTTTTCCCCTACTGTTGCGTTTTGAAGTTCTGTTATATTTACCGCATGTTCTGTGTACATGCTTTTCCCTCAGTCTAAACTACTGGGATAAGCAGATCTTTCCAATCCTTATTTTATTACGTTGGTGCTTCTCCAACAATACTACTTTGTCCCTGAACCGTTGCACCGACGCCTTGTTAGACATTACTGTAAAAGCAATCGGGACTATATTAGTTACTTCTTTGAAGTTTATAAATCCTGCTTCTTACAATTACTTCAGTTCCATCATAGCTGTGCTCTGAAGTGGTCTGAAAACTGTTAATAGTCTCGATATTTTCTATTACAATTAGAAGACTATTTTAGTTCTTCAAGATGGACGAATTCCTTGAATGGAGTGTTCCATCTATGAGCGCAACTGGTGAAAACGTTGAAAGAAACAAAAGTTGATGCAGCGGAAATATGATACTTACTTATCTAATTTTTTTTTTAGTGAAAAAACGTGCCCAATTCCGGAATATATCATCTGTGGTGAAAAACCCAGTAATGCTACTATGGTTACCAGTAAACTGAAACGACATTTGTCAACAAAACATTCTTCTTTTTCAAGCAGCGATGTCAATTATTTTTGTCAGTTGTTAGAAAATAAGAAAAACAAATAACGATCATGACAGCTACAGTACGTGTTTCGGAAAAGTACGTGAAGCTAGTTATAAGGTATCCGAACTTATCGTAAAGGCAAAGAAACCAAATACAATAAGTGAAACGCTGTTAAAGCCTGTTTGTAAAGAGATGGTAAGAATAGTTCTGAGTTTAGAATCTGCTAGTGAAATTTCAGAAATTACTCTTTCTGCTGATTCAGTCAGTCGCCGAGTTATTGATACGCGCTATGTCTCGAGATACTGAAGACATTATGAAGGAGAAAATCAACAGTCAGTAGTTCTCACTTCAGATCGAAGAGTCCGCAGATATTAGCCACCACGCAGAACTTCTGGCTTACATTCGCTACACCGAAGGAGATGTAATTATAAGCAATTAAGAAAAAAATAAAAAAAATAAAAAATAAACTACCGGTGAAGAAATATTTCGTTTGACCGATGAATATTTGCTTCTTAAAGAATTAACATGGAAGGATTGTGTTAATATTTTTACAGACGGAGCGGCCGAATGAAAGGATTTGCAGCTAAAGTACGCGAAGTAAATCCCAACCTACGGTGCGATCATTCACAACAAAGCCATTGTTGCGAAGTCTCTGCCACCTTCTCTGAAAGATGTGCTCGGCGAAGTAGTAAAAGTTGTGAACTTCATAAAATCGCGGCTCCTAAATTAGCGACTTTTTTCAGTTTTATTTCAGGAAATGGGTTCAGAATACAAAAGTACGCTGGCTGTCACGATGAAAGGTGTTACAGCGAATATAAGAACTTAGAGATGAGGTCCAGGCCTATTTGTTGTTGAAAGACATAATTACGTGGATTTATTCGCAAATGGCGATTGGGTATGTAAGTTGGCATATATTCCCGACTTTTCGTACACTTGAATGAGCTGAACATCAAAATGCAAGGTAGGAACGAAAATATTCTTATTAATATGGATAAGATTAAAGTATTTGAGAATAAGATGGATTTGTGGTTACAGAGGACTGAAAATGGGTCGTTTGAGATATTTCCGACTGTATGGTCACTTGATGACAGTAATAAAATGGTGATGGACTTAATTAAAGAACATTTAGAAGACCTGCAGCAGAGATTCGAAAAGTGTTTTGGAGTAAGTGTTGAAGATTTTTAATAGGTTCGTGATCCATTCGTTGCAAATTCGGAACATCTTCCAATTAATATTCAAGATAAACTTGCAAATTTAAAAGCTGACAGAACTTTGAAATTAAAACTTCTCGAAGTTCCTTTAGATACATTTTGGCAAACAATAAGGAATGGACTTAATGTGTTACTGCCATTTTCAAATACATATTTATGTGAATTGGGCTTCTCGACGTTAATTGAGATTAAAACATCCAAGATAGAAAGACTCAAATCCGTCTATGAAGAAATGAGGCTTGCATTGTCAACGATTTCTCCACGGATCAGCCACCTGTGTGCAGTTAAGCAGGCACAAGTGCCACATTGAAAGTATGAGTACAATTATTTACTTTAATAGCAATATAAAACTGCCTGATTATTAATTTTATGCAACCCCCGTTTTTACCAATCATTTTTTTTACGTGTTAGAAGGCTTCACACCCCGGAAACAAAATTGCGTATAGTGAGGTATTTTTTTGGTAAGGTGTGCCGCGAGATTTATGGATGACCTTATGGTGTGCCGCGAGTAGGAAAAGGTTGCGGACCACTGCTCTAGGCCAAAGTGCTCAAGGTTGCAGCAGAAATGAGGCCTTATACAGAGTGTTCTAAATCTAAATAATCACATCCAACGACTAACTGATCTCACTCCAAGATTGTCAGTAGAAAGAAGGTACTGGTCTGAAAATAGTGTACGCCATTTAACACAAGCAACAAACTGGTGACGGAAGTAATGTACAAAAAATAATTGAGAACAAGCTTTATACTGGGGATAAAAAATGGAGATCTGCAGTAGTAAAAATTTATTTAAGATGGATTGGCACTTTGTATCAGTGAAAACAAAATAAACTTTTAAATGCGAATATTACAGTTGATTCACTACCTGCGATACAAAAAAAGAGGATCTTCGTCTCCTGAACAAATAAATAACAACGGGCCAAGAGCCGCATCCATCTTATGGACGCATTCTAAGCGTACTGTTTTTTTTTAATTCGAATTAGATTGCCAGCAAGTTTCACCTGAAGATAAATCTGCCGTATTAACAAAAATTAGAACATAACCAAATTATTCATTTTTTTGTTTTTTTTTCGAACGTCTCAGTTTGAAATGCACATTTTTTAAAATCCATTGAAAACTAAAACATCATTTAGCACACAACAAGAACAAATCACTATAACTGTCTGCTTTACCTATCTAATAATTATGTCAGGTACAGATCTGGAAATCGCTAACAGCACGGAAAATCGGATTTTGTTGGTATAGAGAATTTAATCCATGTAACAGGAAGACTGGAAACTTGAAGGCAAGGCGCATAGAAGGCGATACATGCGCGCCAAGCCAGTGTCCATGATGAAAGCAGCAGAGAAGCCTCGCTAGACGTGTGGAAGCCCTCTACTTTAAGCTGCCAGCGTCACGTTGAATTTCTCGACCTCTCCGGTGAAAACAAGGAGACTCCAACAAATTATCTCCTACTCCGGAGCTAGTGAGGACGTGTAGAGCTGATGGCGTATTGTTACAGCCCTCAGACACACCTTCCTAAAAATTTCATTCTAATTAATTAAGTACAAGTGTGTCGAAGAGAGATAAACATTGGCTAATTATAGATTTGTATATTTGTTGTATAAATGAGTATTGTTCTCATGGATGGAAATTGTCTAAATGAAATGTAATGTGATTAAAAATAGAAGGATGTTTGAAATGTTAATTAAAATAACTATGATTGTTGAGAAAAACATAGTTTTAAGTGAGATTTTCAACTGTTTGTTTTGTCAGTTTGATTTTTAATGGCTGTAAATATTTTCTGTTTTCATTTAAAAATGTTTTCTCGTGATTCAATGTAATTTTGTATATGTTATAATTGTTTTTGTACGATTTCTATTGATGGAGTGATTCTTCGTTCTCCATAACTAATGTGACCAAACGTCCCGTTTTGGGTGGGACAGTCCTCCTTTCAAGCTGTTTGCCCCAGCAAGAGTAAATATGTCCCACTTTCGCAAAAAAAGGATAACTTAATATAGCTATCTAATAAGGTCTAAAACAGACGATACAGTTTTTGTCGCCCGGCGTTTGAGTCGTCGCATGGACCATTGTTGATCAGCAGCATTATTTATTAGCAGCAGTCAAGGTACGGAAATGTTCGCCGAGTTTTCGTTTATTCCCAACGACGTCACAGATCAAAAAAAAATCCCTAGCTGGCACGTTGAGAATGTTGCTGTTGAAGACTGTTGTGTAAAATTATTTCAACACTTCCGTGCTAACACTATCAGCTGTGCGAACTTTCGTAAAACTATTGAGTAATTTAAGTTTCTGCCTGGAAGTAATGCACTTGGCGAAAAAGCTTTCCTCTCTGTTGACAAGTGAAAAAACACAGTTAAGTGTCGCAGTATTGAAAGCCATTTTGATTACCAGGACTAACATCAACAAATCATGTAAAGGGGCGTCCATAAATTACTTGAGGTGAAATAGGGGGGGGGGTCCGGCGAAATCTCACCAAGGGGGAGGTGGGGGAGGGGGTCAACGGAAATCTCTCGTGAGATATTCGAAATTTTTTTTCGACCATAGAGCTAAAAAAGAAAGGTCTAGAAATGAAGTCTATTTTAGGGGGGTTATTTCATCGAAAAGTGGGGGTATAACTGGCTTTGGAAGGGTGAGGACAAAAAAGCTCTTAAAAGTTGCGAGGGCGATATTCATAGGGGGGTCTCACGGACCGAATCTCACCAGAGGGGGAGGGGGGGGGGTCCGGGGAATTCCGGAAAAACACCTCACTTAATTTATGGATGCCCCCTAATGAGCTCCATTCCTACTTGAAAACTATACCCGATATTTTGATTTTTTTCTGCCGATAAATTGGAAATAACTGTCTAACTAGACGTTAGATGTCAGACACTAAGGCTAATTAACTCAGCTAAGATGTAAGACATTCCGTTTATTATAAGTGTTCTTCGTTTATGGATAAAAACTAATAAAATACAACAAAAAAATTATAAAATTCCTCAGGCGTCCCGCTTTGACAAAAAAAAAAAAAAATAATAAATCTTATATATATATAAAAATAGACGGGTTTTTTCCTATATTTCACTTTTCAGCCACCACTACCTAGCACAGATCACTGATGTTTGTGGGTGGAAGTAGCATGGAATTTCCTGTCGTGCACAACGTTGGCCGAATGCCGATAGCTGTGGGGATGTGAAGATATAATGATTAAAGTTGGTCAGTGCAGGGCGCTTTCATATTTCGGCCAAAAATTCGTATCTCCGTATACTTCTCTTTCCTGCCACAACTACATAACATAGAGCTTTGGTGTTTGTGTGTGGTAGTAGAATCGTCTTTCCTGTCGTGCACTATGGTTGTTAGATGTCGGTAGCTATGGGGGTGTGGGAGATATGGGGGTTGAAAGTGGTCGACCTGTGGCAATTTCATACTTCTGCCAAAGACAAAAGTGTCATGGTGTATCACTTTTCAGCGAAAACTATAGATCACAGATAACTGGCGTTTGTGTGTAGTAGTAGCACAAAGTCACCTTTCGATCACAACAGCGGCCGAATTTCAGAAACTGTGGTACTGTGGTAGATATGGAGGTTGTAAGTGGCCGACCAAGGATATTTTCGTATTTCGACTGTCTCCGCATATGTCACTTTTCTGCCACAACTACATAGCATAGAGCATTGGTGTTTGTGTTTGGTAGTAGAATCGTATCTCATGTAGTGCACTATGGTTGTTAGATGTCGGTAGCTAAGGAGGTGTGGGAGATATAGGGGTTGAAAGTGATCGACCTGTGGCAATTTCATACTTCTGCCAAAGACAAAAGTGTCATGGTGTATCACTTTTCAGCGAAAACTATAGATCACAGATAACTGGCGTTTGTGTGTAGTAGTAGCACAAAGTCACCTTTCGATCACAACAGCGGCCGAATTTCAGAAACTGTGGTACTGTGGTAGATATGGTGGTTGTAAGTGGCCGACCATGGATATTTTCGTATTTCGACTGTCTCCGCATATGTCACTTTTTTGCCACAACTACATAGCATAGAGCATTGGTGTTTGTGTTTGGTAGTAGAATCGTATCTCATGTAGTGCACTATGGTTGTTAGATGTCGGTAGCTATGGAGGTGTGGGAGATATGGGGGTTGAAAGTGATCGACCTGTGGCAATTTCATACTTCTGCCAAAGACAAAAGTGTCATGGTGTATCACTTTTCAGTGAAAACTATAGATCACAGATAACTGGCGTTTGTGTGTAGTAGTAGCACAAAGTCACCTTTCGATCACAACAGCGGCCGAATTTCAGAAACTGTGGTTGTGTGGGAGATATGGTGGTTGTAAGTGGCCGACCAAGGATATTTTCGTATTTCGACTGTCTCCGCATATGTCACTTTTCTGCCACAACTACATAGCATAGAGCATTGGTGTTTGTGTTTGGTAGTAGAATCATATCTCATGTAGTGCACTATGGTTGTTAGATGTCGGTAGCTATGGGGATGTGGGAGAAATGGGGGTTGAAAGTGATCGACCTGTGGCAATTTCATACTTCTGCCAAAGACAAAAGTGTCATGGTGTATCACTTTTCAGCGAAAACTATAGATCACAGATAACTGGCGTTTGTGTGTAGTAGTAGCACAGAGTCACCTTTCGATCACAACAGCGGCCGAATTTCAGAAACTGTGGTACTGTGGTAGATATGGTGGTTGTAAGTGGCCGACCATGGATATTTTCGTATTTCGACTGTCTCCGCATATGTCACTTTTCTGCCACAACTACATAGCATAGAGCATTGGTGTTTGTGTTTGGTAGTAGAATCGTATCTCATGTAGTGCACTATGGTTGTTAGATGTCGGTAGCTATGGAGGTGTGGGAGATATGGGGGTTGAAAGTGATCGACCTGTGGCAATTTCATACTTCTGCCAAAGACAAAAGTGTCATGGTGTATCACTTTTCAGCGAAAACTATAGATCACAGATAACTGGCGTTTGTGTGTAGTAGTAGCACAGAGTCACCTTTCGATCACAACAGCGGCCGAATTTCAGAAACTGTGGTTGTGTGGTAGATACGGTGGTTGTAAGTGGCCGACCAAGGATATTTTCGTATTTCGACTGTCTCCGCATATGTCACTTTTCTGCCACAACTACATAGCATAGAGCATTGGTGTTTGTGTTTGGTAGTAGAATCGTATCTCATGTAGTGCACTGTGGTTGTTAGATGTCGGTAGCTATGGAGGTGTGGGAGATATGGGGGTTGAAAGTGATCGACCTGTGGCAATTTCATACTTCTGCCAAAGACAAAAGTGTCATGGTGTATCACTTTTCAGCGAAAACTATAGATCACAGATAACTGGCGTTTGTGTGTAGTAGTAGCACAAAGTCACCTTTCGATCACAACAGCGGCCGAACTTCAGAAACTGTGGTTGTGTGGGAGATATGGTGGTTGTATGTGACCGACCAAAGATATTTTCGTATTTCGACGAAAGGCATGCGTCTCCGCAGATTTCACTTTTCTGCCACGACTACATAGCATAGAGCATTGGTGTTTATGTGTGGTAGTAGAATCGTGTTTGTTGTCGTGCACTATGGTTGTTAGATGTCTGTAGCTATGGGGGTGTGGAAGATATGGGGGATGAAAATGGTCGACCTGCGGTAATTTCATATTTCTGCCAAAGACGCATGTGTCACGGTGTATCACTTTTAAGTGAAAACTATCAATCGCAGATCACTGGCGTTTGTGTGTGGTTGTAACACAGAGTCTCCCATCGATCACAACGTTGGCCGAAATTCGGTAACTGTGGGAGTGTGGTGGATATGGTGTTTGAAATTGGTCGATCATGAATATTTTCGTATTTCATCCAAAGACTTGTGTGTATCCGTAAATTTTACTTTGCTGCCGGAACTACATAGAGCTGAAGACTGGTATTTGTGTGTGGTAATAGTATCGAGTCTCCCATCGTGCACTATGGTGGTTAGATGTCTATAGCTGTCTATATGAATTCTTTACAATCACGAACGAAGTCGTGGGTACCAGCTAGTAAATAAATAAAATGATCAAGTTAACTATAAAGTATTGTCGGCATCTTTAATGTACTCTAGAATATTCTGTCAGTTTAAGCTTCAGAGGTTGTGAAGTGACAAATTCGATTGGAATGGTGCTAGCAGGACACTGTGCTGTTGTATTATCAACGTGCTTAAAATCTTTGGGGAATGTCTGATGCCGTGTTCGTGTAGGTGTTTACGAGGATTTGGCCGCATTAAAAAAAAGAGTTAGATGAATGTCTTATCATTGAGGTGTTAAAGAAGTTAGGTATTATACTTCGATAAAAATTAAAAATCGCCTTGTGCCCCACGAACGATCTAAATAAATCAACAGCAATCATCTATCTATAAACACAAAATTCCTATTTGTATCATAGTATAAAAGATATGTCATTCCGACTGGCATGCATATTTTAGTTTTTTACTTCTGAATAGATCTATGGACACGATAAGCATAGCATTGATTGGGTTTTTGCACCTAAGAGAATTATTTTTGTTTAGATCGAAGAGAGATTTGTAGAACATGAACTGGAAGGAAACTCGCTATGGCCTTTATGAATTTATTAATCTGTTTGCTTATAGAATTATTTCGGGAAACCATCGATATTCAGAAATTGGATAGCTGAATCGGAATCGAAAGAAGGCTTACCCCTACGAGTAGCTCGAGCTACACCTGCACGTCACTAGGCTCAACTACATTAAAACAAAATTTAAAAAAAATTTCATTGTAATAATTTTTCTCAAACGCGTCGGCGAAATCCTTTCATCCATATGTAAATGGAGCTAATTTCCACATAAAGTCAACACCAAATGGAGTATACTCTTCTATGAAGTTATCACCCAAACTCTCTAATTACTGTCTGGAGGTTGCTTTTATTTTTAGAAACAGAGAGTACTGTGCGTGCTCCACTGCAATTCTACAGTCTTCCGCGGCTGTAATTCCTATCCACAAATGGTTGATGGTTGATTATACAAGAAAATTGTGATCGAAAAAGTTTCCAATATCGCGAACAACATTTAAGATAAAAATTCTCTCCATTCGCTTCTGCTTCATCTTAAAACCCGGCGATCGTGTTTTCTTGTCGAGAATCCAAATGAATTTCAAGAAATCTTTAATCCAAGTCCGACGGATACTAATACAATAACCGTTCAAGATTTTAAATGTAGTGTTAGAATTTACGACTATAGGCTGTTTACTGCGATGTGGCGCCTAATGGACTTGTTCCACTGACCACGCTACTAACCTCTCCGCCCCTAGCGTATCTATCTCTCCTAATTAAACACTGTGTCTAGGTAAGCGAGTGGTAAATTTCCTTTTCCCATATGGGGGTAAGCGCAGCGTAGTGGGGATAGAGCAGACTGACCTTGAGCCGCCTCCGTTTACCTAACAGGTTATAACAGACCATTACGTTGTTTTATTTTCCTATGCGACAAAATATTTCAGCCACCTTAGTAATGGGGTAATTAGTAGAATTTCTGCACCGTTAAATGTAAGGGTTCCTTTCTCGACACGTATTGTTGAGAATTGGTGGGCGATTAAAGTTCGGATCAGGCAATTGAGAAAACGCGGATTTAATCTCTGGTGCAGCCATTCAGTATCTTTGTTCCTTGTTTTCCATAACCATTTCAGGTGAATGCCATACATGCGTAAAAATAATAACTGAAACGCAAGGAGGAGGTCAAAGCAGTTTTAATACATGGAATAATGTTGCAAATCGAAAAGTAATCGTAGGCCAACGATTGTCAGATGTATTTACTTAAGAATAAATTATTACGTATAGTAGGACGTACGATTCGGAGCTACTGACAATATTTTAAGTTTCACGAAGTTGATCAATTGATGTGTAATCGTTTCCAGTAAGATTTTTCAATAAATGACATTTTCTTTGATCGTTAATTAATCCGAAGTACTTCCCGTGCAAGTGAAACCATTTCTTATACTTTCAGCCGCAGCAGATGGCCGCGAAAACTTCTTGCGGCTTCTCCATTTCAACAGTCGCAATGCTGCGACACAAAGTATCGAGCCAAAGTTGCTATGGCAGCGAGAAGTTTCCACGACAGCCGCTAATCGATTGATTCCCCCCACCCCCTCCCTCTCAACTACAAGTTATATATCTGCTCAAGTACGCCACTGTTCTTACCGGAAGAACTGTAATGAATTGAACTGATAAAAATTTGATTTACGCTGTATTAAATAACAGGAACGGAATACGGGATATTGCTATAAGGTATGTGAAAGATGAATTTTGTTACGAAATACTGGTCTATATTCGTACGCATGGTCGTAGAGGTTCTAAGTGAACACTATTTTTCTCTAGTACGCAGTCTCTTAAAATATCCCCTGTAAGCACTTTTTTACCACCGGAATTTGTTGGGCATCTTTGAATTCGATATATGTTGCTGCATCTAGTAGTAATATATTTCGGCTGTGATGCTTATTGTTTTTACTACTCCGCGATTCACTAAAATTTGGAGGCGGAGGGTGCATTGTACATATCCTAATGTGTAACCGTTAGTGCAAAGAAATGGATATATGGGATATGGCAGGAAGCACCCATAGGCTACTTTGACGAACCATTCCTGCATTCGCTTGGATTGATATAGGAAAACCGTGGAAAACCATATCAAATGGAGTATAGAAATGAATCGGTTCTGACTCTGATTTTTCTGGTCATTCCTATATATGAATGTTGCTGGTGTTAAATGTGTTTGCTGTCTTCCTAAAATAGGTCAGTCGTGAATTTTTCAATTAGCATTTGCCGAAAGCAACGCCTTCGGTGTTCCAGGTCTTGCTAACCTGACTCCATCTACATTTTTTTTTTTTGCTGTCGTCAGTCTTTAGACTGGTTTGATGCAATCCTCCATCCCTTCCTATCCTGTGCTAACCTCTTCATTTCTACATACCCCTTACAACCCACGTCCTCAATTATCTGCTTCATATATTCTAATCTCTGTCTACCTCTACAGTTCTTACCTTCGACTGTTCCCTCCACTAACAAATTAACCAATCCAGCATGTCTCAAAATATGACCTACCAGCCTGTCTCTTCTTTCCTGTAAGCTTCTTCCATAAACTTCTTTTCTCACCCATCATTTCCAAAACTCGTTCATTTCTTACTTTGTCTGTCCACCTAATTTTCAGCATTCTTCTGTAGCACCACATTTCAAATGCTTCAAGTTTCTTTCTTTCCGGTATTCCTAAAGTCCATGTTTCGCTACCGTAAAGTGCTGTGCTCCACACATAGAGTTTTAAGAAGTTCTTTCTAATTCCTAGATCAATATTTGAAACTAAAAGGTTTCTCTTTTTCATGAAGGCTCTTTTTGCTAGTGCTATTCTGCTTTTAACATCATTCCTGCTTCGGCCATCGGTTGTAATTTTGCTTCCCAAGTAACAGAACTCACTCACTTCTCCTATTGCATCAGATCCTATTTTTATATTTAATCTGCTAGTATTGGTATCATTTCTGCTACATTTCATCACTTTTGTTTTACTTTGATTTATATTCAGTCCAAAAGTCTTCCTTCAGTATTTTGTTCATGCCATTCAATAACTTCTCAATATCCTCAGCCCTCTCTGCTAATAAGACAATGTCGTCAGCAAATCGTAGCATACTGATTTTTTCTCCCTGAAAACTTATGCCACATGGAAATTTTTCTTTGACTTTCTTCATTGCTTCTTCTACATACAAGTTGAATATTAACGGGGATAGACTACAACCTTGTCTCACACCCTTTTTAACTGATGCATGTCTCTCGTGATTCTCTACTTTTATTACAGCCACTTGATTCTTATATAGTTTATAGAGTATTCTTCTATCTCGATACTTTAGACCTGACTTCTTTAAAATTTTGAACATCTTGTCCCACCTAACATTATCAAAAGCTTTTTCTAAATCAACAAATGCCATAAAAGTATCTTTGTTTTTCTTGATCCGCCCTTCAAGTATTAATCTTAAAGACAGAATTGCTTCCCTTGTACCGCGATTTTTCCTAAACCCAAACTGATCTTCACCTACTATCTCTTCTACTACCCTTTCCATCCTTCTGTATATTATTCTGGTCAGTAATTTTGAAGCATGTGATGTTAGACTAATGGTGCGATAATTCTCACATTTGTCGGCTTGTGCTTTCTTTGGAAGTGTGAAGATGATATTTTTATTAAAATCAGTTGGAATTTCTCCTGTTTCATAACTTTTTGATATCAGCTTGAATAATCTTTCGATTCCTTCCTCTCCTAGAGATTTAAGAAGTTCTGCAGGGATCTCATCAATTCCAACTGCCTTATTTGCTTTCAAGTCATTCAGAGCTTTATTAAATTCTGTCCTCAAAACAGGATCTCCTAAGTCATCAATGTCGACATCGCCTTCCTTTTCCAATACACTATTGTTCAAGTCGTCCCCATCATACAGTTTCTCAATGTATTCCTTCCATCGGTTAGCTCTATCTTCTGAGCTTAAAAGAGGTTTCCCATCGGCAGCTTTTAATGTTCATACCTCTTTTCTTCATTTCTCCAAAATTCTGTTTGATCTTTCTATATGCAACATCTACTTTTCCTACGACCATTTCCTTTTCTACTTCTTCACACTTTTCTTGTAGCCATTTTTCTTTTGCTATTTTGCATTTCCTATTTATTTGATTTCTAAATTGCCTGTACTGCTCTCTTCCTGCTTCATCCTGAGCATGTTTGTACCTTCTTCCTCTGATCCATCAGCTGCAAAATTTCTTCTGTGATCCAAGGTTTTCGGGCAGCTTGTTCCCTAAAGCCTAAGGTTTCTTTGCCAGCTTTCATTATTTCGGTCTTTAATGCATTCCATTCGTCCTCGGTTGAGCTCCTTTCACAGTTAATTCTTAGACCTAAGTCTACCATTTCTGCAAATTTTTCTCTTGTGCTAGATTGTTTCAGTTTATTCACTTCCAGTCTGTTCTGCTTATACTGCTTCCTTATTCGCTTGAATTTCAGCCTGCACTTCATTACTATCAAATTATGGTCCGAGTCTATGTCTGCTCCTGGGTACGCTTTACAGTCTAGAACTTGATTCCTGAATCTCTGTTTGACCATGATATAATCTAGCTGATATCTGCCTGTATCCCCAGGACGTTTCCAGGTGTATATTCTTCTTGCATGGTTCTTAAACAGTGTGTTCGCCACTACTAGCTTATATCTTTCACAAAATTCTAGCAACCTGCTTCCTCGCTCATTTCTTTCTCCTAGACCAAAACTTCCTACAGTATTCCCCTCTTTTCCTTCTCCCACTATTGCATTCCAATCACCCATGATTATTAGATTTTCCTCCCCTTTCACATATTGGATTAATTCTTCAATTTCAGCGTATATTTTTTCTATTTCTTCGTCATCTTCCTGTGACGTTGGCATATATACTTGTACTAATGTGGTTGGGACGGGCTTAGTTTCTAACCTCATCAAAATAATCCTGTCACTAAATTGTTCATAATAACTCACCCGTTTCCCTACTTTCTTGTTCATTACAAATCCTACACCAGTGACTCCATTGACAGCTTGTGTGCTAATTATCCTGTGTTCCCCAGACCAGAAATCCTGTGCGTCCTTCCATTTAATCTCACTAATCCCAACAACATCTAACTTAAGTTGTTCCATCTCCCTTTTTAAGTTTTCTAACCTACCTGCCCTATTCAGACTTCTAACATTCCACGCTCCGACTCGTAGAATGTTTCTATCCATTCTGATGACTCCTCCCTGAGCAGTCCCCACCCGGAGATCCGATTGGGGGACTATTTTACCTCCGGAATATTTTACCCAGGAAGAAGCCATCATGATATATGTAATTTGAGAGGATTACATGTCCTCGGGATACCCTTTGGGTCTTTAATGCAGTGGTTTCCCGTTGCCTTCTGCATCCCCATGCCGTTGATCATTTCTGATTCATCCGCCTTTAGGGGCCGTTTCCAACCCCAAGGGCAAGAGGGTGCCCTGAACCGCTCCCCGCTCTTCCGCCCTCCTTTCGGAGGCCGTTGGCAAGCAGTGGGTGACTCCTTATACCGGGAATCTTTCAGTCGCCAGAGCCTCGTCCGTGGAAACAGGGTGCACCACGTGAAGGAGAGGTTGACATTTGGTTGGAAAAGACTAGTATAGTCTCTCCCAAACCCTTACACCCCCCATCTACATCGCTACATACAAATTGTGTGCACACTGCTCTAAACTGATTGTTACAAGCACTGTTTTCAATGGGATTTCAACGGGTACACTTATGATGATATTGTTTGTAGCTGTTCTGTAGCTGGACAGTTGTGACAGTAATGACGTAACACTTTAATACTGTAAGATATTTTATTCACTACATGTCCCTAAATTTACGTTAAACATTTATTGCCCCACTCAAAATCAGTTAACAATGAAAGTAGAGAATCCACACTGTCCACCTACAATTATTTGTAAAGGATCGGATACTACATTCATTACGATTTGAAGTCCCCTGGTCACATTAAATCAAGGAGGAATGAACCCACCTTACAGAATAAGGAGAAGGCGGGTGAGTTTTGTTTACTAAGCCGGACTTACGGTCACGAATAACATACAATCATGTCTTAAAGTTGCGATTATTGATAGTAGTTACTGACTCATAAGCTTCCAGAGTCTTCTTACCTTTGCGTAACATCGGTTCCGCACCAAGGCCGCGCAGCTTAGCCCGTAAAAGCATTCACGTCAAAACGAATTAAGTGAGACATTCCATTTGGGACTTAAGCACGTTGTAACCTCTCGTTGGAATACTGAACTTTTATTATCGCCGCAGATTCAAATTAATTTGTACGCCCTCATATACGATTCAAAATACAGTTTGTATATATATATATATATTTTTTACTTATTGATTTATGCCTCGTCGACGGCTAAGGTCATTAGAGGCGGGATGGGACTGGGGACAAGGAACGGGAAGGAATTCGGCTAGTGCCTTTTTTGGTTGAAGGAAGCATCCCGGCATTCGCCTGGAGTGATTTGGGGAAATCTGGATGCCTGAGTGGGGATTCGAACCTGCAACCTTCAGTTTATAAGACGAGAAGACAAGCATTTGTGTAAAAGTAGCTAAACGTGGTGCAAATGTTGACTTAAGTGTACACGGTTTGCATGCCAGTCAAGAATTCTTTCGTGTTTTATAAACATCACTGAGTAACCGCATTGGCAGATCATGACGAGTCTTCTATGTAAACAACTGTTTCAACCAGACAATCAGACGCTTGGAAGTAGAATCCAGATCCTCCACGGGAACTTCCGAACTTGTCTGTATCGTATTACGTTGCGCGTTACCGCTTTGTGTAGACCGGGCATTTGGAAACATTAATTACGTGTTGCTTTCATGCAAAAAAATTTAAAATCACGAAGATAAAATAAAAAAATCCTCTGCCAAAATATATAACAACTACACTTTAAGCCAGTAACAGCAGAAAACTATGAAACAGCGTTACACGTATTTCAAAAGCGGATTTTTACTGAAATGAACATTACACTGCAAGTTGAGCAGTTCACTGTTAACTGAAATATCTTAATCTGAAGATAAAAATATGATACATAGCCGTATTCCCTACGCTTCTACAATCTTAGTACTATATGTTCAAAAAATATGTGATTGCTCTACCAATTTATATTTTTCTTCCGAATACGGAAAGCAAAATAAGCACCACCACTTACTGTGGTATGTTTAACAAGCTTGGACACTTATTGCTGGGTTTTCAAGCACGGAGAAACTTGTTTCCAGAGACGATAGGAGTTGCGTTATCAGGTAGACCGTGGCCCACTAAACAGTTATCTTAGTCGCATAACATACACACGTGGGACTTGCAGGACAGGAAAAGTTTTACTGGATGACACATTATTAACTTGTAGATCATTACCGAGCCTAGTGGCTGAGCGGTAACGCTCTGGCTTGGCATTCGGAAAGACGCTGGTTCAAATGAGCGCCAAGTACAGTACAGTAGATATCGGTTTTCCATGGTTACCCGAAATTACTCCAGGAGGATGTCAGGATGGTTTCTTTAAACGACGATGTCCGAATTCCTACTCAATCCTCGTCCTCCATTCTCTTCCGGCCCTAATGACTTCTACTGCGAAGAGGCAGCCGTAGCAAAAAAAAAAAAAAAAAAAAAAAAGCCAAGACATTTCGTGATTACAGTAACTTACTATCAGTTGAAAGATTTATATATTTAACACTGTTTCTAAAATCATTCGTTTTATGACTTAAGACCTCTTTGAAAAAGGTGATAATGGACTAAAAACTTCCTGCCAACTTTCCTAACTTGTTCATTCATTCAATAATTTCTTTGGTATCTTAAGCAAGAGCTCTCTTTGACAGCAGCAGAAAAATAAGACACATGAACAGAAAAATCTCAATTCTGTTTCACCTGCCGTAAAAACATTTAATTTTTTAGTACCATAAATTTCTGATACTATTATCTTCGGCCTTCTGACTATCTTTTCTGTTCTTTCGCAGCTTTAACTATGTAATTAATCAACCACGTTTATCATAAATTCATCTATTCTTTCTAAAGCTCTTTATTTAATCACACTTTCGAGAACATGTCAGTTTCTGACTTCACCATTCTTCTACAGCACCCATAAACCATGCTTTAATATATCTACATTTGGTCTTCCGAACATCAATTTAACAAATACATACAAAATTCTTTTTCCTGGGCTTTTGATATTATCGTTACTTCAAAATTTGGTTTTAACTCAATTTCATAAATAAAACCTACCAGCTGTAGAATATTTTCAGGATACTAAGTTGTTGTGTGGACTATTTATTCAGTGACACTTTCCCGACAAATTAATATGTCCACGGATTTGCTAACACGCTCTACCAGTCACAGGACATTATTAGTCTTCGATGGGTCTATTTCCTGCGCTAAACAACCTGTCGTTCTCTTGAACTCAAGAATCAATCGATTAAGCCACCTACATGGCTTCACGTCGTAGTTGTTCCTCCAAGGTCAATACTAAAGTAATAACCAAACGGAAATAAAGACTCTTAACTCAGAAAAAACCAGTAACAGATCAAATTTATTTATTTCTAATTATACATTTATAGAGCGTGGTTTTAAAGCGATAGTGAACAGAGATTTACGATAATTAAAGAAATAGTACCTTCGTGACCGATCTTCGCTCGGTATATTTCGATTTCTGGTTCAATATGCAAGATTTTTGGTAAGTTTGATTAAAGTCAAATGTTTTCTTGAAGGCTTCCTACGCATTTTTAAGAACACAGTTGTTTGTAAAGAGAAGCTTAACTAACATCAGTATGTTTACTGGTTGCTGAGGTTTGAGCCTTTTCCAAGATACCAAATACGAGAATTTTTTTTTTTTTTTTTTTTTTTTTTTTTTTTTTTTTTTTTTTTTTTTTTTTTTGTAAAAATCTTGTTACAAACCGAAAAGCAAAACGTTATGTACATATGAAATTTCATACAAATTGTTAGAGACATTTCTGAGATCGCCTGGTTTACCACCTCAAAAATTGCTTTTAAAGAAAATGCTATTATTATATTAAACAGAAATATTAAAGCTAATCCTGGTTTAATTAATGGTGTAAGATTAGACGAGCACATCATCAGTGCTAAATTAATTCACTCCGATAAAACTATGCTCTTACCTCACATTAACCACACACCACCAACCGTGCCTTTCAAAATGATAAGAAAACAATTCCAAATTAAAGTAACATTCGTTACGGAAATTAATAAAACACAAGGTCAGACGCTTCAAAAGGCAGGATTTTATTTATCAGAACCTGTTTCTTCGTATGGATACACAATTGTGGCCTTTTCACAAGTGTATAGATTCATTAATATCTATTTTTGTGTTAAAGACACATGCGGACAAAAAATCAACGATGATTTGTAAAGTAAAGAAGATTTAAAAAATGACTTCTGACAAAGCCAATATTTTTTAAATATTTACTTTTGAAATGTTTTACAATTAAATATGTAATGATAATGACTTTTTACAGTATAAGCGATATTTATTACTACTCGTCAAAATAAAATACCTTTCATTAATAAATACTTGCATTTATTTCCTCATTATTATATTATCATTCAGTGATACTGTGCGAAATATCCGCATGGATAATTTATTATACATAAATTCTTCATTTAAATATCTAAGAGTTCCTTGTCGAAACCAAAGAGAAACAATCAGTAGGATTCTGGTAAGAGAAACGTGTATCAGATGGCATTAGAGGCGTTTCCAAAATAACAAACACAAAAATTGTTAATTTTTTGTAAATTCGCGTTTTTGTAGGAAAGACACCCATTTAGAAAAACTTAAAAAGCAAAACGTTAAATAAATATGACGTCTCATCCAAATCGTTAGAGCTGTTTCCGAGATCACCAATATATATATATATATATATATATATATATACATATATATATATATGCAAGAATTGCTCGTTTAAAGATATAAGATTTGTGATGTGATTCATCTTGAAATGTGTTATTAGAAACTAGCAGGAGCCATCAACTTTGTTCACGTGGACGGTTGGACCCTTGTTATACACTCTACTTACTTGAACCAACATCGTCAAGCAGTACATGATCTGCTGCCCATATGGCTCACTGAAAGGAAATTCTTTTTGCATGAACGGTCTCCATAACAAACTGTAACCGCATTCCTCTGAATAATATGATGCCACTCATGCACTGAAAACACGATGAACATGTAGACTGAGAGACTGGTTACTTATTTGTGGACTCGCCTATTTCAATTCCTTAGCTTTTCAAAGTCACTTAAAAAATAAAACGTACTCTACTCATGAAACGATGGCCTGAACATAAACCGAAACTCCACCAAAATACAACAAATAATGTTTACGTGAATCGCTCGCAATTTCTCTTCGCATCAAACTGAAACATAGCCTGTTGTAGCAGTACAGAAACAAAGGTACTATAACGTGAGGGTTACAAATGTTTGTATGTAAATTCATGTAGTATCAAAGATAACTACAGATGATTCTGTACTCGTAAATCGTTCAGTGGCTGATGGGAGAGAATAACAGTCGTGAAATGACAGTTGAACGGTGATGGTTCGTTATTGTAGTGGTGCAAATTATGGCCTCAGTTAGAGTGATGAGTGAGTGTTTCTCTTCCACGGACACTGCAACCTACAGGTGAAGAAGTCTGTTACAGAATAATTTTGGTTGGTGACTCCATGTGAGGGAATGTTTTATCTTGAAAGTGGAAAAATAAATCGTGTTTTGTCTTAACTGTGGATGTACTTTCGGGGGCGCCGATTATAAACCTTATACGCCATACTATGTTCACAAACGAAGTTTACCACTTTTCTATATAAATATAAATTGGAAGCACAAGAGATTAATAACTACGCGTGAAAATATAGACAAAATAATGTTGTCAACTTACATTATTTTACTGGCGTCACCACGGGTTGAACGTTAATCTTGTTGGGGGTGGTAGTCGAGGTAGTGATAATTATCGTAAATTGTGTATTGTGCCTTGTCTTACAATGAGCTGAGCTGAAAATTGAAAGTATCTTAGAGAACACGATACACAGACAGGAAATAAGCTTACGGAAAATATTATAACTGATTATAACAATTCCTCGGATTTATCTATCAAATTAAATCTGTTCCAAACAGAGAACGATATTTGCAAGATAATATTATGTTGAATAGTTTGAACAAGCACGAATTATAAGGGCGTAAGGATGCTTCAAAGCACACATCCACAAAAATTAATGATTGAATACATATAAACTACAGTTCGCCTTACAACACTATCAATGCTCTCGGCTTTTATTACAATCTAGCTCAGTTAATTAGTCGGAAGAGAGACTCTTTGTCGCATAGATTTCCTAGATAAGGCCGTTAAAAAGCACTTAAAAAGGCACACACTGTTTTTCAAATAAACGAACTGCCAAGTAATGTGATGTCAACAGCAGCGACGGTGTTTATGATGTAGCAATAGCTTACACCAAACTGAAGCTACCAGTCGCTTGAGTATCCACAGGCATGTACCAAGTCAGATCGTGCAGTACGAAACGCTTAGGTTCAAATGGCGTCTTCATGCCACGAAAGCGGGACTGAGCTGGTGGGTGAGTGGTAACATTCGGAGTACGTGGGGTCAAATCCCCATACGACCATACAGATTTGGTTTTCTGTGGTACTCCAAATCATTCCTGGTGAATGCTCGGATGGTACCTTCGAAATCCCTTTCATTCCTGTTCCTAGCCCAGTTCTTTCCCACCTCTAATAACCTCGGTATCAACGAGATTAAAAAAAAAAAAAAGAAGACGGAGAACGTAAGACCTGCAAGTCTCCTTCATCGTCTGGATCCTGCGTCCTTCTCCCACCATTTTGGACCAGGACACGCCTCTCCCCGGCGTTTTCGGCGACATGCGAACAAAGTTCACAGAATTTTTGATCATGCGAATATATTTACATCTGGATGTTGTGGATCATTTTCCTCAATTGCTGATAGTTGGTTTGTTGTTATTTATGATGAGTATCTGCATGTCTGAGTCAATATTTGTTGTGTGGTGGTTGTGTTCTTGTAAGTGTTCTGCAAATATTGAATGGTTGTTATATTTTAGAGCTCTTATATGTTCCTTGTATCTGGTTTCGAATTTTCTGCATGTTTGCCCTATGTACTGTGCCTCACATTCATTTCATGTTAGCCTGTATATTCCTGAGTTGTGATATTTATTTGATTGTGTGTTATTTTTAATGTTTTTATGTATTGTGTTGTCTGTTCTGAATGCTATTTTTAGTCCCTGTTTTTTGAATATATTTGCAATTTTGTATGCGTCTTTGTTGATGTATGTCATCACATGCCATTTCTTTCTATTTTGTTGTGTATGTGGTGTGCTATCTGGAGTTGTTCTACTGTGGTGTGATGATGGGGTTGTATTAGTTTCCTTTGTCTTCTAATTTTGTTGTTTAGTTGGTGTACCCTGTGTTCCTTGTGTCCATTTTTGTTGGCTATTTAGATGATTGTGTTTAGTTCTAGTGTGTAGTTTTCTTTATTAAGTGGGATTTTGTTCAGTCTATGGTGCATGTGTCTTATTGCAACTTCTTTATGAGTTTGTGGATGGTTTGAGTCAGTTCCTATTATCATGTCTGTGGTGGTGAGTTTTATGTAGATCTGAAATGAGTTTTGCTATTTGTGTCTTGTTATGGTTAAGTCAAGGAAGTTTAGTTTACCATTTGTTTCTTTCTCCATTGTGAATTTGATGTTTTTGTGAATAGTGCTGATATCAGTATGTAATTCTTGTATCCTCTCTTCTGGCTCATTGACTAGGCAAATAACACCATCAACAAAACGGTGCCAATAGATATTTACATCCTTGATTAGTTCGCCAAGAGATCCTATTTCCCAGCAGAAAATTTTATTGACTGTGGTTATTTGTCGCCTTTTTTGAAAGAATCTATACAAATCGAACTTATTTGTTTAGTCTGAACATTTCCCGCTGCTCGTTAACGCCTGAGCCAAGCATATCGTCTTGTTATTCTCTTACTGGTGACACACCCCAGGGAATACACTGCCACTTATGCCAAACGAGCGCTTGCCTATTGTCATCTCGCGTCTGGTTCATCTATTGTCCAGAGCTCAGAGACAGAATCTCGGTAGTGGGCCACTGAACCAACCTCTACTCTCACATCTGGCTGGCTACGTTCTCAAAACTGCGCACAAGCAAATATTCTTAATACTAATATTCACATAGCCAGTATTTTAATAATTAAAATTGTACTGGATGACCCACTTGGTCATTCTGCTACAATCAAAACCACCATCAAATTGCGCTCAACGAAAATATATTCTAAATTTTGCATTTTTTTAATTTCAGATGGAAACGAATTTTACCATTTTTTGCTGGTGAAACCGCGCCTGCATTAATGGAAACCTCATAAAATTTCGAACAGTAATCGCGTTCAACGAAAAAATCATACTAATTACGTGAATTTCTCAGCTTTACGATATCACATCAATATGAAATATATCCTAATTCATCCGCGTCACCACGGGACCTAAGGTTTTTTTATGTTTTTTTTTATTTGAAAAGTTGATTCCTTCTCTGCATCTTATTATTAATACTTTCAACAGTCTTTAAAAAAAATAATGAAAGAAATATTTCTGGTGTAAAGACTTTTTCCCGGTCACTGTACTTTTTTATAAATATCGATTGCTGAATGTTATTAAGAAGCTAATTGTTTACAAAGGCTTTCATTAGCTTAATAAATATGTAGATTTCATTAAATTGGTTTTACCGTTTCTTCTACGCGTGAAATCTCGTTTGAAAATATTTTAATTCCAATCCCTGTCTGTAACTATTGTAATTTGTCGCAAATTCTTATTACGTATTTCATGATTTAAAAATTTCAGGTTATGTAATTCTTAAGTTCATAGCATTGCCATTGCCATACAATCTATTCTCTGGTGACAAAAAAGCATAAAGTACATTAACCTAGAATAAAAAAAACTATGAATAGTACCTCAAACAAACACTAGATTACAGAAGTTTTCTAATAAACATTGAGTGTAATTAATTGCCACACTTCTCTTTCGATATGGTTGCAATATAGTCTACTTTTTTTCGCCAGGACTAAATTTTATTCCTTAACATTATGATACTTCTAAGCCAAAGAAAATTAGTCAGTAAAAATTACGGGATTGTTAGTGACAACTTAAAGGTACATTTTTTGCAGTATAAGGAACAAGAAGGAATTCCATCATGTATTTTTCCAGTAACCATTCCGATAGACAACAAAACAATATTAACCTTAGATAAATAGACTACACACATTCCTAAATGTCTTTATTGTAGATCAGCTGGTCTATGTTCTTAAAAGTACTAAGTTTTATGTTTGATTACATTTTTATCCGAATGCAATATACGTCATTTATACACTTCTCTAACAATATTTAGCGCCTCGGCAACCATGTCTGTAAGTAATATTACACAGCGTGAACTCTAAATGTACCGCTTCCAAGCCTCAGCTCACAGTGGCACCATTATGGTACCTGGCTCGTGACATGCAGTTAGCTGCTTCGAGTACTGGTAGTGGAAGAAGTTTTCATCACGACTTATAGCTGAACAACATTTCGAGTACATTCTTTTATTCCGTGGGGGAAGTAGAGGAAAGTGCTTTATACCGGACCCCTCCCCCTGAAGTGGTCCCCCGATCACCTGGCTATGATTTCTCCTGTACTCTAGCCGAATAAGTTTAGGCTTCTATCATTCTGTAACAGAATGCTCGCGTCGCTTGCTTTATTGGTTTTTCATCAAATCGCCATTACGTGCTTTCGGCAACTGGAAAAACTTTTTACATTCTGCTATATTTTTTAAATTTTCTCCTGGATATGGGCAGGTAAGCCTTCTGACCTATATATTACCTTAAATGATAAAGTTCTACTTTAATGTTTAACATCAAACTGTTTTGTCGACAAGTTTTATTAAAAATTTATTAGGTTAATAAAATACAGTCTATATTTGCGCAAACCAGACCAATTATTTTTCATACTTAAAGTCAAATATGGGGCGTATTTCTTGCATTTTTATGGTTATCTGATCTACGCCTAATAAAGCCAAATTGATGGAAGCTGAAAGAGCTAAAGATGTCAAGGAAAAACAGCAAGAACGTAATCGAAGTTGCAAAAGCAGTCACAGCCAGTGGCATGGGTCAGCTAGAAGACCTCTTTTATAGAAAATGAAAATGTGAAAAGTGTGACCTCTGGAACATCGGAATTGGAGATTCTTCCTGGAGTGTCCCCTTCCAAAGACGATAACGAGTGGTGCGTGTTTCGAGGAGGGACAAATTTGAATGATGAGCATTATATGTTTTCTGTGGTCACATGAGGGTTGTGGTGGGGCACATAAGGATGTGTACATCTGCGATTATTGTAACCAAACGATTTAATTGTTTAATGTATTTTCTGTGTTTGTATATACCTCATATATATGCTATACTTGTACATTTAAAAAATTAAACCCGTAATTGTTATATTTCACTTTAAAACTATTTTTTCTGAGAGTCACTCCATTTTTTTAACTTCCTTTAGTGTTATTTCATTAATTCTCATGAGGGGTCGGGTTTAGGCAACTATTTTTCATATCGCCAAGCTGTAAGGTTTTTTTTAAAAAAATAATGGTAATCATTTTTAATAATATTGTTTGAAATCAGAATTTAAATGACACATAGCATTCTGAAGAAATTATTTCATGCTTTAAAAACATTTTTTAGTAATTAATATTTCTTAAAAGTAGAAACAAAATAGAGCTCCAGTTGTTGGCACTTTCCTCTAATGTTTATCAATTTAAAAAATAAAAAAAAAACAACAAAAAAACAGAAGATACGACTTACAAATTATTCAAAAAATTGATTTAGAAAATTATTGAGGAATGAAACAGTAGACGTTACATATATAGATATGAAGGCAGCTATACAAAACGTCACTTATATAGCAAGGATGTTTCAGAGGCAGTAAGTTCTCCCTCATTATATTACGTATTTCTAACTACTGTATAACATCTGTCTCTAACATTCAAGAAAAGTTGCAAAAAAATTAAAATTAATCACAATATTCAATTTGAATGACAATTAATTTTTTGTTTATTTGTTAAAACGAGTTTTACCATTTGCCACATCCTTGTCCCAGACGTTCTTGTTTTTTTTTCAGGAAGGAACTTTCAGTTATATTTTATCAATCTACCCATGTCCACGATCCTTTATTTTCAGTTTTCTTGTCTTAGTTCAATCAAATACATCTACCTGATTTCATTCTTTTCATATAGCCATACTCACATACATTATTGCTTCATTTCTGTATCATATAGTATATGATCTTGTACCATCTTTCTCCGTCTTTTCATATGAATAAGAAAATAAACAACAAACGATTTTGTAGTATTTACTCACATCTTCACCAATAGACATTTTTTAACGACTTTAACTAAACTGAAATTATTTATTTATTTCTTATATATCCGGTACATAGATGACACAAATTTCAATGGATTTAGTGCCTCTGTAATTCAATATTTATTCAATATCTCACTAACTGAATAAATATGACATCCCACAAAAAAAAAATTTCCGAAGGATCTTCTATGAGGGTGTAATACTGTCCGTGGTAAGCGCCTGCGCCTGTGGGAGCGGTTAAACCACAAACCTTGAAGTTGTTTGTTTTTCGTGTTTCAGTATGCGGTGCTCCGTGTGGAGTGTGTGTGCCGGCCTGTCGTCGCACTGGGCCCTCGGGCTGCTGTTGCTGCTGGGGTTGGCCGCAGAGGACTGGACAGGACCCGCAGCACTCGGAGCTCTCGCCGCGGCTGCCGCCACTGCCGCTCTCGCAGGTAATTGTGCGTCAGCAATGCCACAGTTGCCTACTGTGCGGCCATTCGGTAGCTCAGAGCAAACCTTCCGAGCGGTTTTAGTATCGATTACTGTTTATCCAATACAAGTTGAACTACCGTTTAGTACCATTCGTGTAAGCGGAGGATGTGCATGTAGACCCCGGAATCCAGGGCCATCGGGGAGGCTTAGACTAGGCAACCTCGGAAACCGACGGTTCAATGTGGGATCGCAAACTACTAGTCATGTACAAGACCGTACTCGCTTGGATTCTCCTCGACAGTAGTTGTAATGGACATGCAGATTACCGTAGTTACGGTTTTAGCCAATTACTTGCCATTGCACAAATATGTACCATTTCTTAATGGCAACTCACAGATAACGATCACCTGAAGATGACCGTATGAGGTGGAAGCATTGTGATAAAAAAAAAAAGCGAATCAGGTATTGAATCATTCAGAGTTTTGTGTTGTGATTTTCACAAGAACTATAAAGCTGATGAGAGAATTCCCGCACTTCTTTCCATGGTGAATATTTCACGAATGGATGGAAAATAGTTGCTCAAAGGATGGAACTTCTCGGTTTAGCGAGCATGGTAGAAGACTGTCGGGACTTCCATGTTTACTGAAAAAATTAATTGAGAAGTTTCACGAAAATCAGGATATCGTTTTTCTTTCAACGTCCTATAACCTTATTTCTGACTATAATACAGGGTAATGCTGGCCAATGTGTCAACGGATAAAGGTTAAAATCCCGGGTTTCTCGTACTGACCATCCTAATTGTGGTTTCTGTTTTCATAGCAAATTATTTTATTTGTAGGAAAATAATATATCACATGACAGTTATGTAACAAATTTTTAACTCTCATACCGATTTGGTTTTGGTACCCATCTGTGAAGTAGCTGCTGATTTACAGATACTTTTCTACGAACAATCAACCCTTAGCAGTCTTGTAAGTACGATCGAGCCTTCGTCTGATAAAGTGAGTAGGAAAGAAGATAAAAGCTGAAGCCTTTGAACCAATTCAAGTTTTACCGTCGTTGGATGTGACATACTTTCTTCCTGTTACGGTTATTGGTATTTTTACGACCCCCTGAGACACCCAGTGCCATAGAAACGATCCAAATGTTTTATTGCATTATCGTGAACTGTCAGCTGTCACCAAGAAAATTACAGATTTCGCAGAAACCTGAACCATTGAAATAATTATCTCTTTTTCGTTGTATTAGCAACTGCAGAAGATATGTAACACAAGAAAAAATATTTAATAATTCTTTATGTCAGCAATCTGATTGAAGATTCGCTGCGTTTTAACAACTTTACTAAACCACTAGCAATGCCCCCGATTTCACCTACAAAGACCAGAGAAGATCTCGGTCGTTTTTCCTTTACCTTGAATATTACTTCCATTAAATTTATTATGAATTAACTTCAGGAATAAATCACTGTTAAATGGAATTTCAGAACAGAAAAGAGTAATCTAATTAATTACATAGCTTGTGATTTTCAATCATTAATTCATTAACAACGGATACGTACGAAGTAAAAATTCAGTATAAAGGATGAAAAATCAATAAACAGTTATAATTGTACAATACACTTACATTAATATGTATTGAACCTCGCAGTCATTAACCTAGATCACAATAACTTTTACACCTTAAATAGCGAGAACCTTGGTGATATTTTATATTTAATCGTGGTTATTGTTTTTACTGCGAAAAGGCTTGCGCCAAACATCTTTAAATTGATAGATTCTATTACGGAACATTTAAATTTGCAAACAGTTTTATATTTGTTTGTTTTATAGTTGTCGTGTTGATGTTTATCGAAATATAATGTAAGGTATCAAGTACCATATGCTCCCACTATGTACCGTTTCACTAAAATGGAAGGTTTTGCTTCATCTCATGCACACACCATACAAAAATTCCCAAATTTACTACTTTAGCCCCTTTTACGTGGACGAATATGTTACTGATTGGGATAAAATTTATCTTATATAGTTACTGAAGACATTAGCTACCACTATGTGAAATGGGGCTACTTAATTTTTCCGTGATGGTCGGGAAAACAAACGAAAATTTCAAAGTTGGACTTGTAACTTATCAGAATAAAAAGTATCCTACATACTAAACCGTGTCATAAGCTATCACTGTATGCATTGTAGACTGTTTGCATTTTGCGTAGTGCACGGACAGATATTTAAAAATTTCCAAATATATGATTTTTAACCTTTGTATCATTGGAAACTATGTTAGTAATCTCGATTAAAAAAGTATCCTATGTTACAACCCATGGAATTTTATTATATCGTACATATTTTATAAAATTTCTAGAAGCTATTTGTGGCCTACTAATTGAAACTCTGAAAATAAATGCGGCATATTGTCTTTGTTTGTTTAACACAGCTGTAAATGGGACGAACAGGCTTGAAATAAAGCACTTCAAGAATAAATCTAAACTGATTTATTACACGGTCCCAAAATGTTTAAGCGTTGTGTTCTTACTTTTTTTCATGAAATGTATTAAGATAACATACTTCCGATACCTTTCTGAAATTTTACAAATTTACTACTCTCCAAATACAATTCGCTTTCAAATACACTCCAGTTTAGATTTTCCTTGTTTTATTTAAGATTTAGTAACTTTTCACTTGTGAGTTGTGACTGCTCTTCGTAGGGTAGCGCAACACAGCACATGTCTCCGGGAACACAGTTTTTTGCTCTTCTACTTATCCAGAGCCGTACAAATAGTTAAATAAAATTGTTTTTTCTTGTGACTT
This sequence comes from Vandiemenella viatica, assembly GCA_031002005.1. Classification (NCBI taxonomy): domain Eukaryota; kingdom Metazoa; phylum Arthropoda; class Insecta; order Orthoptera; family Morabidae; genus Vandiemenella; species Vandiemenella viatica. Next base: position 282,412,390 of record CM061920.1, read on the forward strand.
CAGGTTATTAAAAGCGGGAAAGAAGCGGGGCAACGAACAGGAAGGAATTAGGCTATTGCCTTTTGAAGTCACCTGGAGTTATTTGAGGAAACCATGGAAAACCAAAATCGGATAACCGGACGGAGATCCGAACCCACGTCCTCCCGAATGTGAAGCCAGGACGTTATCGTTCATCCACCAATGTCGCATACAAATTATTACCAACGAATCCTTTCCAAGCGTAACCAGAATGTGAAAGTTTTATTGTTATCTTTGTTCGCTTATTTGATTTTCAGGCGATGCCGACAGAAATAGCTTAAAAATAAAAATTATAAATAGCTCAACTTCAAACATGGCACTACGTTTCATTACGAACATGTTAGCTTGTTTCATTAAACCAACATCAATACCCAGCACAAAGCGTTTATATTAAATCATGGAATCCATATTAGCAATTCCAAAACGCTCATTTTGTCATACCTTCAACAAAACGACCACGGTTTTCCCCCGCAATAGTGCTTGTAATCGCTTCTGTTCAATTCAAAAAACGACAGAAAGTTAAGATCCGCACAGAAAGTTTAACAATTCCTCCCATAAATAACAGTCAAGCCAGAGAATCAAAATGTGTATTGTAAATTTAAAAAAAAAAATCAAAAGCGATAAGCTTGAAAATATACTCGTTTGGTCAGTTTTACCTGATAAATTTAGAATTCTATGCATGTGTTTTCCCAGATTTTTATTTCCTAAAATTTCTATATTCGTCTACATTTTTATCCAATGCTACTACCTTTTTGTGTGTTACAATATAACTAGATCTTCTCCAAAAAGCTTTACACTTCTGTTTCCGTACGCCATATGGTGTTTCATATTCTCTTAAGACCACCACAAAATTTAAGTTCTAACTTTAATATATATTTTCCTTATGGCTTTACGCCTCGTCAAGATTGTTAGGGGCGGGAGAGGATTGCGGAAACGAAGTTAGCAATGGCGTTTTGAAAGAACCATTCCGGACTACGCCTGGCGTGATTTTGAGGAACCATAGAAAACAGAACTGGATGACCGAACGGGGATTCAAATACGCTTCCTTCCCTGTATTAAATCCAAGCGTTACTGCTTACTCACCAGGATCGGTTTAAGTCTGGCGAATTATTTAGCTTATTACATCAAACAGCATCAAATTAACAGCTTAGCTGATCCTAGCGCGTAATGGGGATATGCAGAGTAACGTGAGATCTGGATCAAGGAGTCTTACGTTAATAGAAAGGAACTACCAAAAATCTATAAAATAATCTGAGGTAAAGCAGTGGCAAAAAACCTTGTTTAACAGATTCCACGTTTAACCGTGGATTGTGGTAAACTGGTGAACTACCGTATAGATTAAGCTACTTCATGAGTAGAACGTGCTGCATATCTAAAGTCTTTCGAAATCTTATACAAGCTACCAGTATCATACGATATTACTTTTCTGGACTTATTTTTCACTTTTAATATCCAAATCGATGAGTATTATTGTTAATATCTATTATGTGCATTGCGGATTATGTACATACCTAGGCAATTTTCCTAGAATCCTACTATTTCAATAAACGGATTTGTATTATAATTCGTTTTTTTCCTATTTGAGATAAATTGTTAAGCATCTTACTTGGTAAATGGTTCCATTCCCCGATTCCCTCACCAACAAGTGAAATCTTTGTTTTATCAGTACACTGGAAATGGGGTATAATTTTGGAATTACGATAACTAAAATACATTCACCTAGCATGCTGGGTGAACGGTTAACGTTCTGGCATCGCATTCGGGAGGAAGTGGGTTGGAATCCCCGTCCGGACATACAGATTTGGGTTTTTCATGGTTTCCCCAAATCACTCCAGGCGAATGCTGGGATGGTTCCATCAAAAGGCCACGGCAGAATTCCTTCCCCTTCCCTGTCCACATTCCTTTCCCGCCTCTAATCACCTCGACGTTGATGATGCGTAAAGCCACAATCTAAAAAAAGTATATCCATTATGCAGAGGTATTATTTGTTTCCATAACGACACGTATTATTTGACACTCCTGAGACACTTCCCAGACTGTTATCAAACATATATACTTCAGTTATACGAGCATAGGAACATTAAAGGCCTTTTGGCTTCAGGAGTAGACGGGTACCATATTCTGTGATTATGGCTATTACGAATTATTCTTTTCAAACTTTTGCTAAAGTCATAGAGACCTAGTGATGAATGAATGAAGGCTTTCCCGGTGTATCAATTGTATAAAATATTATCTGGCTTCCCTCCGGTGGAAGGCGTCAATTTCAAGCGACGTGTCGAAGCCGGTCTCTGGTTCTATCTTCTACTTCTCCGGTGGGAAGCCCGAGAATATTTTATGCTATAGAAACCTAATATTCCACACGCTGTTTGATGAGTTTTAAAAAATATTCATAATGTAGGCACAGAAACCGTTCTTACGATTATGTTCTAATAATTTTATGTTTGATTTAATACGCACGGCGCAGTGATTGTAACTAATGCCCTTCTTGCCAGTAACACGAAACGAACAGATGATTGTGACCTGTCGAGACTGTTTTATCGTTTCAAAACGCTACATAACGACAAAGTTGATAAAGTTCAACTATTCTATGAAAGTCTTAAGGCTGAGGCAGCATAAAAATCTATAGTCTTACAAACTGTTTCAGTTGTTAAGCGATGCAATTAAACGCCGCCACATTGTTCGTTGGGAAAAATGTTTCAGCTTTGCTCTCGATGTTTGTTATTCAGACTTACGCAGTGGCAGTTCCTGGCAAGCAATTTCACTTTCAGATGGTATGTAAATCAAAACTGTTTTAAAATTCGCACGGAGCGCCGTATCAAAACAATTTTTTATCGTCGACTACTGCCGGTAAGAAATTGTGCTCAGTGTGTATAACGAAAACAGAAACTTTGTGATCGCTATAAGCCTCTCTGAAAATGATTTTCTCTTCCATTTCGCGTGATCCGGATTGGATAGGGAGATCGGAGCGGGAAGGAATGTGGCCACAACCTTTCGAAGTAAAAACTTTGTATTCATCTGGGGTGATTTTCGCTAACCATGAAAAACCGAAATCTCGATGCCAGGAACGGGATCAAATCCGCATCCTGAAATAAAAGTGTTAATGTGACCATAATATGAGTCGGGGAGAAACAATCGATATAGTGCGATTTTCTGATTATATTAACTGGTTAGCATTCAAGATTGAGTATACTGTGTTTTTTTCTTTTTTCCCTTACTGCTTTACGCCTCGTCGACGTCGAGATGATTAGAGGCAGGAAAGGAATGTGGACAGGGAACGGGAAGGAATTCTGCACTGGGTTTTTGATGGAACCATCCCGGCATTCACCTGGAGTGATTTGGGGAAACAATGGAAAATCCATATCTGACTAGCCGGGGGGGGAGGGGGATTCGATCCCGCGCCCTCCAGAATGCTAGTCCAGAACGTTAATCATTCACCCACCACGCTCGGTGAGTATACTGAGAAATTAATAAATGGCACCAACAAAATGTCGGGAGAAAAATTTGGACTAAATATAAATCAAACGAAGGGAAAATTATTAAGTGTAGCACAAATGATTACAATTTCAGTATACTAAATCCACACGTAGGGTCAGTTGTAAGAAAAGAAGCGATAAAATTTTGTTATTTGGAATTAAAATTACTAGTGATGGCCGAAGGAAGACAGACGCCCAAAGCGGAGTAATATTAGTGAAACTAGAGAAATAGTTATGTATCAAAAATTGTCCTAGTACTTTCTAAAACTATATAGAACAAGATGCTTAGAGTTTTCGAATGTCATGCAGAATGGATAGTGAAGCGAAGTAAATTTAATATTGAAAGGAACGATTAATTATACCCAACATTCACACAAGTTGTTGGTAGGAGGACAACAGCAACAAAAAATAATACATGACCAAAAAAAAAACATTTGGGACAAAACATTGAAACAGAATTGTGTGTGTGACTGTGTTGGTCCTAGGGGCTTGCGCGAGCTCAGCCACATATTTCTGTTATTTAAAAAAAGATTTTTGTGTTTTTTGTGATCGTGAATAAATTTTTGTTTCTGTTGTCCTCCTTCATTCAACTTCGGTTAGTGTTGTGTATAATTTATCTTTTCTTTCAATATAAATATCGCCTACGGCATTTCTTCCTGCTCTATTGTTACAAAGGAAATTTAATACTATAGAAGCATTTTGAGAATTAAGTGAACAGATTAATTGCTCAATTTAAACATACTGGAAGTGATGGGTGAAAAAAGAATTTTTATAAGAGTTTTTGACAAAAAAAAAAAAATATCGTTTCAAAGACATGCGATGTAGGTTGATTTGATAGAAAAGAAAATTGTCGACATAATTACAGATATACACTGAATTGACAAAAGTCGTGGGGTACCACCAAATACGGTGTGGAACCACCTTTTGTCTGATGAGATACAGCAACCCGACGTGGAATTGGCTCAACAAGTAGTCCGAAGTCTAGTGAAGGCATATTTAGCCATGCTTCCTGTGCAGCCATCCATGATCGCGAAAGTGTTTCCGGTGCAGGAAGTTGTGCACGAACTAACCTTTCGATCACATCGGAGATATATTCGACTGGATTTATTTCAGGTAATCTAGGTGGTCAAATCATTCGCTGGCAATGTGCAGAATGATCCTCAAACCAGTCGTGAACCGTTTAGGCCCGATGACATGGCTTGTCGTTCTGGAAAATTCCATCGTTGCTTGGGAATATATAAGTCTTGAGTGACTGTAAATGGTTTTACGGTAGCCGAGCGTCACGTTTCCTATAAATGGTGGATTCAGTTCGACGAGAGGCCCCAATCCACGCCATCATGGAGCCTGCACCAGCTTGCACAATGTCTTCCTGAAAATTTGCATCCATTGCGTCACACTCGAACCCTACCTTCTGCTCTTACCAACTGGAATCGCAACTCATCTGAACAAGTAACCAATTTCCCTTCGTCTAGGGTCCATCCGATCGTTCACGATCCCAGGAGATGTGCTGCAGTTGATGGCGTTTTGTTACCATAGCCACTGCCGACGGTCTTCTGCTACCATATCCCATCAACGACATATTACACAGCACTGTCTGCACGGACACGTCTGTCGTACGTCCCGCACTGCGCGTTTCTGTGCTTTGGCACAATGTTGTCTGTCTGATACCTCGACGTAACGTCGCTAATTTGATAATTAAGTTGACATGGTCGGGCACAGTGTTGTCCATGGCGAGAGATAGTGTCGGAAATTACATTTTCATGGCACGCTCTTGACACTGTGGGATCGAGGAATGTTGACCTCACGAACAATTTCCGAAATACGTAGAACGCCTCACACCAGTTACCATTCCGCGCACATAGTCTGTCAATTTATGTCGTGCGGTCATAATCACGACAGAAAACTTTTCACATGACTCACGAGGCTACAAATTTAAACCTCTTCTCTGTACATTTATATGTTTCTTCCACCATCTGGGTATTTGCATCTTTCTATCTACAGATTTTTGTTCTTCCATGTATAGTAGAGTGTATGGAGCAGGTATGCTTCGAGACTGGAAATTACGGTAAACATTATATTAAATATTTCAATGAAACCATAGCAAATGAACGCACGTAACAAGAGAATAACTACAGCGCAATTCACTAAACCAGATTAAATGATGAAAGGTAAGGAAACAAAATATGGCGATTTCCAGACTAACAATACTAACTGTCAGTTCCAAAATGAAAATGAATCCATGAACAAATTATGCGAAAGCACCTATTAACAAACTGACATAGGGCCGAGTTCAAAAAAATACGAAGTATTGATTTTTTTTATGGCTTTAAGCCTAGTTAACGTTGTGGTCATTAGAGGCGGAAAAAGACTGGGTCCAAGTATTGGAAAGTAGTTAAGCCATGGCATTTTGAAGGAACCTACACGGCCTTCACCTGGAGTAATTTGGGAAAACCATAAAAAATCCAGATATAAATGGAGGGGGATTCGAACTCGCATCAGCCACCAAGCTCGGTGAATTATGGTGAACGACCCACACTTATGATTCAAAATAGATCAAGTGACGTCCATTTTTGAATCCTAGGTCCTTATATAGAAACATATGAGATCTCATACAGGGCCAAATTTTTATACAAGTTATTCTTATTTCGAGTCCTGTCTTTCTAACTATGGCGCAAGGATATCATCACCAAATACTTGTACCAGAAATTTCAGAACAAACTAGCTAAACTCCGTTTTTAATAGAATAAACTCACGTAACATATCTTCTATATAACTTCGTAATGTCACCTCGATAGCTATTGGCTGGAGAACGGCGTCACGTGTCAGCCTTCGCACACGAAACAGTGACCAGAGATACCATTGGAAGGAATTTAATAACTATCAAATGTTACCAAATTAATTGACATAATACATTTATTAAGTTTGCTTTTCATAGCGTTTCATAGTTAAAAAAAATTAATAAATTTTGCGGCTGAAAACACGTGGATCTGCTTTTCAGTAAGATGTTACTAATTAAAGCACCTTAAAAAAAATAGATTACTCATAGTCTCTGCTGCAATCACGAATACCAATTGTCATTTAGGCTCATTTCAGTTTAATTATAGCTTTCACTAATGTTGTTGCTTGACAAAAATGTATGCATTACGTTTTATTTGCTTTTTAGGCATTTTACTGACCACTTTCGTTATTGGTCTTGATTCATGTTCGCTGTATGTGAGTTATTAGGTTATTTTAACTGGACATCAGACCAAATGTGTCACCGAATCGACTATTCTGGCAACTTATATCCGCGGAGTTGCTCAACTGTTTCATAATATGGAATGTGTATTAAGTTTTCTGGCCGTCACAAATACTATGACCAATGTTTATATTATGAGTGCTTGCCCAGTCTCAATAATAAAAAACGTGATGCTTTCGAAGCAAACAGGAATTTAAAAAAAAAAAATGCAGAGTTAACTTTAAGGGTCAAATACAAGTCAAGTTCGTATTTAAGCAAGTTCGAGTGTATGACCTTTGAAACAGTTACACGATAGCGCGATCGATCCTGTCCGTGTTTAATACGTACCTCTATTAATGTTTCTGAGTTCTTCAAGCCCACGAGATTTTATTTACCCTGAAATACAAGTCAAGTTTATATTTGGTCAAATCAGGTCAACCTGTCATAATCTTTCATCGTAAAAACTTATTAATGACTTACTAATAAAACAAATATCTCGTAACAAAATGGTGTAAGTGAATATTCTTTATGTCGACAGCGAATAACAAATATTAATTAGACTAGGAACCGTAAATGTATTTTGTGTACAAAAGTAATGTATTTTGTGTAACACAGAAATTAAGTGACCGAACTATCCTGTTCACAACCTATATTATTAGAAAAATATAAATCTTTTTGAAACTATTGGATTGACTTATGTTTATTTTTATTCTAAAATAGTAGTTTATCATGATTTAAAACAGCATTAATCCAAACGCAGTGCTTGTTTGAGTCATTAAACACAATGATCGCTAATGTTTGTTTCTGCCGTCGTTGTCGACCGCTCGTGTCGAGGTATGGTCGATGTTCTGCCGAGCGTAAATTTCCCGGCCGTCTGCTATCGAGTTGTGCGTTGTCGACTTTCGCGTCACGTATTTCATGAACCTTCTCCGCCCCCTGTGACCCCCTTCCAACGCCATTTCTATTATCCGCTTTTCAATCTGGAGCGCCATCTTTATGGCAAGAACATTACTCCCTCCTCCACGGATTCCTCAGGCGTGTTATTGTGGCAGTTCGCTCCGAAATAAGCTTCCATGCTTCCAGTTGTTGTCCACAAACAACTTCACAGTAGGCCTCATGGACAGAATATTCGTGGTAATGAATCCTTATTATCCTTATTAGTGTATCATCAAACCAGTCGTTAATATTAATGAATGGCGAAACTCTAATGGTACGAACTTTCGTAAAGACAGCCAACTTTATTTGGTGTTCCATATGTATCCTTATTGTAAAATCATATACAGGGTGATTCACGAAGATATTCAAGTATTTTAATACGTTATTCTACAAGTAAAACTAATGAAAAACTTTCATATAAACATAGGTCCGCAAATGTTTAGTTACGGCTAATAAAAGATTTTTGACTGAAATTTAGCAACCTCGCTAATATGAAGTCATCGCAAAACTGTAAAAGATACAGTAAAGCACGATTTCCATTTATTTTGTTGTTATTGATATGGTGAATGTAATAAAACAAGTCCCAGGCGTGTACCTGCAGCAGTTTTCCAGAAATTCCAGAGAAGCAAAGAAATAATTTTGGAAAATTTGTAATTTATTAGCTACTTGGCACATTTTTTAAAAAATTCCTGACAATTGCACAAAGTTTTCAACAGAAATTGTAGAGAATTTAATTTTGGAAAATGATGGTAATAAAGTTAACTAAACAATATGAATGTGTCGGATAATCTGCTTTTATTAATACCATAGCTCACAATAAATGTTCAAAAATGTCTCCACCGAGTTCAACGCATTTAGCTGCACGTGTATGAATAGCTTTTGTTGCTCGTTTCAGTTTCACAGGGTTGTTTTATTACACTCACCAGATCAATAACAACAAAATAAATGGAAATCGTGCTTTACTGTAACCTCGTACAGTTTTGGGATGGCTTCATATTAGCGAGGTTGCTAAATTTCAGGCAAAATCTTATATTAGCCGTAACTCCGCAACTAAACATTTGCGGACCTATGTTTATATGAACGTTTTTCTTTATTTTTACTTGTAGAATAACATATTAAAATATTTGCATATCTTGGTGAATCACCCTGTATATTATTTCCAAAAAGTTTTTTTTTTATGACGAGTCATCTTTCTGCTTTTAATTTAACCAAACTCGATGAATGGGGTATCATTTAAAAGATTAAGTTCTCCGCTTTGATAACATCATTAATTAACAAATTTATTTTAGGAATTCAATGCGTAAATCGCAAAATTATGAACATTCACGGTTATGCGGTAGTTCAGAGTCAAGCTACTGAGCTTCGCTGGCGTCGATAAAGAGTGATTGCGTACCGCTAGATAGCTGCACTACATATCATTGTGATAAAGGTAAACTGTCTGTTTCTTCCTGAGTAATAAGCTTGCCGGATATTTTTGTTTCTACTACGGAAACGTTTCATTATTTCTAATTGTTTTGTAGGAGGTTGTATGTGTTTTTCTACGTACCTATTTCAGTTAACAAATAAAAAATTGATAAATTGAGCCAGTTATATTTTCATCCTACTGCTAACCACCAACCTCGCTATTCGTCAAATATCATTCGTGAAATCTTGGCATGAGTCGTCTAGTATTCCCTTGTTTGTTGTCAGCCAAGCATTCTATGCTTTACTGGTATTTTTATTCTTAGCGATAACTACAGTTCTGGTTTCTTTAAGGGATTAAATATATTTCATCCATTTAGCTTGATCATTGTACATTCTATCCCACAGCATCTCATTTTTCTTAACAGTTTCATTTAATCTGCAACACAATTCAGTTGTACTTGTTCTCGGTAGCTAAGGTATTAATTCTTTCTTGAACGACCTAATTTCTTTTAGTTCGTTGTCCCAAATAATCTTCCATTTTTAATGACAGCGAAATTGGTGGTCTGTAAAGCTATAAACAAAAAGAAATCAATTTTTGAAAGAGGTAAAATCATTTTAGTATGGTAACTTTGTCAGAGAAAAATCTGTCTAAATCGAGTAAAGCTTCCCACGATAACCCTAAATGTGTGGAGCATAAAGCCCGCTCCAAACAAATATGTGAAGCCAACAATTTTCATTTTGCTCATCAAATAGGCCTACGTAACCTTGTTCGGCGTCCGAGCGTAACAATCTCCGGGGAAAATATAGCTGGAGCACTTTTCTGTCTCCTTACGCAGAGTTACTGAAAATGTGGATGTCTGAGATTGTTTGTGTGTGTTCAGTGAAGTGTGTTTTTTCTACTGCGTATGAGAAATGTAAGGCCGAGCGTGGTGGGTGAGCGGTAACGCTGTGGCCTCGCATTTGGGAGGACGCTGGTTCGAAACCCAGTCTGGGAATCCAGATTTCTGTTTTCCATTTTTTTTACTAAAGCAAGAGAAGTGAATGCCGTAACGGTTCCTTCAAAGCGTTCCTTACCTCCATCAACGTCAACTAGACGTATGGCGATGAGAGAGAATAACGAGGGGTCAAATCCCAGACACTTCCGAAAGATACCAAGGAACCCCCTAAGTTTAAGAAACGAATCACTGTCATCATTCTTGTATGCCCTCACACCATAGACAGAGGTTTCGGCTTAGAAACCAACAATTGCATCTCTCGTAACCTGCTGTGCATGTCACGAATAATGAAACTTTTCCTCTGTACACAAGAAAAAAGCATGCCAGGTATAATTTAATTTAATTTAATTGTGATGGAGTGAGCACTCCGATGGCATCCCTGCACACCCATTTTTCTCCCTTTCCTGTACCCACCTACTTTTGCCCTTTACATATTACAACGTTTTTGATAAATTATTCATCATTCCCCTCGGTAACAACTACATCTACATCTATACTCTGCAATTCACAAAAATTGTGGGTGGCAGAGGGTGCTAAGCACCAATCCTAATTCTGTGCATTCCAATCCCGAACTGAACGAGGAAAGAAAGAATACGTAAAAGTACCAGTACGGCATCTTATTTCTCGAATCTTATCCATCCTGTCATTGCGAGCTAAATATGTTGGCGAAAGATGTATTTCATTGCACTCGTAAAATAAAGATTTTCGCGTATTCTCCAACAAAATCAAACGAAAACGACGTCGTCTGTCCGCCAAACAATTCCAGACCAACCCGCGTATCAGCACTGTGACACGTAAGGACTGTAATAGTAATCCAAACGCGGACGCTCTTGTGTTTTGTACGCTATTTGCTTTGTATGAGCATTACAACTTCTCAAAATATGACCTATGAATCGCAGTTGAGAATTAGCTTTGCCTACGACGGAAGTTATGTGCAAGTCTCATTTCATGTTGCCTTGTATTGTTACTCATAGATACTTCAGGGAATCCACCGTGTCAACAACTAAATTGTTAACTTTTTACTCGTGAGCAATTGGTTTTTTTATTAGTTGTTTGTATTGCTCTGCACTTTTTTCAGTTAAGTGTAAGCTGCCATTTATGGCACCATTCCGATCCACATCGCGCTGAATTTCCAGGCAATCGTCAAAGTATCTCACTTCCCTGTAGATAAGTGCATCATCAGCAAACAATCGCTTGCTGCAATTAACATTGTCACCGAGATCGTTTAAAAAAATAAGGAAAAGAAGTGGTCCTTGGAACGCCTGGAGTAACTTCTAGCTTAGAAGAGGCTTCCCCGTCAACGACATACTGTGACCGACCAGTTAGAAAATCGCGTATCCATTTGCAAATCTGATCCGATATACCGTATGCTCGAATCTTCGCTAAAAATCGGTTGTGTGGTACTGAGTCAAAAGCTTTCTGCATCGATAACTTTTATTACGTCATGCAAAAATAGGGCCAGTTGCGTTTCACACTATCTGTTCTTCCGAAATCCGTGTTGGTTTGCTGTAAGTAACTCGTTTTCATCTAGAAACCTTATAACGTTAGAGCATATGACATGCTCCAGAATTCTACTGCAAACAGATTTTAGAGATATGGGTCGATAATTCCTAGGATCTCTCAGATCTCCTTTCTGGAAAACGGGAATCACCTGCGCTATTCCAATACCTTATAATTTATTCCAATACCTGACCCCCTTACCTACGAAAGAAAATCTTCCCACATACTTGTACCTGAAATTGAGTGTTGTAGTGGGTGCCTTAGTGGACAAACTACGTTACAATTATCTTTCATACCTTTATGATTAATAAAAGGGGATTTTTAATTTTAAATTTTATGAAGGAGTGAAAATTTATTAATTTTTGCAAGAATCTCTATGTTAGCTGGAATTAAGGAAAATTGTCACGATATGACATTTATTTTCTTATCACTGGCGATTTCACGTCTGAGCGAATTTACCTTTAACATTAACATAAATTGTTAAAATCATAAAAGCAACGCTCAGAGGTACAATTAGCCGTCATGAGCAAGCAAACAATTGTATATTTACTTTTAAATCCATCTCAGAATTAAAATGCAAGAAATAATGACAATTGGAAACAATGAAAAATCCAAGTTATGAAGACCTCAGACAAAGGTATCATAAACTGTGACTTTACAGTTAAAAGAAAATCATGGGCGCCACGAATGAAAAATATATCATTCGAAAATAACTAGTTCTGGCAAATTATGCCGCTAGCTCAGGGGTTTTTCAATTACAAAGTTAGAACATGGATCTATCCTCTCAAAGTCGTTTAAGGGTTCAGTTTCACGGAATGCACAATCAGATGGCTTGGTAGTAATAAGTTACCATTGTAGTTCTGCGTCTGATGTCTGCGGTGATCGGAGATGACCCACGGTATGTGAGATTATCTCACACGGCGGCTACAGACACGTCCTGTCTGTTAATGCGCATCATCGCATTACTGGCGGTGTCGCCGTGAGGAAGCCACTCCATCAAGCTGGCAGCGTCAGATTTTTACGACACCAGGAGTCGAACTGCAGCAGATGGCGAGAGAAGCCAACCTTCCAAGTCCACCTCAGACTAGACTCGCCTAGAATTGAATGTAGAATCTCCAGCTCCTCGCTCTTCGGTCCACGAGGAAAACTTCTGGCTCCACCCCCTTGCAGGCTCGAAGATCACATTCAACAGAAAAATTCCCTGGATTTTAAGTTATATGCTCATTTGGATTGGATCTTCAGGTTGGCACCTAATGTCACGTGATATCCCCGATATCTCATTTGCCCCGCGTAACTAACAGAGGTCGGACATATTCGGCTGCGTTCGGGGACGACTCTGTGTTCGGGCGGCAGGCATTTCCCGCCAGTTGAGTGACCTTGTTGACCACCCACCCCCAGGGAGCAGAGGGTGTAGTCCGGCAAAACCCTAAATCCGCGACTTCCTGTTACCATGGTTCGGGAAGACCACGATTAGCTTCAAGCCTACACACAAAGAAGTTTGAATATTATACACTAGAAGGAGCCACGGCGCTAGTGTTTCTTCGCAAATTGAACGATGCGCTCGCCGCCATATTGAGGGCAAACGGTAGCTTTCAGTGTTTAATTTTGTACAGTTGAGACGTATTGACATGACCGCGTGCTCGTATATTTTTGGTTTACAAGTGTTTTCTACAATGGTTAAGTCTTGCGCTTCATATAACTACACCAACTGTGCGACAAGAGGCACAAATTCGTCGTTTCACAAGTAACTAAGAATTTAAATAATTTCAGAATCCTCTACTATATTAACACCTGGATGTGATCTAACCTGAAGGAGAGGTTAGCTAACATACGCCGGATCCTGAGAATCATGTTATCCTACTTTCGAAGAAAATGATTGATATGTTTGTCAGGCTGAGATTTATCATGCTGCAAAAATGCACAATAAACAGCAGAAAGTGTAAATCAGACAGAAATTAAACAAAATTGTGTTGTTTTATAATGAATAAAAGATGTAGACAAGTTAATTTCTTGTATTTACTTCCCTAATATTCTTATATGAATGATATGATTGTTATTAATTTCGTAATTTTATTCTCCAGATATTGCATTAAAGGTGATATAAAATTAATGTAGACATTGACAGCTAAACTTTAGGTAGTCTCTGGAGTATACAAAAATAAGGGAAAAAATAGAATGGAAAGTGACTTTGATATACAAGGTTATAATTTAAAACCCGAGGGTGCACTTGAATTCAAGTAGTATGTAATATGAAAAATGCACTTTAATATATTTTGTTGGCCTTGACAAAATTTGATTAGTAAGGAGTATCATGCTTAGATTTCCTGGACCCGTGTGCTGAGTTGCTACGTCTTTAGAAGTGAAGTATTTTGGTATAACAATGAACAAAAAAGATAAAAATATTCACAATAGAAAAGCTAAACCTTTCCTTCTTCGGTTGCCTTCATACTGAAAGAACTACTCGGTTACATTCTTCATTTCAATATGATTAATGCCAGATTCTGTCTTTCAACTGATCAGAAAACGATTGCTCAACTTCAGAAGAAAACTTAGTTTGAGCTCTGACTTCTTAAATTGTGAACCGGTATTTCATCGTTTTCCTTCATTACATTTATAAATACGTCACTATTATTGAAATGTTAACATCTTTCCGGATCAGTTAAATTGGCCTATTTGAAGAGGGAAAAAAATTTAACATTGCTCAGAGTATAGAAAATAAGTTCGAAAGTTAATTATAGTCAGCGGAAATTCTATAATTAACGTCATTCCATCTTCTTTGAGCAAGTGAAGACCCTTAACAGTATAAAATTTTCCATTCTACAGTGGTTTGTTATACGAGGGGTTCAAAGTTCCCGCAATCTCTTGCCCCTAAAATGGCGGCGGCAGCCGGCTTCAATTTGCTAAGAATTCTGGTCGCATTTCACGTGCAATAGGAGGGGCCCGCCTACACAGCTCAATAATTCTTTAATATTCGCTTTAACAAGATACGCTGAATGTTCACCATTGCATTACAGTCCTCACTTGGAATTTTGCGTACTTTAGGAAATTACAATAAAAATCTATTTTGGTGGTCGCCCAAGATTTATGTAAATTACTCTTATATTATTATTTATATAATAAAAATGCACATTGGAACGTGGCGACAGCGCGTCACGTTACAGTGTCAGCTTGCGGTCACTTTTCCCTTCCATGCATTACTTTTGATTCTTACATATCGTTCCACATCTAGTCACCAATATACGATTCGTACATTCTTCACTCTACTCCTGTCTTCCAATGAATCACATTCTAGCTCTTTTATCATATCGGTTAATGATTGTGTTCTGCGGTAATTTCCAGATACAAATCTAGAAGCCCTTCTTTGAATACCCTCCAACTCCGGTGTTTGATACACCACCATATTCAAGCAATGGTCTGGCCAAAATTTTCTAACCCAATTCCTTTACTTCTCTGGTATATCCCCTCATCACTCTCTCATGAGAGAGTCCAAAAGATTTCGGCCACGAGGTGGATGTGCAATATTGTAAGCTGCCGAAAAAATGTGGCCAGTGAAAACTGAAAATGAGGAGACTGTCAAGTATAATTCTGTAGATATAATACTATAGGCATATATACTTGTATAAACACCCAACAGAGAGAACCGCTGAAGATGTTTCAGAGAATGAAGTGAAACGCGTTCGGGAAATAAAACAACAAATTCAATGATATTGGCGTGACAATTATTCATAAAAAATTGATCCTATCGCAACTGAGGAAATGGCCCACAATATCCAGATGTTGAGGAGACTGTTCCAACGTTACAATATGTAAAATATTTTACGTTTGTTGGACGAAGACTACGTAATAACTCCTTTTTTTAAATCCTTAGTAATATGTAATTTTAACATCTCTTGTAGCTATAATACTGGTATTTGGTGTAACGTTCTTCTTGCCCTTATTCGTCTTTTCCCCCTGTGTGACATGAGTGTTTTATAAAGTTGCGCAATGTAGGGCAGGCGGAATAGTCGGACACTAAGTCTCCCTAATGCCCCGCCTGCCATCCAGAGGGTCGTCAAAATGCACTAATGGCGCCGCTCGGCTCGTCTGTCGGCTCGAGTTAACATCAGCTGTGCCAAACGGCTTAGCGACTTGTGCCGGGGCAGCAGTTTCCCCGAAGAGCGACCGACGAGTTGGACGACCCACAGACAAAATGCCCGACGTTGGTGTAGTAACATACTAGTCTTTCAAGCTTTTACTGGGCACAATTAAATCATAGCCTTCCCATTGAAGTATCCTTCGAATGGTATGATACAATCTCCTCGTTTTTATTATTATAATTAGTACCTAAGTAACCAGTTTTCACTCGGCATTTCTGTTCAGTATGCAGGATTTTGAGTAAAGTTTGATAAATGTTAAACATTTTTATTGAAGGCGTCCTAGACATTTCAAAGTACACAGTTCCTTTTTCGAACCGAAGAGAAGCCTAAGTAACATCAGTAGGCTTACTGGTACGTGAAACTTCTACGAGATGAGCTTATAGCCGTTTCCGAGATACAAAATACAATAATCGCATTTTTTTAAAAATGTAAAATCGTGTTACAAACTTGAAAAGCAAAACGTTATTTACATATTTCGGATAACGTCTGGTTTATCGCCTTATACGTTTCTTTTAAAGAAAAATCCTATTATTATGTTAAATAAAAATCTTAACGCTCTTCAGGATTAATTAAAGGTGCAAAATTAGTGGTAATTCACTTAGAGGAATACATCATCAGTGCTAAATTCATTCATTCCCATAAAACTATGCTCATACCTCGCATTAACCTTTACATCTTCTGATCAATCGTGCCTTTCTCAATGATAATAAAATAATTTCTAATAGAAGTAACCTTCGTTATGAACTTTAAGGTTACACGCTTCAGAAGGTAGGATTGTAATTATCAGAGCCTGTTTTTTTTTATTTTATTTTTTTTTTATTTATTTATTTATTTATTTTTTTTTTTTTTCCGCATGGACACCCGTGTGTTGCTTTCTCACGATTTTGTAGATTCATTTTTGTTAAAGACACATACTATCAGAATGTCAACGATGATCACATTATAACAGCTAGTATTGTTTTGAAAGAAATTTTGTAAAGCAAAGAAGATTGAAAAAAAGGACAGAGCCAATATTTTTTAAACATCTACTTTTCAAATGTTTTACAATTAAGCAAGTAATATTTAATGATAACGACTTTTTGCTGTAAAAGTAATATTAATTACTAATCTTAAAAATTCCTTTAATTAATAACTACTTGTATCTGATTATTTTCAAATTATTATATTACCATTCGGTGACTAACCACGATACTATTCGGAAGGGTCAGCTAGTGTACAAAAATTATTCGTTTAAATATGTAAGAGTTCCTTGCTTTAACCAGACACTTCTTAACTAACATCAACCCAGCTTACTGGCAAACGTCTACAAGATTGCGTTAGTGCCATTTCCGAGGTACCAAATTCAAGAATACCTGATTATTAACCGACTTCAAAAAAAGGAGGAGGTTCTCAATTCGTCTGTATTATTTTTTTTTTTTTTTTTGTATGTATGACCAGCGATATTTTCACCAATTTTGAACCGATTTAAATTAAATTTTTTTAGTAGATAGGGTATCACTCCAAAGTGGTCCCATATGAAGTTCATTGAGAAACCACCCCTTCTACCCCCTCCGCCCCCTAATTTTTAAACAAATCCACATTTTTTATTCGATCTCGATGAAACTTTGGACATATATAGCCAAAAATAAGGAGAAAAATATTGTCAACTTTTGGTTTAAAAAAATTGAACCCCTCT
Organism: Vandiemenella viatica; assembly: GCA_031002005.1. NCBI lineage: Eukaryota > Metazoa > Arthropoda > Insecta > Orthoptera > Morabidae > Vandiemenella > Vandiemenella viatica. The sequence goes on from CM061920.1 coordinate 282,429,744, forward strand.
CCCCCTATCCACCCCCTTAATTTTTGCCAATTTTCTTTATTCAAAGCTACAGTCGACACCATTTAACTGATCTTCATTAAAGTTGGCAATTACATGTAGGGTATACCTCCAAAGTGGTCCCATATGAATTTCATTGAGAAACCACCACTTCTACCCCCCTCCACCCCCTAATTTTTATACAAATCCATATTTTTTATTCGATCTCGATGAAACTTTGGACATATAAAGCCAAAAATAAAGAGAAAAGTACTGTCAACTTTTGGTTTAAAAAAATTGAACCCCTCTCCCCCTGTCCACCCCCTTAATTTTTGCCAATTTTCTTTATTCAAAGCTACAGTCGACACCATTTAACTGATCTCCATTATAGTTGGCAATTACATGTAGTTTTTCATGGAGAAGGATTCTGACCAAAAAAATCAAAATAAAAAACCACCCCTCTCCAATTTACACCCCTTAATTTTATAGAAACCTACATTTTTTATCTTATTTTTACTGAACTTTGCCCATGCATACTTTAAAACAAAGAGAAAAATCCTGTCAATATTTGGTCTTCCAAAGTTCAGCCCCCCCCCCTCCTTCCACCCCTTTAATTATTGTCAATGTTCTTCATAAAAAGCTACACTTGACACCTTTTGACCGATTATTATCAAAGTTGGCATATACATGTAATTTTTCATGGAGAATCTGACCAAAAAATAAATAAAAAACGACCCCTCTCCCCTTTACAACCCTTAATTTTTATACAAACCCACATTTTTTATCCGATTTCGATGAAAATTTGGACATGTATAGTAAAAATAAAGAGAAAAATACTGTCAACTTTTGGTTTCAAAAAAATTGAAGCCCTCTCCCCCTATCCACCACCCTAAATTTTTACCAATGTTCTTTATTCAAAGCTACAGTCGACACATTTAACTGGTCTCCATTAAAGTTTGCATATACATGTAATTTTTCATGGAGAAGGTTTCTGACCAAAAAATTAAATAAACCACCCCATGTCTACCTTTACACCCCTTAATTTTATAGAAATCTAAATTTCTTATCTGATTTTTATTGAACTTTGCCCATGTATATTTTAAAAGAAAGAGAAGAATCCTGTCAATATTTGGTTTGCCAATTCTCAACCCCTTTTCTCCTCCAACCCCATTAACTTTTGTCAATGTTCTTTATAAAAAGCTACAGTCGCAATCGTTTGACCGATTACCATGAAAGTTGATGCTTATAGGTATTTTTTCACGAAGAAGGTGTCTGACCAAAAGATCTAAAAACCACCCACTCTCCCCATTAAACTGCTTAATTTTTATACACAACCTCAGTTTTTATCCGGTTAGACAGAACTTAGCAAATTTGTATTATAAAACAAAGAGAAAAATAATGACAACTCTTGGTTTGCAAAAACTGAACCCCTCTCCCCGTTTACACTCCTTTGATTTTTGTCAATTTCTTTTTAGGAAGCTACAGTAGCCAGACACCATTTGACCGATCTTTATGAAAGTTGGCAAATATATATGTAATTTTTTATGGATAAGATCTCTGACCAAAAAATAAAAAAAACTACCCTAGCTCCCGTTCCCTTAATATTTGTACAAAACCCACATTTTGATTCGATTCGGTGGAACTTCGCATGCGTATACTTTAAAACAAATAGAAAAAGAAAAATACTGTCCACATAACTTTCACAAAAATGCAAACCCTATCCCCCTTTCTACCCCATTAATTACTGTCAATGTTCTTTATACAAAGCTACCGTTTCTTTCTGATTTTGAACGATGTATGCACATGTATACTGCAAAACAAACTGAAATATGCTGTCTACATTTGGTTTCGAGAGTCCAAACACCGATCCTTTCTTTCTATCATTTAATCTACAGTTTCTATCCTATTCTGAAGGAAATTCGCACACGTATACTTTAAAACATACAGAACAATTTTGTTTAAATTAGGTTGCTGAAGCCCAACCCCTCTTCCATTCTACCCCCACCCCTCCTAATGTCCAATGTTCTTTATAGATACCCACAGTTTTATCAGATTTCCATGGACCACTGCACATGTACTTAAAAAAAAAAAAAAAAAAAAAAAAAAAAAAAAAAAAAAAACAGAAAAATAGTGTCTATATTCTGTTTACAAAACCCTACAATTTACTCCCTTACCCCATTTAATTTTGGCAAATGTTCTTTACACAATGCTACAAATTTTATCTGGTTTCGATGGAAATTTGCACGAGTATATTTTAAAACAAAGAGAAAAATACTGCCCACACTAGATTTACAAAAACCAAACTACTCTTCGTCTCCACACCCCTTAATTGTTTTTTTTATACATACCTACAGTTTTATCTGATATCAATAGAAATTTACACACGTATACTTTAAATCAATCAGAAAAGGCAGTCTACATTTGGTATACAAAAGCTCAATCCCTCTTCCCCTTTACCTTTTACCCTCTCTCCTTTTAATTTCCAATGTTCTTTACAAAATATCCACAGTTTTAAATCCCGTCAAAATCAGTTAAGCTATTTTTAAGTCTTGGCATAATATTTATAAAATAAATGTGTCGTAATGTCTCAACATGTACTTCATATTTCAACTTTAATCCCAAGCTTTCACCAATTAAAAATCTATATTTTTTGTGTGATGCCGGTATGTATTAATGCCCAGATGTTACATGCTTCAGTTATCGAGCAGCAGCTTTAACAGATGTTATAATAAGATCGAAACATAGCCTTGACAATCCTTAACACAACGCCCAATTCACCTCGTTCTGGAAGTGGTTGTGGTATATAAAGACAGAATTCTTCTTTGAAAGCAAGCCCTTTAATCTCTGAGCTACCAGGAAGTTCGCAAAATTGGAACTGCTGCGGCATATTTAAAATACTAAACGAAGTATAATACCACTAAAAATTTAAAAATAAAATAATTGTTTAAAAAAACAACATAAAAACCGACTTAAAAAAAAAAAGCACTAAAAATTTTAAAATAACTTTATACCTTGCTTATGAAAACATAAATCTAAATAGACAACATTTTACATTACTTTCATTGAAATTTTGACATTAATTATTTATTTTTGGAGTCGGTGCCAGCGAAAAACAATAAGGAATAACAATAATACATAAAAAATCATGTTACTGCTTACCTACAATTAATGCTAGAAACATGTTTCAACAAAACTGAAACATACAGATGATACGCCGATATTATACTCTGTAAATCGTTTACTTCATGATCCAACCTACCAACTGACACTGTAGTGCCAGAGATATGCCTGGATGACCAATAAGGCCAAGCCACAGATTAAAATACTGTTAATTTGTTTCCCTAAGCTGTCTCCCGCAATAACAATATCTGCCTCACGACATGCTGTGAAATATTGGGAATTTTCGTTCGTACTCCCCGTTTCGCCTCTAACGCCAAAAGAAGTTCAGTAATTCGATCTTCGCGATGTGACAACTGGCACCGATTCCAAAAATAAATAATTAATGTCAAAATTTCAATGAAAGTAATGTAAAATGTTGTCTATTTAGATATATGTTTTCATAAGCAAGGTATAAAGTTATTTTTTTTTTTTGTTTTTTTAAACAATTATTTTATTATATATAAGATATGATGAGTTTGTTCCTTTCATTTATAAATAATCCCAAAAATAATGAATTTTTTACTCATTAGAAGCGTAAATTTCAAAAACTTCTTAAATGCTGTGAATCAAATATTCAAATATCTTCATTGAACGTGATGGGTTAGTGATAACACTTGTCCTCGCATTCGGGAGGTCACAGTTTAAAATTCCCCTTCTGGCCGTTCACTGGAACAAATCACAATGGTGCTGTACCTTCAATAGGCGATGATAAAATTGTTTCCTTGATAGCCACCAATCTTTTCCCGCTTCTAATGACGCCGAAAAGGCGTAAAGGCATAAAAAATCAACCATCTTTTACTATCCATTAAACGAAAATAAATCATTTTTAAATTTGCCGTTAAAAATAGACGTCAAAATTCTCATTTTTAGATACCATATAGATTTAACAATTGGAACAATTGGTTGATCAAATTTTTCCACTAGTTGCCATCAAGCCAAAAACTACGTACAATCCAATTAGAATCCCCTATTCCATGGACCCTCTATTCGTGTACAATTTTTATTTGTCGGACGGAATATAAAGACCAAAGTAACACAAAATGAAAATATTCGATGAGTAACTGACCCAGCGTTATAACCGCTGAATGTTACTACTCATAATGACTGAACTTTGGTCACTTACCCGTCAGTCTTACAGCATAAATATGTTTCAGAAAAATTAAATTTGACAGTAAATTCAACATATTTTTTGTATTATGTTTCTACGTCTAGTTTATTAGTGCCGGCAAAGGATGGGCAGGCAAACAGGGAGAAGGAATTCAACCACGGCCTTCTACAAGAAACATACTAGCAAATTATCGCTCATCTACTTAATGCTGTAATTCGTACTGTTAACATGCAAAAACGTTAACATTCCTTATTATTTTTCCATCGCAAACATGTATAGAAGTGCACGTTATATTCGTTTCTCCATACGTGTAACGTGACCATCGCCAGTTGACGCCTGCGCACCGACAGCTATTGTAGCTGATACATTACAACCGCCTCCTATGTTTAAATGTGAACATTGAAAAATACTCTTCAAAAGTTATTCGTATATTCAATTCAGTATTTCACTGTTAAACGTCATGAAATAATTTTTAAAAGTATCTAATTGAGTGGAAGATATGGCAATGCATAGAATTTTAAATTCATGAGTGATACTGTTGGTGACGTCATAAGCAGTCAACCAGTAACACCGCATGGGGCAGGCATATAACTGGGCCAGGACGTTGTTCCTCTCTCTCAGTTGTCTACGAAGTGTTGTGTACGGTGTGTTGCTTCGTTTGCCAACCAACGTTGTCGAGATGAGGGAGATAGTTCATGTCCAAGCCGGCCAGTGTGGAAACCAGATTGGAGCAAAGGCTAGTAAAAATCGGAAGTCTAAAATTTTATATATTTTTTTCGTTTGTGTTGTAACATGGAAGCATTATTCGTCTCACCATTGCTAACGGTTTAATTCTTGACTGTTATGTCAAACGCTACAAAATTGATGCGTATGTCTTGCAGTGTTTATTGTAATGTGCTCTTCACAGAACTTTGCAGAAGTTATAAGAAATTTAAGATAGTAAAATGTTTTCTCTGCATGCAAAGGCCTCATTTTTTTTTTTGCTTCTACGAAATGTTTGTCGAGGTCACTTTTTTACCTAAGCAATAGCTAGCAAGAAAACAAAACTGTTAACAATAATACTTACATCGGTAATACTATTGTCAGAGTGTGTTGATATTTTTCGTGATGTGATTGAATATTTATGTATGGCTGTAGATTGGTTTATTTATTCATTGATTTCTCCGCCTAAACGTCAGAATATACTCATTGGCAATCTTAAAGTGCGAATATAGTGATATCTTCAGTTTGTATTTTACTTCAGTTGTTGGGAACTCTTTCGTTCTGTACAGTAACGGGTGTTTCTACATGTTTAGGGGGTTGGTATGTATAAAGTTCTTAATATTTGTGTACCTATTTTAGGTATACTAGCATACCAGTTTGGATTTTGTGTATATATGTTCAAAACGAAAACCGCTGAAGGTACGAATTTTCTAGTACAATAAAAGAGGTAAATGATCTAGGCCTTCTATGTCTGCATTCGTAATATAGAATTAAGAATAAATGTTTCGCAGTGAAACTTCGTTACACTAAAATTCGTCTGGCCCCGACTGCTTCAAATAATTTGGTAATTGTGTAATTGCATCAGAATTACTGTTGGTTGTAACAAATGTCAATGCTATTAAAATTGGATTACTAACATCTTCAAAATTTATCTAGGTGAGACCTAAATAGAAATTGAAGTATTGTTTTGTTGTTGTATAGTGTATTTTTTAAAAAAATTTGTGCTGGGTAGGAAAACTACTGATTTAGCGTTATTGGTAACGTAGGGAATTTAAAAGTTGTCTTCAGCGAAGTTGGAAGCTCGTGGGTTTTATCAATCTTTTAGTTTCAAAGAAATTGCAACTGAAATTTTCTTTAGGTTTCGTGCACTTTGTCATAGCAACTCAAGAAGCTAATGCCATGGCAGCTGCCATGGGTAAACACTGGATCGCGATACCACTATAACCACTTGACCGCCTCGCAGACAATAGTGTTGTAAACGCAAATATCAATCTGGTGTATATGATGTCATTGTTTGAGTGTGACGTATTCAGTCTCTGCTAAGAAACAAATGTCACTTACGGCACTACACGTAAAACGGGTATTCGGACAGTAAGAAATTTAATATCAAAGTTCTGTTAACTGAAAATATTGTCTACTGTACGAAGCTAGATATTTATTGGATATTTTAATCGCAATTTTGAAGATGTACCGTATGGTATCTGTATCTAGAATATTGTCACATTCTATATTGCGATACCTTTGTCATTACGAATTTCAAGATTCAATTCTAGATTCATTAATTTACACATTACGTGTGATTAAAAAAATCAAATTATGAACATCCGGTTTCTCCATAGAATGAATTGTCAATTTTCAACGTTCTTGGTAGTTCTAGAATTAAACCAATCCGCGTAATTTTATATTGTGATAACCCAATTGCATTTCCCCTCCCCCCCTAACAGCATAAGTGCTAGGAATAACATGACGGTCTGTTTTCAGAAACTATCGTTTCTAGTTGCAAAGTGAACGGGAAATTCTCTAAAGGGTGGGCGACGATTTCATTTCGATCGTAGTAGGCTCGTCGATTTAACTTGACGAGAGAAATACTGCTGCGTCATATTCAGCAACATAATGACTACATACTACTCTCCATCCGGAATTGTTTACATTACGAAGTGCTAGGAAGTTGTAGCGGTATATCACAAGTTTAGCCGCTGCCATTTTGAATATATGAGTAGTTATTGGCGTATTTTAATATGAACTTTGTATATTTCAGTTCTGGGAAATCATTTCGGATGAGCATGGAATTGATCCCACCGGAGCATATAATGGACATTCGAAACTGCAGCTGGAAAGGATTGATGTGTACTACAATGAATGTTCTAGGGGAAAGTATGTGCCCCGTGCTATTCTTGTTGACTTGGAACCCGGCACAATGGACGCTGTCCGATCTGGTCGCTTTGGTCAACTGTTCCGCCCTGACAATTTTGTGTTTGGCCAGAGTGGTGCAGGAAACAACTGGGCGAAAGGCCACTACACAGAAGGTGCAGAGCTCGTGGACTCTGTGCTAGATATCGTTCGTAAAGAAGCGGAGAGCTGTGATTGTCTGCAAGGCTTCCAGATAGCACACTCACTTGGTGGTGGCACTGGATCTGGGATGGGGACACTGCTGGTCTCTAAAATTAGAGAGGAATATCCAGACAGGATTATGAACACGTATTCTGTTGTCCCGTCGCCTAAGGTACGTATTTCGCTTAGTAAGTTACTGCTTTGCATTTAGTATTTTATAACTTGGATGGCGGCAGTATTTGCCTAACAGAAAGATAAGTTTGTAATACTGAGGGTTTTATCGGCTTTGAATGTGAATAAAATCCTCTGGTAACTAGCCAAGTGAATCCAACTATAACGCTAAATTTCAGTGGTAATTGTCATGTGACGATGGCGGCTGAGTTTAATACAGCCGAAACGTTCTGTTTTATGAATGGACTTTACCCTAAAGCGGTATTTCTCAAACTTTTAACGACACGTACCCCCATAAAATGTCCCAGGCGCTGGCGAACCCCATTGAGAAAGAACGGTGATTTTTTTTTTTTTTTTTTTTTCTTTTTTTTTTCCCGCTTCCCGTTCCACTACTAGCTACAATGGGCAACAATGAGCAATACTCATCACTGTGCATGTTTTACGCCATTACGGAAATATTGTCTTGCCTGCAATCAACTAGCGAACCCGTAGGGGTTCGCGTACCCCACTTTCAGAAACGCTGACATGGAGGATTTTATTCAGAATGATAGGTTGGTACTACAATGCAAAGAGTCGGCTTATTTAGTACACAGATAAAAAAAAGGTTGATTATTATAAGGTTGGGAAAGAATTGCATGTTGAAGACTTAAAATATAAATGTCTTGGCATATCATTTGACAACAAACAACTGGTCTCAATAAATTCGACAGGTAAGGGGGGGGGGGGGGGGAGAGAGTTTAACTCCTGTACTTGTTGGGTGAAAGTAAACGAAATGGTTTTCATAACTGTCCAGAACATTGCTTGAATATGATGTAGTATGGAATCAACATTTTTGGCTGTCAGATACGGGGGTTGGAAACAAGTGCTGCCAGATTTGTCTCTGGAATAATGTTCATGCGAAGTCAGGAGCGTGACATCGCTGAAGTGTGCAAAGCGAATATTGGAGGTGGGTCTTTTGGGAAAATTCTCTTTGGTAGGTGAAAGGGTCAGGGGATGGAATGAGTTACAAAGAGAAGTTATGAATAATTTGCAAAAATAAAATTTGCGCAGGGTAAACGTAGGTGAGTACAGGGAAAATGGGGGGGGGAGGGTAGAAATGTGAGTGTGTCGGGGAAATTGCCAGTAGTGTGAGCGTTTTAAAGCTATCAAAAGATATTAATCTATTCAGAGCATGCATGCATGATTCCTGTTACTGGTTGTTTAATAGACATAAATTATTACTCATTCTGTTCTTATAGTCCGTGTAAACATATTTGAAACATCATTTGATTTGTAGGTACCATATTAGCTCGGATTATTTTAAGCTTTCTAAATTAGTGTCAAATCTAGAAACTGATAATGGGTTTCTCTATTAGACATAAGCTTGTAGGCTAAGAGCACTGTTAATTTTATCAATAGCGTAAGTTGATAAATAGTATAAAAGCATCACATTAAGCTGTTACTGATTTTCCACACTACTTGCAGGTTTCAGACACTGTTGTCGAGCCTTACAACGCAACGCTCTCTGTACATCAGCTGGTTGAAAATACTGATGAGACATTCTGTATAGATAATGAGGCGCTGTACGACATCTGTTTCCGCACACTAAAGATGGTCACTCCAACCTATGGTGATCTGAACCACCTTATTTCCCTGACCATGTCTGGAGTGACGACATGTCTCAGGTTCCCAGGTCAGCTCAATGCTGATCTGAGAAAGCTTGCAGTCAACATGGTGCCTTTCCCTCGTCTTCACTTCTTCATGCCTGGATTTGCACCACTCACGTCTCGTGCCTCTCAGCAGTATTGTGCCTTGAGTGTTGCAGAGCTTACCCAGCAAATGTTTGATGCTAAAAATATGATGGCTGCCTGTGACCCACGCCATGGACGTTACCTCACAGTTGCAGCCATATTCCGTGGCCCCATGTCTATGAAGGAAGTGGATCAACAAATGTTAAACGTTCAAAATAAAAATAGCAGTTACTTTGTGGAATGGATACCAAATAACTTGAAAACTGCAGTCTGCGATATTCCTCCTCATGGGATGAAGATGGCAGCCACATTTATAGCAAATTCCACTGCCATCCAGGAGCTGTTTAAGCGAATCTCTGAACAGTTCACTGCTATGTTCCGCCGAAAAGCCTTCTTGCATTGGTATACTGCAGAGGGTATGGACGAGATGGAATTCACAGAGGCAGAGTCTAATATGAATGATCTTATATCTGAATACCAACAGTATCAGGAGGCCACAGCAGACGAAGATGCCGAATTTGATGACGAACAGGAAGAAGAATGTTGCAAGATTAACTTGTAATATTTATAAGTTTTTGATTTACATTTTGTTATATTCCATTGTCTGAATAGAAGAAACATTTCAAAGCATTAATAGTTAAAATTGTACCAGTGATTACATTTTTCTAACTGATATTTATCTGTAATATGGTTTCATTGTTAGTAATAAAGCATTTTCAGAATTTTAGTTTTTATTTTGTATTCAGTTTGTCTTGTAAAACAAGTTACATGGTACAGAAATATTTGCCTTCATATTTTTGATGAATATAGGTCTTCAAAAATAGCTTGTGACTATTGAATGGTTATTCGGTAACATCATGTGCCACGTGCGGTTCTAACACATCTTCTTGCCCTAGGTTTATTTATTTTATAGCTGTTTGTATGGCAAATACCTGACACGTCTCGTGTCTTTCCCAAGGAGCTGGATCTCTGAGCTTACCCATCATATAACTCGAATTAACGTCTCGCCAGCGTAGAATTGTATTCGTTTCGAAAAAGCTTGTAACTTTATAATATGCATCCTCACTTGTTCTTTAAAGGAGCCGCGTTAAGAGGTACAGCACATGTTCCATATGGAAGTTAGATACTGTTGAAGACAACGGGGACCCCAGTCACGTCATCCGTTTGCTCGTAGTATTTGCCCCCCTGTACACGAAGGACGTGGACATGTGGAGTTATTTAGACACCCCTCAAGTTTCAGATCAAAATCTAACTGTACAAGCTCCAAGACCATAAAGATTGTATGGCTTACAGATACTGCATAAAGGGCATTATCCGATAGTGCAATAGGTTCGCCGACGTACAGGTTGGCTAAATATCTCACATTTAAGTGTATTGGTTGGTAAATGTGCAAATCATATCAAAAATTCTGCTGTATTTGTGGAGATGAGGTTAGGACGTGATATTATGGTAAGTTTGAACGTCACGTCCCTTTAAGGGAATCTGTTGAACTCCTAAGTGAACATTTTGATCGGAAACTTCTGTAATTATTTGCGCACACCCTCACGTCCACTTACTTCATGTACCAGATTGAATTCTACGAGCAAACGGATGGCGGGGCTTTGGGTTGCCCGCTGTCTCAAACAGTAGCGAACTTCTATATGGAACGTTCTGACCAAGTAGCCCTTGACACGACTTCTAAAGCCTTGATGTTTTTACAGATTTGTTGGCGATTCGTTCCTAGTGTGGTCTCGTTGAATATCTGCCTTAAATTAATTTGTGAACCATCTTTATATTAAATTCACGGTAAAAATCGAAAGCGACGGAACACTTCCGTTTCAAGATGTATTAATGCGTCGGAAGCCAAATAGGATAGGGCACGACGTTTACAGACACGGATCACTACCTCCCCGCCCCCCCCCCCCCCTCAAACTGGGAGTGCTAAATACTCTCGTCCATTAAGCAAAGGTGGTGTCCGACGATGAAAAATTATATATGGAACTGTAACGCGTGTTTCGTACTAATGGTTATGGCACTAAGGAAATTCGACATGCAACCATTGGAAGAAACATAAAACCCAAACAGTTGACAGAAATTTTTACAATCAGTAACATCAAAAATAGCTAGGCTTTTCGGCCTCCACTAAAAATTGGACAGTTGGTCTTATAGTATACAAAGGTCATTGTGAATGTAACTTTTTATATAGGCCAAACTTTAAGGACAGAATACAAAATCGTTGACATCTACAACCCTCGCAGAATTCCTCAAGATTGGCTCAGATCAGAGTTTATTACATTACCAATAAAACCCGGAGCTAAGTCATGTGGTGACTACAGGACGATCAGCCTTATGAGCCACACATTAAAACTTTTTCTCAAGGTTATTCAACGAAGGATAAATAAGCTCTGTCAAGAATATGTATCACCTACACAGTTTGGATTCAGAAATGCAATTGGAACACGAGAAGCTCTGTTTAGCATCCAAGTATTATTTCAACGCTACAGAGATATAAATTGTGATGTCTATGCTGGTTTTATAGATTATCAGAAAACCTTTGACAGAGTAAAGGATCAGAAAATGATAGAAATTGTAATAAAATAATTGTTTAAAAAAAAAAGCACTAAAATTTTTAAAATAACTTTATACCTTGCTTAGGAAAAAATAAATCTAAATAGACAACATTTTACATTACTTTCATTGAAATTTTGACATTAATTATTTATTTTTGGAGTCGGTGCCAGTTGTCACATCGCGAAGATCGAATTACTGAACTTCTTTTGGCGTTAGAGGCGAAACGGGGAGTACGAACAAAAATTCCCAATATTTTACAGCATGTCGTGAGGCAGATAGTGTTATTGCGGGAGACAGCTTAGGGAAACAAATTAACAGTGTTTTAATCTGTGGCTTGGCCTTATTGGTCATCCAGGCATATCTCTGGCACTACAGTGTCAGTTAATAGGTTGCATCATGAAGTAAACGATTTACAGAGTATAATATCGGCGTATCATCTGTATGTTTCAGTTTTGTTGAAACATGTTTCTAGCATTAATTGTAGGTAAGCAGTAACATGATTTTTATGTATTATTGTTATTCCTTATTGTTTTTATCTTTTTGTTTTTCTTGCTTTCGCTGGCACCGACTCCAAAAATAAATAATTAATGTCAAAATTTCAATGAAAGTAATGTAAAATGTTGTCTATTTAGATTTATGTTTTCATAAGCAAGGTATAAAGTTATTTTAAAATTTTTAGTGCTTTTTTTTTGAAGTCGGTTTTTATGTTTTTTTAAACAATTATTTTTCGTAAAATAGTGTTTGTGCAGTGGAGACACCTGTTTAGGTAAACTTAAAAACAAAACGTTATCTAAATACAAAATTTCATCCAAATTGTTAAAGCCTTTTCCGAGATCCAAAAAGCATATATAGACATACAATTATTATTATTATTATAATAACACATTTTACGGCCACATTGGAGCACTTGAATCAGTTCATTTGCACCTGTATCTTCGCAGTGTTAGATGAAGATTTGTTTTTCAGTTTCCTCTTCTGCTCCTATAACTTTTACATTATTTCTGACCATGCTGCACGTTCTTTGTCAGTTATGGTGTATTGCTTTCGTTCAGTTGTTGTTTGTTTTGGACTTGTGTTTCTGTTTCTCACAATTATTTTCACTTTTTTTTTTAGCTCTGCCAAGTTGCTGGTAGGGGCCCCCTGAGCTGGGCTTGGGGGTTAAGGGGTCCCTGAGCTGAGCTGGGGGGTACCTGAGCTGTGCTCTTGGGGGTTCCCTCAAGCCCTGAGCAGTGGCGTAGAAGTATCTAGGTTCACAAGGCCCTCAGAGCTAAAAAAAGGTCGCCCATTTGCCCTGAAGGCCCGTGGGCCCTCTGAGCTGCGTTTGGGCCCCCTGGGCTGCGCTTGGGGACCCCCTCAGCAGCTTTCTGGGGACCCCTGAGCGTGGGGTTCTAGGTGCAATGCACCGCCTAGCCCATTGGTAGCTACGCCTCTGCTCTTCTGTTTTCAATTTGGTGCATTGTTATATCTAACTCTCCTAAGTGTTCCTGGACTTCTTTCAACCAATTGTTTTTTCCAAAAGTACTTGAATAACTATTTTATTAGCCTGGTTTTTGGTAATCTTGTGACGTGACAGAAAAAATTAACTCACCTTTTTCGCATTGTCTATTGTTGATTCTCTTTCCCGGTATGCATTTTGTTAATGATTGTTCTGATGATTCTTCTGTCTGCCTTTTGTAGCTTATCAGCTGTTGATTTTATGTTTAGCTTGAATAATGTTTCATTAGCATATGTTGCTTCAGGTTTAAGAGCGGAGTAGTAGTATTTGAATTTGGCATTTATTGAGAGAGATTTTTTCTTATAGGCTGGCCAGGTGAATCGTTGTGCTTGTTTCAATTTAGTTGCTCTGTTGTCTATTGATGCTCTCTCATTTGAGTTCCAGGTTATAGTTTCTCCAAGATATTTCAATTTATTTACAATTTTAATTCTTCTGTTATTGTTCAGTTGGATGGTTTGAGTTTCAACTTTGAAGGTTGGCATCATTTCTGTCTTTACAAACGAAATCTGTAGCACGACTTAAGCTGCTATTTTTTCCAGTTTGCAATTTGTTGTTTAGCTTATCCTAGTATTGCAAGATAGTCTGCAAATTCTAGACATTTAAGATTAATATTTCTGCAAATGTTGATATTTGGTTGACATTTCTCCTCTTTTTCATAAATAATCTCTTCATCATTTGAATTTCTAGTCAATTATTTAAAGTGAGTTCTTATAAAGCGTAATTATGATAGTCACTGTCTTCGGGGATGGACACCTCTAAGGTAGATTACTAGAGGGCACTCAGACCCAGAGTATCTCGTTGAACTGGTTACATCCATGTAAAAAAAAATGCATATCTCATTAATTTATAAAATTATAAAAATATCTGGATGGTTCTACAAGATAAAATGTCTTAAGCCAGAAATCTATGGAATGACGACGCGTCACCGAGTATCTTTTTTTTATACACCTCATAACTTTACCTTCAGTTTCAATGCTCTTCATTACAATACATCCAGTAAAAAGTATTATGTGGTATCCTTAGTGATAGCTTTTAATTCCTACAGTAACCTCAGATGCAACAAATCTTGGTCGTAATTGTAATTAGCGAAAAGCTGCTAATAGACGCAGTTGAAGCTGAATTACCGTCAGTTCTTTGTACCCTTTCTGAGGCTGAGCTTACTGATGAAGTTCCTGAGAGGTTTGTAAAATGTCACAAGGAAGGTGAGGATCAGAAATGAAAACATTGGAGAGAATTGAAAGATTTGCGCATTTGAAGAAACGCTAAAAAAAAAGAAAGAAAGAAATAGATGAGTCGTGTCATTAGAATGGAGGACGGTAGAATATCTCCTGTACAGTGAGAAAGGAAGGAGGCCAACCGAAGATCAAGAGCAGAATGGACGGGTAAAGCACAGAGTGACATAAAGGCCAAGAGAATTGTTTGGAACTTAATAGTGGAGTACAACTCCTATAAAAACTGTCAAAAATTGAAAAGAAGACCCGCAGAAGCAGAAACGTCAAGTGTTTATGATAACGTCTTTGACCAGTTGTATGTTTTAGGTTATTCTTCTCTTGAAATATATCATTAAGCACTTATGAAACAGTTTCGATTTCTCTGTTCAAGAATATTTACGAAAAAAATTATATAAAAACTTTTATTCTTATCTTCTGCCAGTATAGTTTTCTGTTTCTGGTTCTCTGGACTACATTTTGTCCCAGTTTTTTATGATGTTTATTATTATACTTGTGAGTAACGTGATTCGTTAAAAAATTCTGGACCATATAGAAATTGCCAGCTTTATTTAAAAAGTTACGCCATTGACCTAACTATAGCATTAAGCTTCATGGAACGAGTCTACATATCCTACTGAATGTGTTACACCATGTTTCTCAACTAATGTGAGTCAAATATAATAGTCGTATCAAGTTGCTTCCTGGAAGTGAAGTGAAGCGGTGTTTTTTTTTTGAAAACCGGTTTAAGTCCGCCGACAGTTTGTTAAGAGTTTGGTTAACATCAGTTCTAATAAAAGACTACTTTTCTCATCGTGTACGTAAAGCTGTTGTCATGCGTCCTGCCTTGGTTCGCGGGCTGAGTCGGCCAGACAAGTAACTACAAAATAAAGATTATGAGCATTATTTAATATCAATCGCAATTAGTTAAACAACTACGAACAAATGAATTTCCACAACACTGAAATAAAAGTACTTGAATAAGTATATTAATTATTAGTAGCTTTTTGTTTATTTATATTTGTTAGATGTAGATATTTTCGGTATATTCTCAGGTCGCTGTTATAATGAGCTAAGAAATATGAGATCACGTATTCCTGCCATGCATTGAATGTATTATGCTCGTGAGATATAAGCTTCCGTTTTCGTGCAGAAACATTATCATTCGTTGTTATAGCAGAAAGAATTAGTTATTTAAGTTTTTTGTGGATGAACGGTTAACGGTCTGGCCTCGTATTCGGGAGGACGCGGGTTCGAATCCCCGTCCGGGCATCCAGATTTGGGTTTTTCATGGTTTCCACAAATCATTCCAGGTGAATGCTGGGATGCTTTCTTCAAAAAGGCCATGGCCTTCCCGTTCCTTGTCCCCAGTCCCATCCCGCCTCTAATGAAATATATATAATAATAATAATTTTAAGCTGCTTTCATGAGCGACATGTCACTGCAATCATTACTTCGTGCGACTGAAAATAGTTCAACATTGATCGCGATCGGTGCGACCTGATCCCCGATTATAACTCTTATTACGCTGCATAACGTAAGTTGTTAAGTTTTATTTTTAATACCCTTCGCTTTCACTAGCGACATATTGCTGAGATCATTATTTTAGATGCATGTAGGTAGTCCCAAATGTACCAGCAGATCACATGTTGCTATATGGATCTGAATCAGGGGTAACGAAAAAGAAAGTTACAAGAACTCTTGAATAATATGGTCCAAGTGTATAACACAATGCATGACGTTACTGATACGCTATGCAGTGACACTATTATTGCGCATGTAACTGAACCTTTGATTTTCTAGCGCCAAATTAGCGAAGTTTGTGGTAAGGTTGAAATGCATTCTGGGTCAGGGATGATAGCTGAAACTTTTTGTTGATCATAAGACATGAGGATTTGAAATTCTGTTTAACTGAGCAGCTGCGAAGAAATGGCTTGCCGTAACACTCCGTTCAATCAACGGTCTTAGAATCCAGTTGTATTCAGAACGAGTAAGGCATAGGTATTATGGTAATCACCTGGTGACAGGAGATTTATTTGCTGCGCATTCCGGCCCTATCGTAGCCGCCTCAACATAGTTCGGTAATCCTACCGGGCGTAGGGGACCTAAAGCTCAACCTGGAATCCGAACCAAGGAAACGTTCTGACGTACGTCACATTACACAGCAACCTGTGCCAGAGGTGAAGTTCGGGTTGAAGTCCTCTGAAAAACCCCAATAAGACAGGGATGCGAACAGGGGATCATTCCATCACCACTCAGACGCCTTAACCACAGATCCTTCATAATACGCAATACTGATGAATTTCGAATTTTGAGATTGTTAGCCGAAAGGATTTAGTACGGTTAAAACCTAAGCGACCGCTTATTTACTGATCAAACTAAATGAATGTTCTTCAGTGTTGTTTATAGCATGTGGTGCTAAGGACACTGATAGCACTATCCAATATGTCTGAATCTGTAACCTTCGGGGCCAACAAGTGCTATCTTGTAATACTGTATCGTTCCGCTGTCTGAAATTTGCGTAACGCAAAACGTATATTTAAATTTTATGTGCCCACAAATCGAACTTTTTCATCATGTTAACTGATATTAACGCAAATGAAGTGCTAGTGTTTGTGGCTTCTGAACAAACCATTTTGAGTAGCAAGAAGCCTACAGATAGTGAAGAAAAAAGCAGCGATCTAAAATCTCAGTTAATTTACATCTTCACTATCAATCTAACCAACGTGTGAAATTACACCTGGCGAGCCATGTCGGGAATAATTAAACTAAAATTTATGTTTTTGATTACTAACTATGTAATTGCTTAAATGATTTGCATGATCTTGATAATTTTTCTGATGAAAAAAAATAACTTCCAGTTAAATCCTATTAAATAAGATTTATTGTACGTGAAACCAATTACACAGACGGAAAAAAAAATCCCAACACCAAGAAAAAATTATTGTAGAGTAATGAAATTTGGACAATGCATTTGTCAAGTTAACATGTTTAATTGATTAAATTTTCAAGATCACAGGTTAATTTAAGCTCAAGAAAATGCATTTCAAATGTGAAATACTGTTAAATTAATAGCCGGTGTAACCTCCAGAATTTTGAATGCAAGCCTGCAAACGTGAATGCATTGTGTCATACAGGTTTCGAATGTCACTTTGTGGTATGGAGTTCCATGCTTGTTGTACTTGTGCTGTCAATACTGGGACGGTCAGTGCTGGCTGTGGATGATGCTGGAGTTGTCGTCCAATGATATCCCATACGTGTTCAATTGGAGACAGATCTGGTGATCTCGCAGGCCAAGGTAACATGTCGACACTCTGTAGAGCACGTTGCGAGACAACAGCGGTATGAGGGCGAGCGTTATCCTGTTGAAAAACTCCCCCTTGAATGCTGTTCATGAATGGCAGCACTACAGGTTGAATTACCAGACTGACGTACAAATTTGCAGTCAGTGTGTTTGGTATAACCACAAGAGTGCTCCTGCTGTCATAGGAAATTGCTCCCCAGACCATGACTCCAGGTGTAGGTCCAGTGTGTCTAGGCCGCAGACAGTTTGGTTGCAGGCGTTCCCCTGGCCTCCTTCTGACCAACACTCGGCCATCACTGGCACCAAGGCAGAACCTGCTTTCATCAGAAAACACAACAGATCTCCACTCCGTCCTCCAATGAGCTCTGGCTTGACACCACTGGAGTCGCAAACGGCGATGGCTTGTAGTCAGTGGAATGCACGCTACAGGGCGCCTGGCTCGGAGCTGTCCTTGAAGTAACCGATTTCTAACAGTTCGTTGTGTCACTGTGGTACCAACTGCAGCTCGAATTTCTGCCGCAGACGCAGTACGATGCGCCACAGCTGTACGCCGAATACGGCGGTCTTCCCTCTCAGTAGTGCCACGTGGCCTCCCGGAACCCGGTCTTCTTGAGGCAGTACCATCCCTTGACCACTGCACCCAACAATCATGCACAGTGGATACATTCCGGCCAAGTCTTTCTGCAATATCGTGAAAAGAAAATCCACCTTCTCGTAGCCCTATTACACGACCTCGTTCAAACTCGGTGAGCTGTTGATAATGGCTTCTTCGTCTTCTTAAAGGCATTCTTGGCTAACATCAACTCACTATGTCAAATCTCAGTGGTAAATAACGTTCACAAACTTTACAGCGCGTATTTAAAGCAAACCTGATTTGCAAGCTCTGAGTAGCGCTACTAGCGCCACACTTATGCGCGAAGCGCGAAATTTGAATCGATGTCATCTTTCAGATGTATAAACACGCCTACCAAATTTCGTTTATCTAACACAAGTCTTTCTTGGTGTTGGGATTTTTTTTTCCGTCTGTGTATATCAAAGTAGGCTAGAATTGTTAACTTTGGTGTATGATGAAACGTTCAAGCGTCGATGGTAACATCATATAACCGACAATATACTATAGGATCTACGTGTTTCATCACCATTAAAGTAAAAATTAAATGAACAAAATAACATGAGGCTTCTACAATAACCATGACGCCAGTATTTGATGATTAATTCTTATGTAACTATTCAAATCGAAAATGAGGAACAAATAATTTTGATATTTCGCTTAATTCTCGAGATATACTGCCTCAAAAGTGAATTAAAAAAAAAAAAAAAAATCTTTTTGGCCTGCCGACCTCCTTTCAAAGGAAAAAAATACTCACGACAAACTTTTTTTAACAAACAACATCTCACCATCTCCTATTCAGGAAAAAAATTACTCCTACTCATCTTCTTTTAAAAAAATGTAACCCATATACAGAAGAAATGAAAGGTTTCTAAAATTATTTTATTAAAAAATGTTAACGATATTAGTGAACTTTTCATAGTTTGGTTGAAAAATATATATTACCAAAAAATATTAATTAGAGGGCTTAGCTTGGTGAAATGATATTAATTTTTCGATATTTGGTGTCATATTTCTCATCAGCAGTTTTTAATCTTTGCGTTCCTTATGGCAGTCTGTTTCTTTTATTAGCTATTAAATTTCTGAGTAAGCGAAATACTATTTTCATTGCATATGGTAATAGGAACGCCATTAAAAAAATTTGGATGCAGCCCTTAAAGCGGACATAATACTGGAAAGAAGGGAGCGGATAATTGTCCTCAAAGCTCACTAAATTTTCCTTGGACAAGAAATGCCACCTATGATCGGTACCACCCCCGCTGGGAATCAATTATCTACACGGTGAAAATGTACAACGGGTATTTTGTGGCACCGTTGTTATGATTGTGTTGTCAATAACATGTCTTGATTGGAACACACAGTGGAAGACACCATTTGTTTGGTTGCTGTTTCTGAGAGGTTCTGAGGTGTTCCTCACTGTGTCGCCTCTCTGGGCGTTACGTATGCACGGGGCTTCGTTGGCGCAATGCGATTAGCTGAGACGGTGTCTGCTCGCTGGTCCGGATTATACCACACAGGATTACCTCAGACACGCATCCTTATTCCGACCCGCGCCAGCTGCATGCCCGTAATATTATTCTCACACCGACCAGCTGGTAATTTGACATTATGACACGAATTTAATCAGCGCAAAAGAAAGACAATGAGACCTATTGTGACGAATATACCGTTGCTACAGTATTCTGTCAGCAGTCACGTTAGGGTTTAGCAAACTGGAGAATAGTTGTTAGATTCCAGGCACGGCCATCCGGATTTCAAATTTCTATTGTTTTTTTTATAATTCGAATGGTAACGCAGTCATATTGTTATCACTCCATTGTCTCACACAAGTTATGGATCTAAGAATTTTCGGGCCAGGCCAAAAAGTGAGATTGCCGCGACTTAAAGTGTTGCCCTTCAAACACGATTTTGGCACCCCCTTCAAGTAGCCGCTCGGGGTAGCACCCCGATTTGCCCCCCCCCCCCCCCGCCGCCCACCCTTCCTTAGATCCGGCACTGATTGAAAAACTTCACTGGTTGGAAATCGATGTAATTTTTTGTTTACCACCTGGAATAAAATAATGAAAGTTATGTATAATTATATTTCATATGGTGCCGTACTAGTTAACCGAGATAAAACACTATGGTTTGAGGGGCTGTCAAACAGAAGACAAAGATATTGTTAGCAAAAATTTTCTTGGGTGAATTAATAGCGGCTTTTAAAGTGGTCGGTTCAGTACCATTTACATTACTAGCTATACCTCAAAAAGTCTAGTATATAAGAGCCTTGTCTTTAATATCGGTTATACCCTACATTAAAAAAAAATAATAATAAAAACAAGAAAAATCTGTTATTAGATGTTGCTTTGGTGGGTATTAATACTATTGTTCTGAATGTGTTCGTAATTCACAGTATATTATTTTCTAATGAATCGGATAATATAGCACCAATGAAAAATCTCATTCAAATTCAGAAATTACCTGCACTAAGAGTGCGAGCAAAAATGCGGTGTGGATATGGTAAGATGGACCGAGTCCCCTAAATAATTTGAAAATAGATTTTTGTATGAAGAAAATTATATCCGACCCACCATATCTATACCTGTTAAGTAGTGTTTAAAATAAACCCAGGCGTTACCTGGTTTATTTCCTTAATAAATTTCGAATTTCTCTCTGATATTTTTCAGTAATCCTAGCTGTAATGACTTCAATATGTATCTACATATCTACATCTACATATATACTCTGCAATTCACAAAATTGTGGGTGGCAGAGGGTGCTCAGCACCAAAGCTAATCTCCTTGTTGTGCATTCCAATCCCTAATGGTACGAGAGAAAAAAGAATTCATATAAGAATCATTGCGGCACCTTATTTATCTAATCTTATCTATCCTGTCATTCCGGCTCAAATAGGTTGGTGGACGAAGTATTTCACTACACTCGTGAGTGAAAGTGGGAGTACGCATGTTTACCAATAAGTTTAAACGAAACGTGCGTCGTCTATCTACCAAAGGCTCCCAGCCTAGTCTACTAATCAGTTCTGTGACGCTTTCATAAGAACTGTAGCGAGCGGTCACGAATCGAACGGCTCTTCTCTGTACTTTCTCTATACTTTCGATCAACCCCTTACGAAACGGATCCCAAATGGCACAGCAATAGTCCAAATGTGGACGCACAAGAGATTTGTACGCTATCTCCTTTGTTTGTTCATTACAATTTTTCAAGATTCGACCTATGAATCGCAGCCTAGAATTAGCTCTACCTACCAACGAATTAATGTGTAAGTCCCATTTCATGTTCCTTTGTACTGTTACTCCCAAATATTTCATAGAATCGACCATATCAATAACTGAATTGTTTAACTCGTATTTCTGAACAATTGGATTCTTTTTGTTAGTTATGCTCATTGTCTTGCACTTTTTACAATTTAGCGTAAGTTGCCACTCAGCGCACCATGCCAAAATAATATCCAGATCACGCTGAATTCCTAAGCAATCGGCCAAATTCCTTACTTCCCTATAAATAACCGCATCATCAGCAAACAATCTAAAAAGGCTTTTCACTTTGTCTCCGAGATCGTTTATAAAAATTAAAAAAAGAAGTGGTCCTATTACACTTCCTTGAGGTACCCCCGATGTAACATCTAAACTAGAAGAACTTTCTCCTTCAACGACGACATACTGCGACCGACCAGTTAGAAAATCCTTTATCCATTCACGAAGCTGATCCGATATACCGTACGCTCGTAGCTTCGCTACGTAAAGCCCTATTCAAAGAACTAATAAGATTTCTTTTATTATTCACCA
Source organism: Vandiemenella viatica (assembly GCA_031002005.1). Classification (NCBI taxonomy): domain Eukaryota; kingdom Metazoa; phylum Arthropoda; class Insecta; order Orthoptera; family Morabidae; genus Vandiemenella; species Vandiemenella viatica. The sequence continues at coordinate 282,451,873 of CM061920.1, forward strand.
GTTTCTTGACATGTGTGTTATGATGCTGAAATACTAATTTAAAATTCCAATCCCGTTTATTGCTTCTGTTAACTCACTTGTCAGTTATTGACTAGGGGTGGATAGGTTCCAGATTCGAGCCGTCTAGGAGTTTCTTTGTGTTTAGAAGAGAATATTTGACTGTTTACTAATATTAAACTACAGCAGGTACAAGTATTACGATAAATTGAAGATAAAAGCAAAAAAGTATAGAAATTATGCAGAAGAAAGAACCGAAATGTTCTGAACACTTCATAGATAGGATTCCACGTTAATCTTTAGGTTTTCTTGTCCTATACAAATAATGGGTAGAATATAGTGATGATAGAGGTGGAGTGCTTGCAAGATCTATTACTAGATCCATAATTCCTACGAAAGATGTTAATATATTTAAAATAGTTATATTTAATAAAGTCTCGTAGCTTGTTGTTCCTTGCCCCTTATAACTATTACACTAATTGTTCAAAACTCATCCTTGGTGTTTGTCATCGAAGTCCCCCGAGAAACTCAAAAAGTCACACGATATGGGACGTAAAATAATCATCGTATTGAATTGTGATCTTTGAAAATATCTTACATATTCTATCTGTAGTATGTATTTCGATATTCTACCATAAAACAAAAACTTCGGCAGCTACAGACACTATATTAGCAGTGCTTGTTGCCCCAGTTTCTATGGATTTGGATCGGTTTTTGGTTCTCTCTCTAATATCAGCGTACCATCGATTATTATTCCAGTCTAGAAACTACCTAAGCAACTGTTTCGATATTTTATTATCTTTTATTTTATTACGATATAATTTGGATATATTCTCCGTGAATTTAAGAAACTAATGAAGTGAGAGGAAAAAAATCTTTTCTGCAGCTTGGAAATATGATTTATTAAAGTTAACTGAAGCAAACTTTTCCAAGAATCTGAAACAGCAAACGCTAGATTCGTTATAGGTTTTATACGTTTATCAAATCATTTACATTTCCTTCGACATGAAATGCAGGTTGAGATGACTTAATCACCACACATCGTGGTGCTACGTGATAGTTGTTATCATCTACTCAGTGGATGCCCTCAAAGCTTAGGTACAGGACAAAACTTGAAGAAATTGATCAGAAAAGGCTCTGAAGATGCTTCAAAGAAACCAGTTCATTCAGTAAAATAATCTGTTCACTAATGTTTTACCTATTCCTTTAACAGCAGACTTCCAAACTTTTCTTAAAAACTATCAGTCTCCATCCGCACCTGTTTCACCACGCATAATACAAATGTGTCTATTTGAATTCCCATTCCTAAGTTACGTTTACACTTCGAATGTTCCTTAAATATTCTCTAGCAACCCATAACAACATTTTTTCACTTATGTGTGTTGCGTAATGATTAATAACGAACGTCTTCAATAAACAAAATCCTTAACAGTCTCTAACCACGCCTCTTTCTCTTTTACAAATGATGCACAACATTATGAATAAAATTTACAACATTTACCTGAGAAACTCAATGGTCTATTTACTACTTTACTGAAGTTTGTAGATTAAACACTCTCGGAACAGCAGTATACCTATGTGAAATCTAAGGCTTTACCGAATGTAACCTGTGCCGACTAACAGCTGGTTCACTCACTGTCTACTCTAAAGACCTCGCTGTTTCTACTGTAAACACGCCAGTGCGCTCGCACTTTTGCCCTCAATCACAAACCTACACTGAAGTGACCTCTTATAAATCCTCATTTCCTGGCACTGCAATAGTGTTTCAATTTGCTATCGACAAAACAATACTACGAGAGAGAGATTGCACTTCAGCTAAATTCATCAGACAGCCGCGCACTCACTTTCCTTACTGTAAAAATTTACCGAGCGAGCAGACACGTTAGTCCGCTGAAAAAAGTTCAATGACGGTCATAATTACCGTTTATACTTTCTCTCTGATTTCTCCAAGTAATGAAGGTTCTGCAGCGAACTTTCAGCATTCCATTCTCACTATAAATCTTTGCGGTATAACAATTTCCCCCTTGTCTAGATGCTATTGTGGTGCCGCGCACTAAAACTACTATTTCTCCTCTAAAAATGCTGAATAATCTTCTTATTCATTTTAAATAATTAACTAGAGGCCTCACTGGGTGTATTATATCAAATTCTGAATGCCTGGAACTGTGACTAGGTGAGTGTTACCGACACCGATAGCAGTATCTATGTGACCTAAATGAAGAAACTTTCTCTGCCAGGGACTGCCAGTACTCGAAGCATATTTTAAGTTTCTTATGAGCAGGCTTCACGAGTACAAGTAACGGATAGTAACTAAGTTTCTCTCGTTAACACCCTGTTCAGAAAATTAGATAATTAAATATCCTGAAGAAATTATAAAATTTTGTTTAATTTATTTTAGTAACGAAATACGGAATGTAATTCTAGGACATTTACAATTATATCCTGACAATTTGAAAACTCTGTAGCCAGATGTCTTTCAAATTTTCAGCTTTAACCAAAATTTAAATTTCCTACTAAGGAGGTGTAACTAAATGATAAATCAATTTCTTCAATTTATCCATGAGACAAAAAGATCAGAAGATTTTTTTCTATGTGTAATCGGTGGTAGAAGAAATTGGATCTGACGTTAGGTTTATGAATATCGACTACGTGATGCCGGAGATATCACATTCAACTCCACAATATATATATATAAATTTGGCAGTGATCTTGAAGTTATAAAACTCAACGATTATATTAATAATGAACAATATGAAACTTTTAAGTTACTTCTACGTTCTTGTTAATTTTTGTTTTTTTGTGTCTTTTGTTAATCATTCCTTCTACACTGCCAATACCACTCAATTGAACAAGATAGATTATAATGTTTAATGTAATAAATGTTGTAGAATATATTTTCTCTTAGAAATGTGTACAGGGTTAAAGAATTGAGAAAACCGTTGGTAACGTCAAATTAGTATCCAATAATCATTTAGTACCTACCTTATTATTGTGAAACCTTTTAAATATGCCATTCTGAATTATGCTACACCTGTGCGAAAACTTCTAGAGCTTCCCACAGGGGTAGCGCGTGGATCTGAAGAGACGTTTCGGAGCCGCTCTCAGACTTCGCCAGAAGATAGAGTCGGAGAGCGGCTCCGAAACGTCGCTTCAGATTGACGCGCTACTCCGGTGGGAGGCCCGAGAACTTTTCAAACAGCAGATACACTGGGAAAGCCTTCATTGATTCATATGTTATACCCTTCTCTTTTCAATGTTGTGTGCGATGTAAATTCAAATTCACTTGAGTTGTTATTCTCGGAGCACGTTTTTCTTAACTTTACCACCTATTTTCAACAAATCCTTGTAATGAAGCGTCCAAGTTCCAATTCACAATTTTTTATCTGTTGTTGTTATTAGATTCGTCTCAGCCTCATGTGAGCAGTGATTGCATAATTTCATTTGTTTCTCAAGCGCTTTTTTATTTTCGTCAATTTTTGATTCGAGTTTTCTTATTTTCTCCAAAAATTTACACTATTTTACTGTCAATTAGTTATATTGCTATCAAACCGTTATGAAGTGTATGTAGCGTGTTGTAATAATTTAAATATTTTCTGCCTGAGTTCTTATGTAAATAGGAATTTTATGCGTTGTAGTCTTATTAAAGATTTAGAATTGCATGTTGTTCTGATCAGCTAATGAGTATCACTCCGCACTAGATTCTTTAACTTCCTGAACATTGTGATGAAGGGTAGCTTCAAATGAGAAAGTAGATGACGTAATTAATTTAATTTTTATTGCAAAGACACATTTAAAATGAAACCCAAACTTTTTTCCGGAGGTTTCCAAGGTTAATTACGTAACAAAAATTGAGTAGATTTCTGATATAATCATTCTCAGCAACTCTGCCGAGTGCTGGTAGGGCAATATTTTATAAGCAGCATAGAACCTCCTGAATTCTAAAAAACTCACCACCTACATCTTGCAGGACACCAAACAATGGTTCACATAGTCAGCAACCATTAGAAACAACCAAAACCTACTCAAATCTAATTGGTAGTAAATTGAAATAATGTTAAATGAATCACAAAGAATTTACATCCTCCTAACATGGAACTGTAAAAAATTAAACATTTTTCAAAACGTCTAAAACACGTTCATATACGGTAGCTGACACAATATAACATATTCAAATCCTTTGATTAAAATTCCAGGTTTCATAACTCATACAGCACACATAAAAAATCTCTCACAATCTTTCAAAGTAATTTCATATATAGTAATTGTCAAACCAAATTCGACAAAATAATGAAATAATTTCCTTTATTTTAAACAAACTTAATTATTTAAAGGAAACGTAACGTACAATGTTCTTTAATTAATATAATTAGTAACCTTGACGACAATATGGCATTTCTGTGAGTGTACAGTGAAACTAGAATAATTGGTTACAAGTGTTATAACATTAGTCAGTTGAATTCGATCGTGCATTCTCACTGAGTGAAGGCTACTCAAACGTCTTGAATATGACTCAGTATTCCGCTAGGCCAATTCTGGGTACAATTGTGGTCGACAGTTCACGTGTACCATACCTTACAATCTTTTGGATTTTGCAGTTCCTAAGCAGGAGCTTGGGGATAAACGCAGTATTAAAATAACTGTGATTATTTTACAGTAAGTTATTTTAAGAATAAATACTCATTAATTTGGTTAATTAAGCCAAGAAAGCGCAGAAATTCTTAATAGTTTTTGTACAGGACGCTAAAGCATTCAGTTAACTACGAGTAAATCGATGAAGTTCCTTAAGCTGTTAGAGTATTTCATCAGTATCATTTAGAAAATACTTGTAATTTCTGGCGCTAAACCAAGAATCAGATGTTCAAATCAGGATACAATGTTCGGCGGTGTGGCGGCTTTGTAGAAGCTTTTAGAGACAGAGGTCTTGGTCTGGAGAATCCACTCTCATTTGCCCTTCTGTAGCTGGTCCAGGCTGAGACCTCATTTCAGGTGGAAACTTCTCCGCTGGTTCAGAAGGCGACGCATCAAGCAGAACAGCTGTCACCACCTGCGGCCTGAAACCATCCGAAACTTCATAGCAGCATTCCCACCATAGCACATTACAGTGCTAACTACCTATTTTTGTTTTTTTTTTTTGGGAAGATATCGTTACGGAAAGAAGATAGGCCTATAATCAGGACGTGGCGCCCTTCATGGAGCATGTAAACTAAGTATTTCACATTCCTTACGAATTGCACTACATATTTATAGGGGCAGCTAATCTTTAATGAAAAGATCTTGAGTTCGGAAAATGTCTTGATGAGAAATAACAAATACTTAATGGAGTACCAAGTTGAAATTATGTTTTAAAAACACAAAAGAGTTAGCTATGAGAGATTCATTTAAAAAAAAAAATTAAAGCATTACAAAGACAAGGCAGACACGAAAGAAGCTGGTATTGAGTACGTAGATCAGTACATCTATCTTGGCCAACTGATCAATATGAATGGTGACTCAAAGCCTGAGATCTACAGACGTATAAAGCTGGGCTGGGGAGCATACGGAAGAAATTCCATAGTTTTTAAATCAAACATGCCAGTACATCTTAAAAAATAGGTATTTGAACAATATGTATTACCGGTCCTCACATGTGCCTGCCAGACTTGGACCCTAAACAGTCACATGAAGCAAAAACTGAGAACTGACCAGCGAAGTATGGAAAGGGCAATGCTAGGGTTTACAAGAAGAGACAGGAAAAGGGCCGTGCACATTCGTTCAATAACCAAAGTGACGGACATCTTAAAAAGAGTCCCAAAAATGTCAATGGGCTGGTCATATTGCTCGCAAAAGAGATGAAAGATGGAGTTCGGCAGTGCTGGATTGGATACCAAGGAACCTGTAAAGAGCAAGAGGAAAACCCCCGGAACGCTGGGATAGAGACATACGTCGAGTTACAGGCGTGAACTGGAAGAGAGTTGCTGGACCGATCATCTTGCAAAAAACTACAACAAAGCTATGTAGAATTAAATTTTAATATAAAGCTCATTTCGCTTAAAGAGGCTACATCCCGGAATAAGTACTGATAAAGCTGTAATAATAATAATGATAATAACAATAATGTAATAATCAATAAATACAGTAATATTGTGACTAAGCAAAAGAACAATATTTTTGTTTTTCAAAATCAGAAAATTATGTGATTTGCCTTGTTCTGCCCCAGGCATGGGGTAGAACGGTGTGGTAAGGATTAGTAATTAAAAACAAGTTTGCTCTACATTTATGTAGTTTTAAGTGACTATAAAAGTTTATAGTTTTCATTCATTGCGTCCTTTTCTTAAGCCTGATCACAAAATTCACGCACTAGGACAGCCTCATCATCTTCACTATCTATTGCCGCACAGGAATTGTGTGCCCATTTTTTTGCACCTGGAACAAGCAACCCAATCTTCAACTAACTTCACCACAGTATAAATATTCGGTCAGAACAATCCCCAGAATAACTGTTGTTTTGCCTTCTCTATTCAACTCCTTCTTTTTTCCATTTTTCTTGAGGCACTTTCCTTTGTTTATTCCATTGTTAATATTATTAGCTTTTTTTTAAAAATAGTTTTACCCTTCCTTTTTCTTCTTTGGGAAAAGTTCTTTTACTCTTTTTACTTTATAGCGGCTTCTAACTCTCTTTTTTGTATGGGGAATCTGTTAAGACAGCGGTCTTCCCCTTCTTCTGATCCGTCCTTTTCATAATTTCTTTAATTAGCATTAGAATTTTAGGTGAAACATAAAATGAAGAGGTCCTGTTCTGAGTTGTCATCCAAGAGTACCCCAAGAACGAGGCAGAATGGAATACTTCCCCTATCCGCCCCACTCGTTGTGTCCCAGTGACACGGTTCAGGATAAGGATATAAGATCACTCAAAAGAAGATTCGTAAACAAACATGTTACTACACGAATCTAAGGACAGTGAAACGTATTTCAAGCATGAATTAACTATGTTTATTATGTAAACAAGTATGTAAAATCTACCTTCGTAACAAAACCATCAGAGGTTATAATACTGGTTAAAACTGACGAGGCTCTGGCGACTGAAGTATTTCCGGTATTACGGAGTCACCCATCACTTTCCAATGGCCTACCAATGTAGGGATGAAGAGCGGGGAGCGGTTCAGGGCACCCTCTTGCCCTTGGGGATTGGAATAGGCCTCTAAAAGCGGATGAATCAGAAATGATCACCTGCATGGGGATGCAGAAAGCAACGGAAAACCACTGCATTAAAGACCCAAATGGTACCCCGAGGACATGTAATCCTCTCAAATTACATATATCATGATAGCTTCTTACTGGGTAAAATATTCCAGAGGTAAAATAGTCCCCCAATCGGATCTCCGTGTACGGACTAATCAGGGGGGAGTCATCAGAATGGATAGAAACATACTACGAGTTGGAGCGTGGAATGTTAGAAGTCTGAATAGGGCAGGTAGATTATGATATGGGGAACATAGGATAATTAGCACACAAGCTGTCAGTGGATTCACTGTTGTAGGATTTGTACTGAATAAGAGAGTAGGGAAACGAATGAGTTATTATAAACAGTTTAGTGACATGATTAGTATGATGAAGTTAGAAACTAAGCCTACCCTAACCACGTTAGTACAAGTGTATATGCCAACGTCACAAGAAGATGCAGAAGAAATAGAGAAAATATACACCGAAATGGAAGAATTAATCCAATATGTGAAGTGGGAGGAAAATCTAATAATCGTGGGTGACTGGAATGCAATAGTGGGAGAAGGAAAAGAGGGGAATACTGTAATAAGTTTCGGTCTAGGAGAAAGAAATGAGCGAGGAAGCACGTTGTTAGAATTTTGTTAAAGATAGCCGTACCAAACACACTATTTAAGAACCATGCTAGAAGGATATAAACCTAGAAACGTCCTGGGGATACAGGCAGATATCATGGTAAAACAGAGTTTTAGGAATCAAGTTCCAGACTGTAAAGTGTACTCAGCAGCAGACATACACCCTGATCATAATTTGTAGTAATGATGTGTAGGCTGAAATGTAAGCGAATAAGGAAGAAATAGAAGCAGAACAGATTGAAAGTGAACAATCTAGCACGAGAGAAAACATTGCAGAAATGGTAGACTTAGGTCTAAGAAGTGACTCTGAGGACGAATGAAAATGCATTGAAGGGAGAAATAATGAAAGCTGGTCAAGAAAGATTAGGCTTTACGGAGCAAGGCTCCCGAATAACTTGTATCACAGAAGAAATTTTGAAACTGATGCATCAGAGAAGAAGGCCCAAAAACGATCAGGATGAAGCAGGAAGAGAGCAATACGGGTCATTTAGAAATCAAATAAACAGAAGATGCAAAAGTGTGAAGAAGTAAAAAATGGAATGGTCATACCTAAAGTAAATGATGCATAAAGGAAGATCAAACAAAATTTTGGAGAAATGAAGAAAACAATTGTAAACATTAAAGCTGTCGATGCGAAACCTCTTTTAAGCTCAGACGATAGAGCTAATCGATGGAAGGAATGCATTGAGAAACTGTTTGTTGGGAAGTGGGAACGACTTAAACAATAGCGTAATGGGAAAGGAAGGCGATGTCGACATTGATGACTTAGAAGAGCTTGTTTTGATGACAGAATTTGATAGACCTCTGAATTAATTGAAAGAAAATAAGGCAGTTCAAATTGATGAGATCCCTACAGAACACTTAAATCCCTAGGATAAGAAGGAATCAGAAGATTATTCAAACTGGTATCAAAGTGTTATGAAACAGGAGAAATTCCAGCTGATTTTAAAAAAATAGCATCTTCACACTTCCGAAGAACGCACAAGCTGACAAATGTGAGAATTGGTTGATTCTTGGCTGTCCGGGTGGCGCCACGTCTTTCTTGAAACCGACGTTTCGGCCATCATTCTGGGGTCTTTTTCCAGGGTACAACTGGAAGAAGACCCCAGAGTGAGGGTCGAAACGTCCGTTTTAAGAAACATGACGCGGCGCCAACCGGACAGCCAAGAATCAACTGACTCTGGCCGCGGAAGCCTACGATTACAAATGTGATAATTATCGCACCGCCCATCACATGCTTCATAATTACTGATCAGAATAATATACAGAACAATGGAATGGGTTGTAAAAGAAATATTAGGTGAAGATCAGCTTGGGCTTAGGAAAAATCGCGGTACAAGGAAGCAACTCTGGATTTAAGATTAATACTTGAAGGGCGGATCAAGAAAAACCAGAAATACTTTTATGGCGTTTGTTGATTTAGAAAAAGCTTTTGATAGTGTTAGGTGGGACAAGATGTTCAAAATTATAAAGAAATTAGGTCTAAAATATTGAGATAGAAGAACACTTTTTAAACTGCATAAGAATCAAGTGGCTATAATAAAAGTAGATAATCGTGAGAGACATGCATTAGTTAAAAAGAGTGTGAGACAAGGTTAGTAGTCTATCCCCTTTAATATTCAACTATTATGTAGAAGTAGCAATAATGGAAGTGAATGAAAGATTTGAATGTGGCATAAGTGTTCAAGGAGAAAAAATCAGTATGCTGCGATTTGCTGATGACATTGTCTTGTTAGCAGAACAGGTTGAGAAGTTACTGAGTATCATGAAAAAAATACTGAAAAAATGGAATGGACTAAACATAAATCAAAGCAAGACAAATGTAGTAAAATGTAGCAGAAATTATACCAATCACAGTAGATTAAAAAAAAATAGGATCGAATGCAATTAGAGAATTAAGTGAATTCTGCTACTTGGGAAGCAAAATTACATACAATGGCCGAAGCAGGAGTGATGTTAATAGCAAAAAGATCCCTCATGAAAAAGATAAATCTTTTAGTTTCAAATATTGAGATTGGAATTAGAAAGCACTTTATGATAGAGAAGCATGAACTTTAGGAATACCAGAAAGAAAGAAAATTGAAACATTTGAAATGTCGTGCTGCAGAAGAATGCTGAAAATTAAGTGGACAGACAAAGTACGAAATGAACAAGTTTTGGAAATGATGGGTAAGGAAAGAAATTTGTGGAAGAAGCTTACAGAAAGAAGAGACAGGCTGGTAGGTCATATTTTGATACCTGCAGGATTGGTCATTTTGTTAGTCAAGGAAACAGTCTATGGTAAGAACTGCAGAGGAAGGCAGGGATTGTAATATATGAAGCAGATAATTGAGGACGTTAGTTGTAAGGGGTATGAAGAGATGATGAGTTCAGCACAAGATAGGAAATGATGGAGGGTTGCATCAAACCAGTCGAAAGCATAACAAAAAAAAAAAACCATACAGCGAAAACTTCAAACACAAACTCCCGAGAAAAATAGTCTAACATGGCTGCCGTAGTTGAGCAGCAATAGGTTGGTCTAGTTCTACTTATTGCCGCTCGTTGGCAAGGCAATATCATCTGGACACCAAAAAACGTCGAACTTCAATACGCCCTGGTATCCCGTTGTGCCCTGGGCTTCCTTTATTCTGAATTTTATCGCCATCCAACGATACAAAATTAAATCTTAAATAATAAAATTTAAATTATTATCAGCCAGAAGATATTGTTACTTAACTTTTCTCAAAGTTTATCATTTTATCCTTCAGTGAATGTTAAGCTAAGATAATCTTTTTTAATCTGAAATATAAATTAATAAACATGACTGTATGAGAGTTTTCAAAAATTTTAATGCGGTGCTGTTAACATCTGTTTGAAGTTATTGCAATAAACTATTAATGATGGTTATTATTTATACTTTCCAGCACAATTGGATAACATTAATATTTGTCAAATTTTATATACGTAACAAGTCGTAGATGCTCGAATCAAGTTCTGACCAATCACATGTAGTAAAAATAAAATTATATAAAAAATAACATACAGCATAGAGAAATGAAACCTCGCAAAGTCATGTGTAAGTGGAGACTTTCCCGGCGTATCGATGAAACAAAATCTTCTCGGGTGTCCAGCCGGATGGTGGTGTAAAAACACGACATTTCGACAGCTGACTCTGCTGTCTTCATCAGGTATCTGGCAGTTGTTCTCTGCTGACTGTCTCTGCCTCGACTGGCATGGCCGCCCATCGAATCTCCTTTATACCTTCAGCGGGACACCTGAGAAGATTTTGTTGCTCGAAAAGTCATGTTTTAGTGAAACATGAAGTTGCGTTTGTCTTCTAATTGCATAGTTCTAATAAACTAGGGAAGTGAAGTACTGTAGCTAGGTCTAATGGTTACGGATTGTACCACGTGTAAATACAAAGAACGGAATGATTGAAATGAAATACAACCATACAGACAGCTTACGGGTGATGTGAAGTGAAATCTACCTAATGCTGTTCATTGAACGTCAAAAAAAAATTAAACATGCTTTCCAAAGATTATTATACAGTGTACTGCATTCCAGTCCTCACAAATACGCTCATTTCGTACTTAATCTCAGATCACGATTTGTTAATTGCTATATCTGGCTAGTCCTTTCGTATGGTAGATGGTTGGACAACGAATAAATTGTTGGCCTCCAGGCTGTGGGTTAGCCACATATTTCAGAAAATACAGTGGATAGTAATCATAAAAAAATAAACGAGTCTTCAGACAAATAAATAAAACCAAGGATTACTAGTTACTGTAAATGAAGAAAAACTGGGTATCTAGGCATTAAGTGCTGCAACTAATCGATGAAGAGAGGATTGAAGATAGAATTAAAATAAGATGAAGGGAAATATCATGATCATATAGTGGAATGTACTGTATGTATACTATGGATAACATACAAAATAAAGGAAGAGACCCAAATTAAGAAATTCTGTCACAAATATCTATTAACGAAGAAGAAGGAATGTCCAGTCTCTCAAGTATATGCAGTTACTACGAAGGATGATTTCCAGTGAAGTTAGCTAACGGGGAAATTATGATTGTAGTGGTTTCTCCTTTCCTTCCCTAGCACAATATATTCTCTCTGCAGGAAATCTACCACATATAAAAGGGAATATCAATAGCAAAATCAGTACTCAACGAAAAGTGGACTTAATGAACAAGACCTTATTCAAATTAGTGGAGAAACGAAAACAACACAGCAGACACAGTTTCCATCAACACGTCAAACCAAACCAAACAATACATTATCCGTTTCATTTTTCTCATCAAACACAGGTAACAAATCAAAATAATGCAAGAAACATAAAAAATTCTCGAACAATAAAAAAATTCCCGCCTCTAAATCACGTCTGTCAATCCGAAGCAAGACGCCACTGAAGAAAAAGGAAAAACAAAACAAAACAAAAACTAGTATGCAGCAATAATGCACACAAAATTTTTGTTTATTGCTTCCGATTATTTGTTGCTTTAGTAAAAGCAATGGGGATCTGATACCCCACCCAATGGAGTCGATTTTATAAGTAAATAGTATGCAGTAGATGTGTATAAATGTAATTCAATAAGTACAAAAACCATCGATACAAAATATCATTATTTAACGTTTCCGCCTGTGCTGGTAATACTGCATTTCTCCTTAAATTTCTGATGGTCTCTGTTAGTTTCGTCCGGTCGTATCTGTCTCCAATCAACTCCCAAGGTTTTAAGTCCCTCTGCGCCTGTTCCATCCGTCTTGTCCATTGTCTTCGAATGTGTTTCCATCCCTTCCCTTTATTCAGTGGCGCTAACTTCGGCATTTTCTCACTCTCCGTTCTTAAAAAATGCAGCAGCGATTTAAATCTGTTCTTCAATAGCCACATAGCGGGGTGGGTGAGGGGTAACGCTTTAGGCTCACATTCTGGAGGATGAGTGTTCGACTCCAGGTCGGGCCATCCAGATTTCGGATTCCCATGGTTTTCCGAAATCACACCAGGTGAATTCCGGGATGATTCCTTCAAAACGCCAGGGTAGAATTCATTCCCGTTCTTTGACCAAGTCCTAGACGATGTCGACGAGGCGTATAAAATAGATGGAGTTTTTTCGAACTTTTTCTCTCCCTAAGGTTTTCGTTTTCAATTCTGTCCTTCCTTGTGTAATTTTCTATGTCTGTCAGAAACATCAGCTCCCCCGCCTGTAGTCTCTTCCACCACGACAGGTTTTTACAGCCAATGTTCAGTATTTGTGGGTAGTCACTGTACTGAGCAGTGTTTTTGCTTTCTTTCCTGTGTTTCATATTCTTGGATCAAGTGAAAAAATTGTTCGTTTCTTCTTATACGCACGCTGTACTATTTTCACCTCCATCGCACAAAATGCGTAACGCTGTAAAGAAAGGTATAATTTCTATTGTAAATAACAACACAGAGAAGAGACCAAGTGCGTCGATAATAAACACAAATTAAAAATTATATACACTTTTTTATAAAAAAATATTAATGTTTCTTAGGGTATAGTATTTCATTGTCATGAGTGTGAGGTGAATATAGTTCCACACCTTCATTATCATCATCATTAAACATTTCAACTTTAGCACTTCGCCCAAAACTACCTCATTAAGAGGCTATCCTCTTTTTAAAGCAAAATTCGATGTGCCACATGCTTCTTAGACATCATGGATAAGATTGAGTTTTTTTAACTGGAGGCAAGGAATGGGAAGGAATTCGGCCATGGCCTTTTGAAGGAAGCATCCCGGCATTTGCATGGAGTGATTTGGGAAACCATGGAAAACCCAAATCTGGATGCCAGGACGGGGATTCGAACCGCCGTCCTCCCGAATGCGAGGCGAGAATGCCAACCGTTACACCGCCACGCTCGGTAATAAGATTGAGGATCGCATGTCTTCACTATGCAATCTTTTCATAAAACTAGTCATCACATAACACATACATGTTAAGACAGAATACTTCTATTCATGAATTTTGCAGTGTTCACTGTAAACTTATTGGAAATTGACCTATTACGTGCCTGCGAGTAGTAAGCTCATATAACACGAGTTTAGCGTCACCGCTCTCTCACGGAAATCGATATTATTATCCAGCTTCAGAATACTTTCCCCCTCCCTGCCAATTTTACCAGCTATGGAATCCAAACCATGAAACAAGCAAGTATTTCCTTAGACGATAGTGACTCAATGACTCAAAGCACGTGAGAAAAAAACCTGCCGAAACAAGGACTGTCCGTATAAGGAAAGTTCAGATATTTAACCACAGTGAGTTCAATTTAACTGCGTTCTCGGAAAGACAAAGAGAAAAACAAACTGATTTATCAATGGATTATAAGAAGTCATAAGAGCAGGTAAATCAAAATAACAAGTGGTTCTTAACATTAAATCTATAGCGAGAAACTTGGTGCAAAATTACTAACCTGACTACAAGATAAATACAGGAATAAAGCCAACAGAAGTGAAAACTTAAAACAGGTTTTTTTTTTATTTTCAAATTAATTGTAGTATTAAAAATTAAAATTTCATAATTTTTAATTAAAATCAATCATTTTGCTATTTCACTATACGTATTTTCAACCTGAAATTTCGATAGTATATGTTAACGAATAAAAGTCAATTTGCATGTTTAGGTTTGAATTGCAAAATTAAGACTTTTTTGCATATTTTTCAACCCAAGAGTTCGATAATGTAAACAGTAATTTTGTATTAGTAGCCAAATTTTCAAAATTCAACATATAAATCTAAAATGCAATGGATCAGAGAAGTATTGGTATTGGCAAGAAGAGTCACATTATACAGAAAAACCGAAACGCTGAATGAATTACTTCGAAAATATGACTGGTCATTAGCACTCTCCACTTCTTCCTGTCCTGTTGTTCATGAATAGTCGTCTTTTCCTTTGATGTTCATATTAAGGTAAGCCTTTGCTCTTCTTTCTTCCTCCATCCTTTGGGCATGTCCGTAACACCTCAGGTGAGATGGTTGTAAGGATTTTGCCACACTGATGTTTGTACCGGCTTCTACCCGACTGATTTCATTCCTTACTTTGTCCTTTCGTGTTCTCTGAATTTGGTAGGCAGAAACTACGTTTCTGAGGCTTGAAGTCTACTATTGTCTCTTCTGGGTAGCGTACATGTTTCTCGTTAGGGTGAGCGAAACGAGCCCTTACACTAGGCGACTGATTGTGCACACCTAGTGGTACACTTTTTGAAAAAACTGTGGCACCTAAAAATGTGAAATTGAACATACTAGATCAAAGTCAATTCTAGATGTGCCATCAATCGTTATTTTTTTAAATTATAATTATTTTTATTCGTGCAAGATAGCAAGGAGAGTTCTTCAGTTTGGAAATCGCTATCGTAGAACGAACAAGTCCGGTAAATAGTGTGTCACTTGTGGTTTCTCGCCCTATAGCAGTTCTGTCTAGTGGGCCTCCGTTTAAGAGAGATCGGGGATTAGAAAGTGCAAAAATTATGCTTAATTGAGTTATACCGCTACGGAAGATCACTTGCCAAGAACGTAGGTTAAGCCTTGCGTGTTAAGGAGGTGGGTTGATGAGCGGGGGGTCCTCAGTTTGATCCCACCACCCACCATATTATTTTGTGTTTGTATTTTGTTATTGCTATTTGATTTTGTAGCATTTCAAATTTGTTTTGAAACAAAGTCTCCAAATTATTTATTTTCGTTGGAGAAATACTCAAAAGTGTGAATTATATAAAACATTTTAAACAAAAATTACGTCACACCAAATATATTTTATGACGTATATCCTTCCACTGTCACATACGGTAATTATTATTGGTGTAAGAAAACAGATTTCGTTAAAATTTGTAAATTCATAATTTAAATTCAAAATTCGTTATTAATACTAATCAAATTCGCTGTGGCTATGAAAATGCTTATAATCGCACTCCGGAATTCAAAGGCTTGTGCGAAAGCAGAAGTTGGCAAAAATGAATCATTCATACATGGCGCAGTATTGTTTTACACTATTCGGAGAATTGTTACCACACATATTCCTTTGTACTCAGGAACCAGGCAACCAGTTTGGTCCAAGGATACGTGGAGAAATTCGGCGTTTGGAACTGGAGTATAGAAACGTTATTGTGACCTGTTCAAAATCGGGAAAGCTGACGAAACAATTGTATACAAAATTTTTGGATTTGGTCATTAAACCATACGTTATAAATGAAGAATTTTTGTTGTTGGTTGATTCGTGAAGTGGCCACGTCGAACGGCGGTGTATGATAAAGACTTCTCAAATGAATATTGAAGTGTTACTACCCAAACGTACGCATTAATGTCAGCCATGTGATGTGAATTTCTATCATCAGGTAAAAATACTAAAAACAAGGTTTCAAAGCGCGCCCGAACTGTTACAAGAAAATCTGAAATATCTTTTCATGAAGATGCTGTTAAGATACATTCAATTATTGACCACAATTTGCCTGTATTTTATGATATGGTAAAATATGCCCGATATGGTTCAAAATTAATTAAGGAAATACCGGAATTTTCAAATGTTAACGAAATTTGGTTTCGTACATCAGTAATAAATACTGTATGTATCAGTGGAACGATATCCATCATAAAATGTTCTTGGCGTGCACGTAATTTTTGTTTCAAATTTTTTATATCATCCAAAAATTTGCGTATTTCTCAAATGAAAATAAATAAATTGGAGAATTTGTTGCAAAACAAAATTGTAATGCTACAAGATCGAATAGCAATAAAAAAAATACAAATAGTAAAATAAAATATTTCGTGGGTCGTGGGATCGAACCTAGGAACTCCGCTCAGTAACATACCACCTCAAGATGCACGGTGAAACAGACGTTATTAATTGTTTTCTGTAGAGGTATAACTCATTTAGACACAATTTTTTATACTTTTTAATCCCCGATTTCTTTTAAACGTAGGCCCACCAGGGAGAACTGCTTTAGGGCAAGAAACCATACGTGACGTACTATTTTTCAGACATATTAGTTCTACGCGAGGTAATTCTAGTAGGTTCTAAGATAGCGATTTACACACTGTAGACCTCTTCTTGTGAGAGAAACCAGAGACGATCGCGTCACGTAACCACGTCACATGGTTTGAGACAGCTATTGTTGAGAGTGCAGCGCGGCATATTGGAGATGTGTTAATGGTGTTTTGCTTTCCTTGCTTCTAAGTGTATCCATGGAGAGGGACGCAGTTTGAAGTCGCTATTGGCATTGCATGGAATTAAAGTGTGACAGTTAAATGGCACCATTAGTTGCATATATAATACATATCAGAGAAGATCCTAGTGAAACAACTTACCACCCCAAAGATAACGGTTCGATAATCAAATAAACTGTTCACCAAAAGTGTAGTTTGTGACTTCGATGTCTACCTGAGAATTTATTCTCCAGAAAGAGAGTTTTTTTGTATTAAAGATTATATATGGTTATTGAATGTTCTTTGTAAATAAATCTGTGACTTGCGTAAATGTAGATGCAGCGGTTTTGTAATTATACAACGAAATTCCGCGGCCTCCCTTAATCAGTTATTTAAATATCTGTATAATTTTAATGATAAATTATGTGAAGCTGAATTAAAATAAAAATTAAAGTACACTCTACATGGAGGTTATGAGAACTGTTTAACCGTATAAATATGTTTCCACATAACTGAAACAAAACAAAAATGCATGCAGGTTGGTAGTTTAAAAAGCCAAGCACAAGAACCATAAGATATTTGATAAAACGAGAGGTCATTCTTTACAATGCAATCACACTGAATCCGCCTCGACAACACTGTCTGCATTTCAAAGATAATGGCAACGTCTCCAAGATCACCGAGCCACTGATTAAAATATTGACTAATTTCTGTCGGTAAAGTGACTCATTGAAATCTGTTTTCATCAATATATGTTCATAAAAATATTCCGTGTTACTCTGTATCGTCCCCCTCTCTTCTCGAATTCCCAGTATTGAGTGATAATTATTTCTGCGTTGGCTGGCCATGGCAAATTTTGTTGGAGTCCCACTATTTAGAAATGTTCTTCAATCAACCACAGCCAGAAACATTTGTTGGTTTAACATATGTTGCGTTATAGAGAGCAAAATATTTAGAAAGTCTAACATTAAAAAGAAGATTTTCTTATTACAGAATTAGTAATATTAATAGTTCAAGTATGTTAAAATATAAAAAATAGGAAGAAATTCGAAACAGAAATCTCGTATTTGATAAAAACAAATTGATATTCTGAATATTTAAAGATTGCGTGTTATTATAAATGTGCCTAATTTTTTTTTTTTTCAGCAAACTAAAAACACAGATTTTGATTATAGTTCGTGAAGTTTAAATATTAAAATTCTTGTGGTTATTATTTAGTTACTCTAATCTTTATTATAATAAAACTTGCGAGCCACCAAAAAGCCGTTCCTTTAGCAAGTATATAATATATGAGACGCAAATTGAGGACCGTTCCAACGTTCGACAAGGTGATAGCTAAAATCCGCTTAAGAACCGCAATTTGGACAGCCGTTTCAAACTCTTTTCTAAGTATCTCCACAGACTTCATCATCAATGTTCACGTTATGCACTCCCAGCACTCTCTTCCTTTTTCCTCTTGACTTCTAACCAACCTCTTTTAGCGTATCAGTTACTGTGTCCTTCGATAATTTGCACAATTTGCTTTCTCACAGATACCAGTGCTATTCTCATTAGTGGTTATGAGAAAGAATATTTCATTTGGCAGGTTGCCGTTTTAGCTGTAGTTAGAGGTAAACAGTTGTTGGAATGGTGTTTTCATGTCCTTTGTTTGCTATTTGAAGTTTCAGGCCAGCCCTGGAAGTCGAATAAGCACCGCCGGCAGACACGGAGTCAATCTGCGTAGCTCAGACGTTGAGTATCTACAACGACGCACGAAGAGCTCAGGGGGGATTCTTGTGGGGAGGGTACAAGTCGGCAAGAGGCGAAGGGATCAGTGGGCAAGGAGGAAAAGGGCTCCATTTGGGCGGAACGCGGCGGACTTAGGCCGGAGAAGAAAAACACGTGGCTTACAGCCTGCGCTGGGGCACTCAGATCTGGAGCCAGAGGCTCCTTACCTCAGTCTGTTAACTATGGAACAACACAGGATCAGAGGAAACAACTAACCGCTTAGTCTGCCAGAAAATTATTTATTCAAGCTTCACTGTTCGTACAAATTCTTAGAGATGTATCCATTCCTGT
>CM061920.1:282471894-282585887 GCA_031002005.1 Vandiemenella viatica
CAAAAGGGAATATCAATAGCAGTCTTCTCCATAAGTATAAATAATTCACATACAATTTTTACGATTTTTAACCCTAGATTTCTCATAAACGGAGGACCACCAGGCAGAACTGCTTTAGGGCGAGAAACCAGAGGTGATGTGCTATATTTCAGACTTGTTCGTTCTACGATCGCGATTTCGACACTGAATATCTCTCCTGGTTAGTACTTTTGTAACTTGTACCATAAATTAAATTTATTTATTGGTAGTTGTTTTACGTGTATTCTAATGTTCTATATTACGAATGTTCGAAGTTAGGTAGTCAAAAAGATTTTTGAACTGAATCCAAGGGGCTGGTGTGTTTATCTGTTTTGTTGCATGATCTTTGGAAGGTGCTTCGTAAAGGAGCGTTCATGTTGTAAGAGACGGATTCTTGGAGGGCTCTATTATTATATTTAATAATGAATACTATAATAATTTACGGATGAAAGGGTTCTCTAATATTTATACTAAAAGCGTAGGTACATCTAAAAGGATACCATAACCTGGTCGCTTATTACATAAAACCACCTGATCGACAGACAGTAAACACATTTACCTTTAAATGTGTAAACAATCAAAAGGAAAAGAAAAAACTATACATCCGTCTTACATAAACTGTCGCTAAATTATCAGGCAGTATTTAATAATTGAATCATTGGAATTAACTTAATCTAACATCACAAAATATTAATGAAAAATTATCACAGAAACATAACGAGATGTCACACTTCTTTCAAATTTACGACCTTTGTTCATTTTAAAGTTCATAATGATAATACGCCACTATTTTCCGATGGGTAAAGAGATTCTTATCATACGGATCGCTCCACTCAGGATGTTATTTGGGTTTATGAGAGTTCATGTATATGCAAACAGTTTATAAGCGGATGCAATTAGTTACTACACTGTGACAGTGGTAGCGGACACTGGCAAGGGCAATCATATGTTCTCCTGCACAGCTACCTGAGAATCAATCATCCCAGCCCCTGCTGGACCAAACCTATATTCATCACTTCAAAACAAACTTGAAATACTGATCGCTGCTAAAGCTGCTAGTTCGTGTTCGATACGTCCCCTCCAAGGATTCAGATCCGAAGAACTCACATCTTCGTCTCTTTCCCACCATTTCGTGTGTCCCCCGAATCAAGTGATGACTTCCTCTTCTCATTGGCTCCATTGTAGAACAAAATGATAAACAAATAGTAACATTTCATGAATGATTCCCTTATTGCCTCATTCGTCCACACCCTCTCAGGCGTTCCGAAGTTTCCCAGATTTGTACTTGTGACTGACTACTATAATCGGATGGATTCGTCAACCATCGTTGCAGTTTCGGTAATAGCTTCATCTCTGTCGCACTTATTTGTAATCTCTCTCTTCCGTCAAGTGTGCCAAACAAGCTGGGCTTAAGACTCCAAGTCTGAAAGTTCGAGACGGATGTTTCCTGTCCTCCTCAAGGGATTTCTAGCAGCTATCGCCCTTGTGGTGACAATGGAGGAAGGAATGTATGGAGACGACGCAAGGGACCTTCACCACGCACTGAAGTGAAGCCGGGTACAGAGAAGTGGGGTGGGTATGTTAGTGACATAATATGAAATTATTAACAACTAATAATAAATTGTTTGTCCCTTCTGGTACAGGCTGCATTTCAACCTATTCACATTTACATTAATATTTTCGCTACAAGATCAACTATGTAAACACACCTAAAGACATGAAATGCATCGCGAACTAAATTTCGGGTAATCATCACGTTTCATAGTTCGCACAGCACAGATTACCGCAATTAATTTCATAGTACACTTCCGGTGTAAACTGAACTTGACGAAAGCATGCAGAATGCCATATTCATTGTATCGCGATGTAAACTTGACCCGCTTAAATAAGACTTCCAACACTTGTTTACAATGAGGCTAGCCTTTTATGTGCAAAGTAGTAACATATGCTGATTGTCAGCACTACAACAACAAATATTTGAGAACGACATTATCCTATTGAGAGCAATTAATAAATTTATAACGATAGGCCCTTATGTTGCAATTATCTATCACACGCTTCGAGAACAATAATTACTATGTGACTTAATTATGAAACGTTATTCCAGGTTGTTTCCTACCTTGTCTGTTTGTTCAACCGGATGCAACACAACTTGGCATTATAGAAAACTTTAGAATATTAGAAAATGAAATATTCTCAGCAACAGACACAGTGAATAGAGCCCAATGTTTTGTAGTTATTCCTATGGCCGCCGCGCATGCGCAGTAGAAGACGAGTTTTTATATGAGGTTACACAGATTTGGCGTTATTTCGTCTCCTCTACCTTCCTCCCTCCATGGTGGTGACCACTCATTATTCAGCTTTTGTTGTATGTACAAAACTCGTCTTCTACTGCGCAAATGTAGACTTTATTCAAAATATACACCATAGGCCTGAGCTCAACGATCCCACTGATGAACAAGCCGCAGGATTCGTTGTTCTCAGAATTCCTGTGGCCGTGACGAGACCCAGTCCTTCACAGCGTCCTTGAGTACGTCGTCCGAATTGAAGCGCTTCCCTTTCAGGTGTTTCTTCAGTGGACCAAACACATGGAAATCGCAGGGCGACATGTCCGGACTGTAGGGCGGATGGTCCAACGTCTCCCACTTGAACTTGGCCAGTTCCATGTGTGTGACTCTGGAGACGTGTGGACGCGCGTTATCATGGAGCAGAACCACACCCTCCGTGAGCAGCCCCGGTCTTTTGTTCTTGATGGACCTGCGTAGGCGTCGGAATGTCTCACAGTACACATCTCCCACCTGTACGCCATCCTGTCCCCATACGAACTGCCGCATCATTTGGACGCCGCTTTTGATAAGAGTCTCTGCTCTCTATTGCTCATGCGGGTGCCCGCGCATGCTCCGATCCCAGTCAGAGACTCCAATCGCATCCCGCGATGTCTCGCTACGTTCTCCCTTGGCGGAATATGCAAATATTTAACTGTTACCTTTTTACGTCGTTTCGTACCTTTTCATTTGATCACCCCTTGTAATAACGTAGATAGCGCCTGAGATTACGACGTTTGTAAGCTTATTTATTTGGTATATGATGATAGCTAAGAAAATTCAGATTACTCAATTCGGATCCAGTTCAATACAGTAATGTTTACGAGCGGGGAGTCTGGTCTTCACAATTGTCAAAGCTTTACTTTTTACATGTCAAGAATGCTAGGACGCTCCGTGAATTGGTTTACACTTCCAAGACACACGCAGATTGCGTAGCAACTTGAAATTCAATCACCAGGTCTTAAAGCCACACGAATTTACTTCTGCCTTACACAAAAGTAAATGCCACAAAGGCGACATAAGCAATTCGGTAATGTGGAGTTACAAGAAAATAATGCAAATAGCTAAAATGTGTACGTGCCTGTGATTATTAGTTCCAACATTAAAAACATGTAAAGATTTACAACTAGTGGATGCAACCGCTTTGCAGTCTCAGCAACTTTATTCGCGTTGTTATTTGTATTTCGTAGATCGGAAACATAATACTGCAATGTACAATATTTAAATAAGAATCAGCACTATTTATAATCGCTATGATATTGCTGATTATCTACAGTGATGTCGTCAGAGCAGGGAGAAACATCCAGGTATTTATCTAAAGTGATTTGAGAAAATCCAATATCAGATCAGTATGGCGGGAGAGGCAGTCCAGCGCGTTGCCTCACAGAAATGAACGCCAAAAAAGCTCTGCGCAAGATTTTAACTTCCTGTATACTTCCTCAAGGAGCAAACTGTCAAGTAAACAAAACATCAGCCTCCGGCATGGATGGTTTAGACTGCATTTCACACATTTCGATTATATTGCCCACTCGCAATACAATAGGGGTAAAATCATAACTTCTCTATATAAAAGAACGATATTTTTATACGGTCGAAAACGCCAAATACAATTTTCAGCAGTGAACAGGCACTTCGTGTATCTGCGTAATGAACTGATGTGTTTTTGGTACAAGATCGTGATAATCCTACTATGATCCAAAAAAGGACTAAAACATCATAAATACGAGTTAAAACAAAAGGAGAAAGAACTAACAACAGTATATGCTGGGGTATAGGCTTCGTAACACCCGCTACAAAACGGATACAAGAATAATGTTCTAAGTGAAAATCATTGTAAAGGAAAGAAACGGTTTTTGTAAATGCTTTCATGGAGATAAAATTATATCCAAGGAGCAACAGATAATAGAAGATGAAGAGAAAAAATCTAGAATCACCTCGTGATACCATGGAATTTATCAAAGATTTTTTTACATAGAATTACTAGAAACTTTTTTTATATACAAATATTAGCAGCTGCTAAAATCCTGTGTGGACTTTCACATACATTAATCATAACGAGATTACTAAACCGAGATAGAGTAATATAAAACATCTAATATGAATTCAAAGAAATAGCCATCCAATAAATGAGCTAGGGAAAAAAAACTACAAACCATTGAAGTAAAAAACTACAGTAATGGTTTTTCACAGGTAAGGTACTACCTTGAATACACGACAGTGGAATAAATTATCCACTACTAATTTATCGGCTTCACTGTCATCCACATGTACGATGGGGGGGGGGGGGGCACAAAAACCTGAATTAATTTTTAAAAGCTAATTTTTTTACAAAACTACCCTCTCCATTACAAAGATATATATTTCCCACCGGTGCTTGCACTGTTCGAATCATTTTATGTGGTCATCTTTAGAAATGTTTGAGAGCTCCTTCCTCGTTTTTCTTACTTGACCTCTTCCATTGTTGTCAAATCGGTGTCCTTCATGTCCCTTTTCATGCGTGGAATTAAGAAAAAGTGGCACGGAGCCAGGTCAGGCGAGTAAGAGGTTCGTGGGGCAGCGGAACCATGTCAATTTTAGGCGAAAATTGCATAACAGAGACAGCTGTATGGGCAGGTGCATTGTCGTGGTGGAAGAGCCAGTCTCCTATCTGCCACAAATCGGGTCTTTTTTGAAGAACAGTGTTTCTTAATCTTATTAAAACTCCCAAATAAAAAGTTTGATTGACGGTTTGATGTAGGGGAATAAAATCTGAATGAACTACGCCCTTTGCATCAAAAAATCAAATGAGCTTTGTTTTGATGTTTGATTCGACTTGACAACATTTTTTGGGCGGGGTTACAATGATGTCTTCCATTGTCGATTCGGGCAGTTGATGGACGCCGCTAACGAAATTTGTCATCAGTCGAGATATCGCCATTTTTAAACCGAGCGAACCACTCGTACACTTCAGTTTCTCCCATATCGTCATATTTATAAGCCGTTTTCAACATTAAAACAGTTTCAGAATCATTTTTACTGAATAGAAAACAAATTTTCGCAGCTGCATTTTGTTCACTTAAACTTTCCATCATAAAAACCAAACAATTACAGAACAGCGCTGGCAAAAACAATCACTGCAGATTAACGGAACAACCCAGGTCGACAACACAGGTGGCACTGAATTGACAATGAGTTGCGCTATAACCGCCTAGCGGCAGAAACGCGTACTACACAAGCTCCACCCACGGTAATGCTATCCCTGTTATTTTTGGGTAGCCCTTCGTGTGATAAAAACACAGATAACAATTGAAGACTATCGTAATAATTTCCGGAACCATTTAACGACATTCAATGTAGAAAAGAGAAACTTAAAATTTTATAAAACCTAGATAGTGCCAAATTTGATGTTTGAAGAAGGAAGATGAACGAAAAGTTCAATCACTTGAGGTGAAATAATTAAAAGGTATGAAAGGGTGTACATGTCAATACTACTTTTTGAATGGGCACTTTTTAAATTAATCAAAAAAAACAGTGAATATGTATCTCGCAAGGAGAACATAATGCAGCCACAAATGGCACTAAGTACAAATCACAAGAAAAATGGAGTATTGAACGTCAACAGAAATAGTAGACTGTTTGCTAGGAATCGTTTATTATATCCTAAATGATAATTGTGATGAAGTTGTATCATCATGTAGTGAGATATTAATTTACACAATACGTCGTCCTAACTTGGGTATATTCTGTAAGCTTAGCACCAAACGAACCTGCGCAATATAGCCAGCTATATACAGTCAATATTCAAGCGCAGTGTTGCTGAACCATTCTGTAGACGTACTTTTGTTTCGATATTTCAGTAAAACCAGAAATGCTCACACTTCAGTGAGAAGTGGTGGAACATCGCACACAAAATATTGTCTATCACCAGCCGCTGTGTAGCTTGACTGTGAGGACGGATTGCGTGCGCTTTCACTGGGTCGCTGATTCGCCGGCGGTCGTAATGAGTAATTCGCGCGCAGTGGTCCGAGACTAACAGTGACGCTACATAAACATGCGGCTGGCATTATGCAGCTGTTTTGTGGCGCTCCGCATTTGTTTTGCGGTCGCACTACGACCAGAGACCTTTCACACGAAAAATACCTCAGCCCAACCAGCTGCTGCTTTATCGGCAAACACTAATGTGCCACCAATCACAGGAAATTCACAAGAAAATGTGACAGGTACTAAATATAAAAGTCAATAATTTGTCCTTCTTTTATAGAGGAGATTAACCTTACTCCTGGAAAAAAAAATGGTAGACATATCTGCTCCGAAAGAAAAAAAAAAATACTGTTTATATTCTTTAAGAGAAACAAACCGATGAAACAAGGTGTTCTCACACAATATTTGGCGATCAAACTCTCTGTCGCCACATTCAGGTAAAGTAGTGTTTATGCCAGTCAACAACGCGAGTTACTGGCAATCTATATAGTAAGAGTCATCCGTCCTGATCAGTTATTCACTTGAATATAGTGACGGAGGGTTTGATCGCCGAAATGTTATGTGAAAACATGAAAACACCATTTATTTTTCCGAGGAGAAGAAATATATTATAACCCTTTCAGCATGTAACTTTGTTGTTGGCCATGTTCCGCAGTTGTTGCATAAATGTTTTTGAATAAAAATCCGTCTTCTAACAACCCTTTTTATTATTAACTTTCATGAAAGTTGATAATAAAAACAGTTGTTGCAAGACGGATTTTTATTCAAAACCACTTTCAGCATATATCTCTTTCGAAATATAATGGAGAGAATTGAAGTTATTGATAGTTGAAATAGAGGCCTGGGTCACAGGGTATGATGAGCATCATTCCTTCAATTAATTATCTCTGCTGTTATTAAGTTAGAGTCCGCTGTATTTAAGGGAAAGAGTCCATATACCGCCCCTTCTGCAAAATAGACAATTCTGAAAAATGGTACAGAGTTGTAAATAATTAAAAAATTATTCATAAAACTCAACTCAACTCAACAATTGTTAGTATGTTTATACTGATTAATTCTTTCTTAAGGAAAAATATTAAAAAATGAAAATAACGCATATTTTGATTTTGATACCGTACCCCCGTTACATTTTTTATTTACTTATTTATTTTTTGAAAAAGTTTATTAAAACTGTGTTAAGATCTCCTATGGTAAATTTATAAATATGGCAACATATTTAAACATTTAACTACACCATTATTTATCTTTTCAGACAAAAATCGGAAACAAAGTTTACTTTTTTTTAAGATGAGCTCATTTCCTGGCATCACTCGAACACATGATCCATTTCTTTCCTAGCTTGTCCTGGGCAAAACGCTTTTCACAAATTGGACGTAGCGCATCCTCATCGCTTGATTTATCCTCTTCACCGGTGAATAACAATGGAACTTGTGCTTCATCCTCAAAGTCACTTGAACTTGCATCATACCTGTAATCAATGAAGTCCCCACATGATATTTCTTTTGATCGATGAGACGTCTCGGCATTTGATGCCGAATTTTTCTTCTGACGCTCAGCCGCAATTTGTTTCTTTTCGATAGTGGCTTCTAAAACTGTCTAATGTAAACTTCCTGTTACCAGGAATGGCGTCCCAGCTTTATAAGGTAAGACTTTATAATATTTGTTATTATTTAATTCTATCAATTTGGTGTCATTTGTTTATTATTAACATGAGTGTATTATTTATTATCATGATAGTACATGAATAATTTATCGTTGCTGATACTTCTAAAGCAAAATAACATTACATTTATAGTTACAGAAGCTTGGCTGATTGTACAAGTATTATTCGTGAATTTTAATACTGATTTTCAGAACGAGAAGTTGTCGCTGGATCGTTATTAGGCATGTTTGTATTGCAGAATCCACACATAATTCGATCGGACTCTTGTTCACTGATTTTTAATGGACAGCTGAATTCTCTGGTGACTTTGGGATCACGGAAGAGTGAATCTCACAGCTATTGCCATTCGTTACACACGATGCATGTTTTGACGTTGATCCATTCATGCGACCGTTCGGAATGACGCGTAACAATTCCATCTTAGAGAACTATGTCAATATATCTCTTCTTTTAGCATTTTAAAATAAAGTCATAGTTGTTTCTTTCATCCAATTGGAAAGTAAGCACTTTCTCTTACCCCAATTAGGAGAATGTCTTGTTTCTTTGTTCCACTTAGTAGATCAGATAAGCTTTATCATCCTCACATGGGACATAAGGTATCGTCTTCTCCGCTAGCGTGACGCAAGGTTTTACTGCGAGGAGTTGCCCTAGATTCCTTATGTAACTTTTCTCCCTGTGTGAGTGGCCTTTTAACACTATGATGGTATAATTTTTGTCTTCGGATCTTCTCGTGGTAATGTGGACACAATCGTTTATCAGACTAGAACAGTAAAAAAAAAATATCAAAATGTTTTTCGAAAGCTTACTATTATTTATTTCCACTCAACCACTCATTTTTTGCGGGGGAAAGTATGTATTCTTTGTACATCACTGTATTCACTTTCATACCAATGTATTTAGCCTAGATCAATGGTTGTTCAAATACAATGTCAACAGACTGCACAGTGGGAAAATACCAAGTTTTCTGTTCTAGGAAACACTTTTCTTCTATCTTAGTCGAATGTTAAGTAAAAAATGGAAACCACAACATGAGAAGGATCTCAACATTAGCAACAGTGATTTTTTCATTCAAATGCGATTTTTATCGATCTGTTATAATTTTTCATAATGTTATACTGTGATTTCTGTAAAAAGAATCTTTAAGTTTATAATTTCGGCTTCTAATAAAAGCTTAATGACAAGCATAGCTTCTAACATTTTCTACCATGCCAAACAATTTGCGATAGTATAGTTGTGTAATTGTGTTTGCATTTTCCATCCACTTGTTTGTACTTCATTTTCAATTAAATTTCGAAGTAAGAAAGAAATTGTCAAAAAATAATTTAAAACATACAGATCACCTTCGGACTTTTTAATTGAAAAGAAAACAAGAGTTCTGAAAGCATTAAGCCATTTTTTTCAGACCATAGTTATCATTTGCTTCCACAAACAAACTTGAGGTAGTCGCATCCCTTTAGTTAGTAATACTGGTATCGGCACTTCGTTCGATCTTAATTCAGAGAGACGATAACGTTTCAGAATTGAAAAAGTCGGACAAAGCCCATGCAGCAAACCGAAACAAATCTCCCCCGCTTTTATCGCTATATAATACCAACTGCAGAAAATACTTCTCGCCGTTGGCAGTTTCTTAAAACTCGCTCACTCAGTTTCACAAAAGCATTCCTGGGATTCCCACAGGCTAAACAAAGTTCTGCAACCCACTGCCTCGCGCCTTCAGATTAAAGTTTCACGTCTTATGACCGAAAAAGTTATTCACTGTCTAAATTACTTCTCTACATATTCGGTCTAATGTCTCGTATTTAAGTTGTCTTCAAATAACTTCCTTCATTTTGTTAACCAGGAATGTGTGTAAGGAAGAACCGAAAACTATTTTCCCTGTCACAAAGTGCCATCATGTTATCTAATAAACCTACCTTTATCATATATATTTTACAGAAATGAACCGCTTTTAGATAAAAATAAAGTGCTTATTTATTTCTTGACTACATTTCTAAATTTTTAACGCTTAATTCAAAACTTCTCAGACTGGAATATTAATATTACTACTGCGAAACATGAAGTTTCCCTTTGCAACAAACTTTTTTGTGGCTTCATCTATCATTAATCTCTGAAACCATGAATAATTAGTTTCGTTTTTTTATGAGAGAGAGCAAGAGGATAACTTTTTTGCCAATCTAGTTTAATTCGTTGTAATTTTCCCTATTTAGAATTAAATCTGATTTTCATTAGTTTGCGAACAATATATATATATATATATATATATATATATATATACATATATATATATATATAAATGGTTAATGTAAGGAACTGAAAATGGTAACATTTTTATCTAAACTATTCCGTCAAACACTTAGACTGAAGTTTCAAATAGCATTGTTATTAGATTCTAACAGCTATAAATTTAATGACAATCCTTTCCATAGATGCTTTTGCCCCCAAAACTGTGACTGAAGCGTATCTGATAAATAGTTTCCAGTTTCTATAATTATATTCTGCTGGGCGGAAACTATACCAATACATATGGAGAACTTGCGAATCAGTATTTAACTTCTGCTCTACACGTATAGCAAGATTGTTTAGAAAAATCATTCTTACTTAAACTACCATTCACAAATGCTAGTTTACTCTCACGTGTTAAAGATTTCAAATGCAGGTTATATGTTAAATTGATTTCACCAAAAATTGAAAAACTTTTAAAAAAAATCAGTAACAGGTTATTTTTTTAATATATTTCACAAACAAAAAATATAAAAGTCTAAACTGCTCTCGGGTGATTAGCCGAGTCAAGAGTGCGTTGTCACACGATATTTCGGCGACTAGATTCATTGCCGCCATCTTCACCAGAAGATGGCGGCAACGTATCTAGTCGCCGAAATATCGTGTGACAACGCACTCTTGACTCGGCTAGTCACCTGAGAGCAGTTTATACATTCTCAACGCCGAGAAAGACTTCGTTCTTATATAATATAAAAGTCGTTGGATTGGAAGATGTAAATATCTAGATGGCTGTAGCACCGCGGAAGAAACATAAACGTTCCACACAATCTCGAGACTTTTATTTGTACTCACGTGAGTCGTGTGGAAGGTTTTCTAACGTGATTATGGTCGCACGACATGAATTATTAGACTTTTAACGCAGTATGGTAATACATGGGGAATTCCATCTCGAAAAATGTTCATGAATTCAAAATTCCGCGATCCATAGTGTCAAGATGTTGCTTTGAATATATAAGTTTATATATTCTCCTGACATTGATAACGCAGCGACCGAGACCAGCGACGTTTTCGTCAAGGTTTCAGTGTTGCGACAGGCAATGCTGCGTCAAAGAACAGCAGCACTCAATGTGGGAAGCGCTACAGACGTTCAATGTAGCAGTACAGCAAAAAGCGTTGCTGAGATATTGCAGTAGATGACTGATGCCAATGCCTCTGCTAACAAAA
The DNA here is from genome assembly GCA_031002005.1 of Vandiemenella viatica. NCBI lineage: Eukaryota > Metazoa > Arthropoda > Insecta > Orthoptera > Morabidae > Vandiemenella > Vandiemenella viatica. Next base: position 282,483,304 of record CM061920.1, read on the forward strand.
TGTCAACGGCTGTAGCGCCTCTCTGGGCGCGTTAACAATCGGTTTGACCTTAGATGACTGGAAAAAGGTTGGGTGGTCCCATAAGTCACCATTTCAGCTGATGGTTGGTTTCGAGTGTGGTGCAGACCACACGATGCCGTGGAAGCAGGTTGTCAGGAAGGCACTTTGCAAGCTGGTAGCGGCAATATCTTGGGATGGGTTGTGTTTTCATAGCGTGGGTTGGGACCTGATGTCACACCCAACCGTTGACTGGAAAAGGAAATGCTCAGCTGCTTGCAGACCATTTGCATCCATTCAGTGCATTCATGTTTCCAGACAGTTGTTAGATTTTCCAGGATGACAATGCGCCAAGCCACCGGGCCAAAATAGTTCACTACTAGTTTGAGGGACATTCTGGACAATGCCATCAAATGATTTGGCCACATAGATCGCCAGACATGTATCTAATCGAAAAATATCTAGGACATGATTGAAAGGTCACTTCGTGTACAACGTCCTCCAATGGGAAAACTTTCGCAGTTATGATCTGCCGTAGAGGAAGCATGGCTGAATAATTCTTCAGGGAACTTCCGAATTCTTGAGTCAATGCTACGTCACCGCACGAAGTCCCGCACGATATTAGGAAGTGCGTAGTTACTTTTGGCATAACCTTCATGGCATTGTCCATCGAATGATAGGTATGATTTTTTGTCATGAAAACGTATCTGCTGGAGTGTCAAATTGATCAAAACCATCCATTTAGTTATTTTTCGAAAACCATAAACTTTGGAAAGATCGCTTTAGTTTTTTTGTAAATTTCAGCAGACTGGGTATGACTGTAAATTTTTAAAGAATTCTTGGATCAGTAAATATCAGCAAATATTTTCTAGAACCCCCGAACTAAATTTCGAGTGACTATTTTCACTCCTCTCCCTTGCCTTTTTTAAATACTTTGTAATCGTATCCTCTATTATAAAATGCGTTGACAGAAGACTGCGCTCACCACGTTAGATCGGCAAATTTCGGCGAGCCTCGGTAGTGTCCAAAGTGTTAGTTACAATGACTGCCACCACAGCGCTGCTTGGATAGTCAGCAAAATTCAAATGAATAACTGATTCGGCGTTATTTGCATTTTTAGTGTTAAAAGTGCAAAATTCAAATAAATAATTACATTTAAGTATATTTGCGCTTAAATTGTTGAAAGAAAGTGTAATTGCGGTTCCAGCTAAAAGGTAATAGTCTTTTGTAGAAGTAACTGTACAAAAATACGAAGAGCAGGAAAAACAAATACAATTAATGCGAGGCATAGATTTAAAAAGTTAGAATGGGACGTACGTTAAAATTTACAAGTTGTTTTTGGTATATTTACGGCGACTAGATGCAGACTCGTTAGCAGTAATTAGAACTAGGTTACAACATAACCTAAGAATATTTTTTTGACAGAATAGAATGAAGTATATAAAAAACTCAAAGAAAGTTTACATGAACCATACGTAATCGCGAAATATATCAGTCAAATAAATAACAGTTATTCGTTTTTGAAATTATACTTTCCGTCACTTAAAGTCGAACGCATTTGTTTAAAAATAAAAAATCCTAGCCAAATACTCCGAGAATCTAATGAGAGTAAGGTACTCGTATCACCAAATGGTCAATAAAATTGATTGTTAGTCCTTTCTTCCTTACAAACATTTCCAGAATAAATTCACACTATCAAAATGAGTGATACCCATCATTTTTGACGTGCGTAAAAACTAGTAGATTAATAAGAATTAAAACATTGGGGGATTAAAATTTTTTGTGTTAAAGCGCAAAATTGACGAGAGTGTGACAGACAGACAGACGAAGAAATGTCCAATTCCCCTAAGACCTAAGTTTAACAGGTAAATACAGTATATATCAAATTTTGCTTTTGTGATAAACTACCTGACCAATTATGAAAATTAACATGTAATTTGCAACGTAATAAGCATCTTTGCACATCTAGCAATTTATCTATTAAAGAAAATAACAGTTTCTGTGGGTAGCTTCTTCCAGCGGTTTTGTGCTTACAGTTGAAATTACTAGATGTTCTCACTTTCTCAGCTTTCGCCTACTGCTAAAGCCAATCTCTTGGGCTTAGCTCAAGTGAGTTTATGGCTGCGTTGTAGAGATAGCACGAAGGGGACTCTCTTGGGTAACTCACTTTTACTACTCCTAATAACGACCTTACAAAAGCACTATCTACTTGTGCAATGTACTAAGGGTTGCAATAAATGAAATTGAAAAGAAAATGAGCTTTTAACCGTGCCTGTTTCAAACACTGAGTACTGAAAAGATTATAAGACGAATATTGTAGGTATATGTTTTCTTGATTACAAGGGGACTACAGTGTTCTAATTCCGTACCTATTTGTCAACATTCTTACAATTTAGGTATTTTGATGCCTCTATTTTGGCATCACCACTCGTCTAAGAAGCATTAAGTATGTTTCAGTATCTGATTTCACCAAACGCTACAGTAGTAATTCAGTTTCAAAGATGACCATATTTTAAAAATAAGAAACCCTTTGTGTTATAAAAGTAATTGATATAAGAAATTGAATTATTTGAAATGAAACAAATTTTTTCTACCATAACTTACTGTCAAAAAGATGCACATATTTTAAAACCACAATTTATCTATAAATTAATTTTTTATTTCCAGTTAAAGCTGTTGATAGACTATTTTTACTTTCTGTTTTCTTTTCTACGTCCTTTGTGAAACTTAGTATGATAATGAGCCATTAGTTTTACCATATTTCATTTCGTGATAAAATAGTGCAGTGAAGCCATTTTGATACAATGTAGAGAAAAAAATTCTTCCAATACATTCATTAAGGAGGAATTTAAAGGTTAAAGAGTAAATTAATGGGAATTTAAATAAAGCTTTTTCCACAACGCTAGAACTATGGAACGTGAAAACGCTAACGCGAGGGAATATGTACAGTATGTTGAACCGAACAAGTTATGCATACATACGTGTTCCGCACATCCTTCCGAATTTATGTTATACATGTGTTTCGTATAGTAGCTGTTTTACATTATTAACTTATTCAATTAATTTTAACATTTCAAATTTCAAATTCGTCTTACAGTTGATAGGAGAGTGATTTTCAATAGTCTTCGAATCTGTTAATATACTTTTGTTTTAATTCGTTTTATGTGTTAATATTTTGATCCAGTTGTAAATAATAAAACAAAAACTTTATTTACTCAATAGCATGAAACAGAATCAAAATTTCCGGACTACATCATTACACTTCTATACGTAGAAAATAATCGTTAATATTTAATTTTGTAACAGAAAAATGAAAGTTACTTCTCGTTTTATACACTCTACCAGTTGCCAACTGACAAGGTTTAGCATTTTGTTTGCCTTGTTAATCGAATTCTTGCTTATTTTTGCCTGTTTTTTTTTTATAGTGTAGTGCAAAATTGTAAGTAGGCTACTGCTATTGGTTAGATAGTGTCAAAGCTAATATAAAAAGTAACGATTCGGCACACGTTAAATGCTATATCAAATTCTCATAGCTATTGTAGATATTAATCATTGTTTAAGGCAGCGAGAATATTGGATTCCTGTCAAATAACACAGCTTGTTAAACTTCTGGCTGTCTCATTTTAGAGATAACGACTTCTTTCCTTGAACGAGGAACCTTCGCCACTTGATCTTTACGGCGGAAGCAAAAACAAGACCGAAACGTGCCACTAAGCACGGGGATTGGGTCGGTGGTGGGGGAGTGGAACTTTCCTCGTCGGAGTTTGCTCAGTCGGTAGAAACTCTTGCGTGCGAAACTTACTCCGCAGATAACAAAGATCCCTTTAATTATTCTGCCAGGAACGCCCGAGGCACTTCAAAAACTCTCCCTTAAAGCAAAGGGTGAACGAACTGATTCACAGCAGGGCGCGTTGATTTTCTGTTCCCCTTCGGGAGATTCTCTGCAGCACTGACACAGTTAAGACACGGGTAGACTTACTTTGTAGTTACCTTTAACCAACTCCTTTCTGTGAATGATAGACAAATGAACTTGAATGGGAACTAATTCTTGTTATTCTATACTAAAATACTATACTACATTATTGATAACGCCAACGAGGGCAGTTCACATTAAAATCACAAATTTATAACTTCGGTCTAGAAATGAGGCATTTAGTAATCTTTCAGCCGATATATTTGACTAAGATTAGTGCCTTTAGCCAAGATAGCTGTATTAGACTTCAGAGGAATATCGCATTATTATGGTTATATTCCACTAGAACAAACAAGTTGCGATTTAAACGCGTATAACACTTTCACATTTCAAAGGATAGTATTTCATACTTAGATCTAATTTATAATCAATAGCTGAAAAATAATGAAATAATATTTAACAGCTAGGGGTTACTTAAAAATATATACGACAGATGCTCCAGGAAATCTGAGCTGGTCCTAACATTGTAATCACCAGCGAAATGCTCTTACAATGAAAACAAATTAGCGATTTGGAAAACTTAACGTAATACAAATAAAACAACGAAGGTGAAACTATACCACTTTGTGGCTTGTTCATTAACTATAAGGTTCATAATAGTAGCAAATAAAATGTGAGTAGATCATATTTATTTTATTCCCATTTAGAATTGTCCCAGCATCTAGAGGCTAAACTAGAAAGCTAAGTCTTCTTCAATAAAGACAATATTACAGAGAAAGTAAGCTTAAATATATCATAATTAAATGTTTTGTAAATCTTATGAGTATACAAAAGATGACGTCCCATCTTAGTGAGCAGATTTAATATTGTAACCTGTCATATGCAATGATATTTAATAGAACAAGTGATTCTGCGAAACGAAATTGTGCTTTTGTAAAAACATTAGCAATAAGTTTACTACTCAACATTATCGACTGGTTATTTAATGAGACTGACCATTTCCGTCAATATAAAATTCTGTCACAAATTTCCGAATTTTGTGATTGTTGGAAACAGGACCTACGATTACATGGATTTACATGTAATGATTTTTATACGGGCTTGCAGAACCATTTTGATTAACTTGCTTTCAGCTATCATATCATATAGTATTATTGTCAACTATGGGTAACATGTTGAATACCATCGCATGTGTATAATTCGGTGACCTGTACCACCTTTCCATAGTTGAAAAAGATTAATTTAAATATTATTACCGTTATCATTGTCTTTTGTTAGTAATGGCCATTACTGTATTCATTTTGCTCATTGTATTGTAATAAAAGAAAGATTTTTACTTTCTTAATTATTGGTTTGTCCCTACCGGTAGCTGCAATATAGCGGCTCCATTTTAGGATGGCAGAGAGAAGCACATTGCTCAAGATTTTATAGGTATATAAGTGAATGTCAGTGTTGCGACATTTTCAGGCAATAAACCTATTGTTATGTCTTCTGGATCTAGGTTTTGAAGCTTAATGTCGCCCAAATCAAACCATAGAAGCCCATGATGTATGAGGTAAATAATTAAAAAAAAATTAAATGTAAATTGTCGGTTATTGGCAGACAGTATATTGAAGTTTATTAGAGTATCTGTTATAGAATGTTATATGATTCATGAACAGCAGTGATCAGTGGTAAACATAAGTATAATCAACAACGCTACAAGTAATTTGGTACTGCTGCTTTGTAAATTTCTCGTTCCCATCATACCGCTGGCGTTATTTAACAATCATGCGTTGTCATTCATGTATGGGCAGATCAGTTCTGCCGTTATCAAACACGCCTCACCGGATACAAATTATGAATACTGAAATAGACTCCTTTGTGCATAACTGGTATATTGTCAATAACGAATGGAACGATGGAAGCTGTAATTACATTTGAGAGATAAAACTAACTATTTTTATTAATAGTTTAAGATATTTTGCCTCCCTCACACTTTCGCTATTTCAACGCCTATTAAAACTATTGCCTATTAATTTTAATTAATCTTTTAAAATTCCTATTGGTAGACATGGAAATTTTACGTAATTTATTTTGAATCATTTCGTGAAATACTTGCACTTACAGGGAATCATCAACACTGCTAATCCCATTCCTATACAGCGATGATAACATTCTATAAGTCGGTTCAACGTTTAATATGAATGTAAAAGAACTACAAAGAACGTTAAGTTCACCGAAGGAAATGAATTATTCAGATATTAATTACCAGCAACAGAAGAAATAACAGCGATAGCAGAAAGGAAAAATAGGAAAAAAAATTTAGTTGGGTCAGTAAAAGAGTGGCGTTAACACGGTAACAGTAAGTAAGCGGAAAAGAAAGAAAGACAATACGAAGCAATTATAACAGTAGACACGCAATGTGTAGAAAGAAAATATACCATATGGGAAAATTAGTTAGGAACCGAAGTGGCGAGAAAAGTTAGTTAACTTGGAATCGAAATAAATTGTCAAAGAAGAGAAATAAAATGATTTAATTATACTGGCGACAAATGGAAATATAATGCAGGTAGTGACAGAATGATATGTGCACATTAATCGATCAAATGGATGTCTTAATTTTAGCGCTGATAACCAAATAATGATTGACAGAAAAATGAAAGTAATAAATATTTATATTTATATGATGTTGATTTATACATAACATAGCCATAGCTGAAATAATAAAACTCCTACCAAACATCTCGGTTGTGTCGATGAACGCCAGAAACAGATATAATGTGGTGAAATGCTTCGAAAATGACGACCCGAATTTTGACGGAATATGAACGACTCAGTGTGGATGATGAAAATCTCCGATACATAAAGATTTGAGATAAGGTAGAGTTCTGCCTGAACTGAAGTAATTTTCGAGATAATGCTGCAATTAAGACATTCCACTGATAGTGAAAACATTAAAGTTATATTTTGTGTGGACTATTAATAAGAAAAGCACGTGTCAGCTCCTTGAGAGATCTGGTTGTTGTACAGAAATGTAGGCCCTTATTACATGAAGATAAATAACTTAAGATACGTGATTAAATATACTGGCGGCATAGTATAGGAAAAACAGTTTTGTTTAAAGCGTGTTTATTTGATGAAACTTTTTTTTAATAGCATGCAATTGATGACAAGTAATTTACGGAATTAAAACTTATTACCAGTATGGTAGATATTAGTATTATTCCAGTAGATAAGATTAGGTTTGTCAGAACAACATACGACGGATTTGCGTAAAGTATATTAGCGTTTGTTCGTTGTTTTGCGATTTGGTATGAAATAATATGTTGATTTGACTCTCTGGCGTTTTTATTTTTCTGTATTTCCTTTGCGTAAGAAGGTTGTTCAGTTACAATATTTATGATTGCATGTTCAGTACTGTTAAAGGTCCCTTGTTCGGCGATATGTAGTATATAAACTCGTACACTAAGATCAATAAGTTAAGAAACAATCAAATGTGTTGGATGCATGACGTTGATGTATGTATTCATTGCTATGATATAAAGAGAATAAATGATAAATGAAACATGAAGAACGTTTTCGTGGCGTTTAGACTTAATTAATTATAAAGTGTTAAATTATACCTATAGTGAAAAATAGAAGTCGTATATACACCCAGGACATGACAAATGTTTGTCAAGAATGTGAACAGACGGCTAGAAACTGGCAACAAGTTGACAGATTTCTCTATAAAACAATTATAGGTATACTGAACCACGAAAAGAGTGAATCATGATAGAATACTTTGAAAACTGTGCGATATAGATGGTCAACTATCGGTACAGAAGACCACCATCACGTACGTACAACTACAAGGACGGATCTATGATAGAGAAGAGCCTCAAAGACAGGGTTAAATAATTGTAAAATTGGTTAGATGTTAGTACATACGGAATGAAGATTATTATAACCATTTCGGTTTAAATGATCTGTGTGTCGAAAATGGAAACGTTTATCTGAAAACCTTCTTTATGTGTCTATAATTCGAAAACTGAGTGTGATACAGCATTAATACAGTAATTACCTAATTTTGAATACGACAGTTCCATTCACACTCGCCGAGCTAATGATAGAATTTTATTTTGCCATGCATTGCTTTGCTTCTGTTTAGTGGTATGTACTGACTCATCAATTCTGTGTGTAAACCTGGCGCACCTTGTTATTGCGACATTACTACCCGTTAACTTAACGACTGTAATGCTTTCACTGAAAGCGATGTTTGTTAACCTGTTGTGATATCCGAGTAGAAGCACAATCACACTTTGATTTGCTAAAATATCTTTACATTACATGTTAATTCTGGCTTGGCAATTAACTTTACCACTGTGAGCGCTACATATCTGTTACTCATATTAATTAGTTTCTTTTAAGTCATAAAAAATTCCTTTCTGTAATCATATAGTTAATTTGACAACTAAGCCTGAATACAAAACATGAAATTTTTTTGCAACTCTTTTCAAATTATAGGTTAATATTTGGTTTTTTCCTTAGATGGTAGCATTGTAATATTTCTTTATTAACAATTACAGATCTCATCAAGTATTCTCGATTTTTACGCTGTTGCCCCGATTTTCATTTTTTCTTTATCATTTCAATACTTACCTGATTTAGAAATTTGCTACAACAATAAACAGATTTGTGAGAAGCATTAAAAAGAAACGTTGAGATCATTATTGCTCAGTAAGAACTAATTTTTAAGACATTTTTTTTAGGTTAACCTCAATCTAGTATTTTAACTTTTATAATATCATAAACATTTATAGAACTGAAGCAAAAATGTAATAACATTTTTTAGCAGTTGCTAACAATGGTAATAGTTGAAAATGTGCTTCCTTAAACGTTTTACCTTTCCAAACAAACCATTATGTGAACAGTTCTATATTTTATAATTTCGAAATTACAATTGCATCTAGTATTCTCTGCTGGCTAGTAAGGCATACATTAGTTTTGACGGCATGTAAGGTGATATGGAAGTAAATTACTTGTTCGTTGAAGGAATGAGCCGAATAAATCCCGCAAATGTCTGCTATTTCACTTTCTCGATACGACTTTGTTTTAGATTTCAGATACTCTTTGATTTTTCTAATTTTATTCATCCATTTTCATTTAGATTTTTTGTTTCAAATATCTCCAATGACGAAACGTTGGTATGATGTATTTATTCGATGAGCATTTATTGTATTCTTCCAAACAAAACAAATAAAGGTTATTCTGCGCAATGTAAAGATAACGAACTGTCAGATAAAAACAAAACAGTTATTCTGGGCAATGTAGAGATAACGAACTAGACGACTATTTCTGCCTAGTGACAAACACCAGAAGATTATGCCTTCACAGGAATCGTAATCTAAAAAACACTGACCATCTAAATAAATATTTAGAGCAAGAAACATGTAACGGTTTATAAATTCGTATAAATTTTCTGAATTCTTTTGCATTACATTTCTGTTAATAATACATTGCTGCGGTTAAATTTTTTGTGCATTATTTATGTCTATAACTAAAAACTTTTGATATCTCATTCGTACGTAATATCGGTATGGCGATTTCAATAATTCCATTAAATCTCATGTCCTATTTCGATGCTTCAAATCATTAATATTGACTGAGATTAGTCATTGTAAAGAAACTAAATAAGCAATTTACTCATTAGTACAGAACTTACATCAGTTTTAAATATTTATTAACACTATTGCAAACATTGAAATACATTCAATAAAGTTCTGAAGAAATATCAGCTGAAATTACTAGAATGAAAGTTCTTGAATAAATTATTAAAAAAAAAAATTAGAGCCAACGAACATTTAAGTCACTACGTATTGTATTCCTATCTGTAAGCTTGTTCCTAATTATTCCTGCAACCTATTTATTTTTATTCAAATTAACAACATCGGCCATTAATTGCCGCAGACGAAATAATACTACTCAGAAAAAAACTCAATACCACAAGGGAAAATGTTCTGGTGCCTCAAAATTGAATTTGTGCTATATTTCACTAGCATTGAAATAGCAGTATAAGTAGAGGAAATTAAAAAAAAAAAAGTGACCGGTCGACTTTGAAATTCTTTGAAGTGTAATTTAAAACATTAATCCGTCTGAAAAAATTAGGAAGGTGAGAAACGACTTTGGCTTTTGTGTAGTTTTAACCTGCAGGTCACTGAAACTACCCTTTTATATAGTAAACAAACCCCCACTGCAATTTAGCATTCAATCCGCAACGCGGCACGGCCTGAATGGCCACTGGTTAATTCGCGCTCTGCGGTCTGCCGCAAAGTCAGGGGCTGCCTTTGATCGGTGGAGCGAGGTACCCACACCTGCAATTACAGGCAGAGACGCGAGAAAAACTGCCCCACCCCACTTCCCACTGTCTGTCCATCTCTGCGTGCATCCCTTTGATGCTACAGCTATAGTGGCTACACACACACACACACAATTCGTTGCTTTGTGCAAGCAGGAGAATGTGCACCTCAGTTAGAAGTGATAATTGAAGAACGTGGTTCTACAAGTCACTTCTCATTAATACAGCAACAGGTGCCTCTTCTCTCAACTTCACGGCATCCAAAAAATAATTCCTTTCAGCCATTGCTTCTGGCATTTAGTTTCTATACCATGTAGAGATTAAGCAACATCGAAAGACTAAACAGAAAAGTTATTGCCCAAAGTAAATTAATAGGATTCTTGCAAAAATAAAAGTTACGGATTAAATTAATCGCTATTTTCATATTTTGTTCCTTCGCGGGAGCTATAATCATCACATTTAGGTTTACAGATGTTAGCTTATAAGTACAGGCACTGAAAAATATAACATCATATACCAATTTGCTTGGTTTCTGTGACTTTAAGTTGGAAATTTAAAGATGGACGCAAGTGAAATAAAAAGTTATTGATGTGTACCGTATCGCGGTTCAGAACTGATTGGATTACTTTCATTGTGAATCAGGAACAATAGAATCCCTGATTTTGTACATCAGAATGGTTTGAGACTGAAAATTAAAAGTTAACTAGGCTGCAACTTTAAGAAAATTAATAAAAAGCGTGGGTTGCAAAGTTGTGGGATTAGGCCAAATGTTATTCTATACATTAATTGATATAGTGATCATAAATAAATTTATAAAACGTGTCTGGATAATTCACAGACAAGCAGCAACACACGATACCCTCACATTTATTTATTTCTTGTTAAAAAATTGTCGCAATTTTGTTATTCTTTTCCTGAGTATATATCAACAGTTTTGACGGCACAGGATTAAAAAAAATACATTTAATTAAAACCACCAATGCAAGATTCAAACCGGTGACCATTGCAACGCGAAATCCCTATAACAAAACTTCTCATAACACTCTAATACCAGGAGCATGAATTAGTTGAATGACTGTTTTCCCTGCACCCTTCTTAAACAGCAACACGTAGAGTTATGGTATTAATTTTAGTTCCGGGAACTAAAATATCTCTCTACTCAGCGACCCATGTGTGGTTAATTCCAACCAATGCAAGTCAAGTTCTCCGGAAATTAGCTTGGTGATTTACCCTTCACATGTTACTGCTTCTATGGTCGACTGTGATGTGTGTGTGTGTCTGTGTGCGTGTTAGGAGTGATATGTTGTTTCTATTCTGAAAGAGAGGTGGGAGATGATGAAATCCTATGATGGCCCATTCAGATCAACTGTTCCAGAGACACCAATTAATGTCTTCAAGCTTAACTAGGCAAGACACATTGGTCAGGTAGTAGGAAAAGATTTCAAAATTCTGCCCTTGTTGGAGAGAGTGATGAGGGGATGTACGAGCGAAGTAAAGGAATTGGGTTACAAGACTTTGGTCACACAATTGCTCGAATAAGGTAGTGTGATGTGGGACCCACATTATGAGTATCAAATACAGGAGTTGGAGAGCGTGCAAAGAAGGGCTGCTAGATTTGTTTGTGGAAATTATCGCAGATTGCAATCAGTAACACATATGATAAAAGAGCTGGAATGGGATTCATTGCAAGACAGGAGGAGGGTGAAGAGGGTCATGGGAGTGTACAAGTCGTATATTGGTGATGAGCCATAGAAAGATATTGGTGTAAGAATTAAGTAATGCATGGAAAGGAAAAGATTACCATGACCACAAGTTGGCACTCGATTTCAGCCACAAGGGTGTAGGAAGATTCTCTTTTTTGGGTAGGGGTGTTAGGGATTGGAATAAGTTACCAAGAGAAATGATGAATATTTTACCAAAAAAGTTTAAAGAATTTGAAGCTAACATTTGCAAATATAGGTGGGTGCAGGAAAGGGGGAAGATGGGTGTGTAGTGAAATTTGCCACCGGAGCGTACACTCCATTGCAATTTAATTAAATATTATAAATATTAGACCTATGTACAATCACCCCTAATGGTGTCTTGTGGTTTCACTTCAAACGCATTGTGGACAAGTTTGGGATTTTACTCAGGATTTTGGTACGCTACATGAATCATGCATTACCCTGACTAGATAAGTCTTACAGCAACGGGGCTAGAAATATGGTATCCATCGGACAGTATTATGACGCTTGTAGGCTTTCCACCTAATTAGTACGGATAATTTCGCCTCCGCAAAGAACTAAATTAATTATTAATATTCTCACACTAATTGGTGAATACGACGCGTTTATGGATGATTCTGGCCCTTTATCATCACTCAACACTTGTTAGCCGTCAGCTTTGATAACTGAAATTAATATAGTCAGTGAAATATTACCATCAAACAAATGGAAGGCATTGTTATCAAGTCAAAATGAAAATGCACTGTTCTGATCAAATGCCATTCAATATAATAAGCTCCGCTCTATCAATAATTTTTACTCATTTTATAAACTATTATAGCTTCCATACAGAGAAGCCCAACTCGAGCCATGGAACATTATCAAAGCCGCGCATCACACATAACTTCCCCACCCAACTAACACTTAACAAGCCACTCAGCAGTTACGAACCCAAGATATTACAATACAATTATTAAAGACAACAATTAAATATGCTTCCCCGACTATAGTACACACTACTATCTGTGAAAACCCGGAAATATTACACATAACAGATATTAAACATAACAGACATTTATAGAATTATTTAGGATACATATAATTATTCAAAAATAATACAATAATAATAATAATAAATAATTGGAGTGTTGAGATAATGTTACCAGCTACAATGACCGGAGACAACAGTGCGGGATAATTTATATCCATGATAAGAGAAATATACCATGTTGCTGATAGCGCTTCATACTGTGAATTTTTTATAATGTTGCAGAAGTAAATTAAAAAATATATATATTTTTATCATGACAGCGTCAAACTCTGCCTACGCTTACCTGTGCTTTCGTTCCAGTTTAAATTAAACAATAAGCATCTGGTGTCGCCTTAGCGGTCTGTAGACTGAGATTTCTACTCTGTCTTGTTATGAACTGGTAATATATCTGGTAAACGAGGCACAAAGCCACATGTGGAATGAGGCGTTCCCGACGTGCCCTACATGCAAAAGCAAGATCTGTCTGCACTGAAGTTTAGTTAATGTCATGTAAAGAATCCGGGACACTGGGATTCGAGCCGGAGACTTTGGCTTCCCCAAAAACTGATCACCCCATTATCAAGAGTTGCTATCACACTTTATAGAAGGCAGTTAATACAGATACTTCCAAACGAATCACTTGAATACACTCTGCAACAATTCAGAAATGAGAAAAACTTTAGTTTCAGGTATACTTCTTATTAAGAGACTTAAATCGGAGATACATACGTACCTTATTGTATGCCAGTTGTTTTTTATGAAAGTTATTTGCTATCGCCTAAACTGAATTAATCCGCCAGTAAGGAAATCGAAATAGAGATCACGCAATGATTTTCAAAGAAGAATTGGAGATTTAAACTGATTTGAAATCGGTAATATGATAGAAGAAAGGTTAGCACAAGTTCTTGACTATATTCATTCATACGTTCATAGTTTACCCTTGCGAATAGTATCGTAGTCAGTCACCGAATGGTAAAATAATAATGTGGAAAAAAGTAAATGCAAGTATTTATCAATGAAAGGTATTTTATTTTGAAGAGTGGTAATAGATATAACTATTACTGTAAAATGTTGTTATCATTAAATAGTACATGTTTAATTGTGAAACATTTAAAAAGTAGATATATTTATAAAAAAATTGGCTTTGTCTGAGATCCTTTTTCTCAATTTTCTTTACTTTACAAAACTTTTTTGAGAACAATATTAGCAGTTATAATGTGATCATTGTTGCCTTTTTGACAGTATGTGTCTTTAACACAAAAATTAATATTATTGAATTTACAAACTCATGAAAAGTCACTTACGGGTTTCCATACGAAAAAACAGATTCTGATAAATACAATCCTAATTTGAAGCGTCCGATCTTGTGCTTTATTAATGTTCAAAACGAAGGTTAATTCTATTGGGAATTGTTTTCTTATCATTTGGAAAGGCACGGTTCATCAGAAGATGTGAGGTTAATGCGAGGTATGAGCATAGTTTTATCGGAGTTAATGAATTTAGCACTTATGATATACTGGTCTAAGTGAATTATCAGAAATGTTTCACCATTAATTAATCCCTGATTAGTATTAAGATTTGTATTCAACATAATAACGTCCGGGCATTCAGATTTTGGTTTCGCATAGTTTCCAGAAATCATTCCAGGCGAATGCCACCATGCTTCCTTGAAAGGCCATCGGCGAATTCCTTCCTGTTCCTTGACCCAGTCTTTTCCCGCCTCTAATTACCTCCACGTCGACGAGACGTAAAGCCATAAGGTAAAAATCATAATAATAGTATTTCTTTTTTTATAAACGTTTCTCGGGAAACAAACCGAGTGATGCTGTTATTAATGCACAATATTTCGGCGACTTTATTCTCCGTCGCCATCTTCAGGTGCAGTTGCAAGTCTTGAAGTCTGCCTTGAAGTCAGCCTTGACATCTGAGATGCTGCTAGGCAACATAACAACATCTGTCGTTGCCATGCCAGTTTACAAACAACACGCTCAAGGCTGACTTCAAGGCAGACTTCAAGACTTGCAACTGCACCTGATGATGGCGACGGAGCTTAAAGTCGCCGAAATATTGTGCATTAATAACAGCATCACTCGGTTTGTTTCCCGAGAAACGTTTATAAATAAACAACGCCGAGAAAGATTACATTCATTTATAATAGTATTTCTCTTTAATAGCAATTTATAAGGTGGTAAACCAGACGATCTTAGAAATGGGTCTAGCGATTTGGATAAAATTTCATATGTAGATAACGTTTTGCGTTTCAATTTTGTAACACGATTTTACAATAAAGAAAAAGGTAACAATTCTTGTATTTTGTATCTCTGAAACAACTCTAACCTCATCTCGTAGAAGTTTTAGATACCAGAGAGCCTACTGATGTTATTTAAGTTTCTCTTTGGTTAGAGAAAGGAACTGTGCGCTTAAAAATGACTAGGAAGCCATCGAGAAAAACATTTTACTTTAATCAAAATTTACTGAAAAACTTGCTTATTTAACAGAAATTGAAAGATGTCGAGCGATGATCGATTACCCAGGTACTACTAAATCTGAATTACAAACTTACTTTTATATATAGTAAAGCAGATTTTGAGTGCCAATTAATTATAACCTCATGCCAAAATCAGAAAAAATGTTGTAATACACACCATAAATCAGAGAAGTCGTTAAACAACAATGAAAATGCATTTAAAAAAATTCAAAGAAACTTGAAATTTAATCGTTCGTGCTAGAATTGGAAATGTAAGAATAATGGCAGGAAAATGAATTCGCATTCAAAAATAATGGAAACATGCTGAGTGAAATTGATATTTGTAACCAACTGAACATAACTGGATTATGAAATTATATTCTAAAATATATATTTTTAGGGAATGAAATCTATAAAAAGGCCACTAAATAGATTTATGCATTCACTGTGATGGTCAAACAATTATACACCTATACTTTCTGGTCAAGGTAAGTAAGTTTTAAGTTAAGTTAATCAAAATTCGATTGGGCGAGATGCATAATGGAGGAAAAAGTATGAAACTCGACCAAAATTAAGTTATTGCATCCAAGGTTCGTAAAGTGAAATGTTACTTAAATTTTAGAAACT
Organism: Vandiemenella viatica; assembly: GCA_031002005.1. Lineage (NCBI taxonomy): Eukaryota > Metazoa > Arthropoda > Insecta > Orthoptera > Morabidae > Vandiemenella > Vandiemenella viatica. The sequence goes on from CM061920.1 coordinate 282,499,360, forward strand.
GTTCAACTGCATAAAATAAATAAAACATAATAAGAGAAAAGAAGAAACTGAAGAGTGTGACCCGTTCTACTATTATTGTTTTGAAAATTTGTTTCCACGAGCGTTAAGAGACTGTGAATACGTCGTTTAAGACATGAGGGTTGAATTTTATTGGCAATTTACGGCGACGTTGCAACGGTCATACGTCTCATTGCTTTGTGAAATGTAAAAAGAAGATTGAAAAATATTTGTATAATAAATATAAAGTGGTAATGTAAAATACTAATCTGTTTTTTATTTTTCGCTTATGGCTTTACGCCTAGGTCATTAGAGTTGAGAAAGGGGGCAAAAAATGGCAAGGAACTCGGCCATGGCTTTTTGAAGGAAGCATCCCGGCATTCGCCTGGCGTGATTTGGGGTAAACATATAAAACCCAAATCTGGATGCCCGGACGGGGATTCGAACCCCAGATGTTTTTTTGAATAGACTCTGATAACAAGAGGAAAATGTGAAAGCTACTCATGGAGTTTAAGAAAGATTTTTGGAAGAGGATTATTATTGAAGTAATGAAAAGGATTGAGACGATGAACTGAATGAGATGAGAAGAGATACCAGAATATGAAATGAATTTGAACCGTGGACCATAGAAAACATTATTGATACTGAAGTTGTGTTATGTCAATTTTTAACAGTGTGAAAAAAGTGATGTATGGAGCAGAGTAATATATGGTGGTTTTACGAAAGATTTCATATGTTTCTTTTAAAGGAAGCTATCATAAGACAATTTCAGGTAGAGTATAAAGGTTTCTTTCAGATAGGAAATATATATATAGTAAATTATAACAGAATTGGAGAGCGTTGAGGTCCGTCTGAGCCAAAAGAAACGCATTTCCTTCCAGGTGAGAAGTCTTAAGGAGAACGAGAAGACAAAAGACAATATTGTAAATTTACTTATAATCATCGCTAGGATTTGAATGTTGATTAATTGATATAAGAAAGATAAATAGTATTAGTGTGTGTAGAGGATTCGCATATGCTAGGTATAAACCGAAAGGTTAGGTTATAACCACCAACATCAATTTCCACGTTTTACAGACGAATCACGATATACAGATCCATGTGCCTCCCCTTCACATTTGCTGCAGAGCGGTTTGTGTTTTAGCCCAGTGATTCACGGAACAATCTCGTAGTTGGAATAATATTGGACTGGCCAGAGCCCTCCTGGGAAACATCGTTTCACCACATGGACACGTATTAATTAAGGTCGGGTCAGGCTGGAATCCCTGCCACAAAGAGGGCAATCCCGGGCACTCAGGGGTGTATCAGTTCCTCCACTCCTCAATGCTATTGTGCACAGAGTCCTCAGCACCCAGTGCACAGTGTTTTCAATAGCTGAGGCCGTCTTGGTTGTGAATGTTAGTCCCGGATTTCTGGAGCGTAGCGTATCTCGCCAGACCTCCGTAACAAGCCGAGAAAAAGAAAGTATTCCCTTTCTTCATCTCGATATTGGAAGTTGGAGCCACATTTATAAAAGTTTCGGCACTTCTTTCGACAGGAGCCAAGGAAACAAAGTTACGCCTTTCATTTTGGTCTCAGCTTACCACTGCAGAGATGGTTGTGGAGAAAGTTTTGTGTGATTGATATACAGCCAGCGATAGCGAATAATTCTCTTTCCTTTGACTCTGCAGTTTGTCGAAATGTAATTATGTCGTCAGTGTCTTGTCTGAGGAATTGGAAAAAACGGGGTTTCAGTGCAATATCTCGTAGACTTCGTATTTCTTTCCTAATTATTTTCCACACGTAGATGAATGTATACGTTCATGTTTATTTTATAATCTTTAATTGTTAAAATAATTATTCAAACCCTGAACCCTAAACAAAATATCTCCTCGTTACGTTCCAGTTAAAGAAGCAGAATCATCTCTTGACTAATGTTGCGAGTATTCAGAATGGCTAAAAGCCTAGGTTCGTTCTCACATTCCCAAGCTATTTTTTTTTTTTAATTTCTTATTTTGATCATTTCAGTTGTTGGTAACAATCAAATTTTTTTAAGTTGAATAACATGTGATCGGAGCACAAATCAATTAAAGACGGGCAGAAACTTTATCTGTGCCATTTGTTTAGTAAACTCACTAGTGTTTAAATTAATAAACCTTTACATCATGATCAAATAGTGGTAACTCCTTCGTGTAATAATGCGTTTACGTTTTGTTTTTCTCTTGGTAGGAAACGTTTGTAGTGTAGTATGGAATTATTGTAACCTTTACCGTAAAGTAAATTCCACAATTTAGTTTCACTTATGGAAGTATTAATCTTTGGGGTAATGGTTTGATTAACGTTTTTCCCTATATTCTAACATAATATTTCAGAAAACTGAAGAAATAAATAACCAATGTTTCAAAAAAAATGTCTTGACAGAATTCAGATATCTTTATTTGTATTATAGCGTGTTCTTTTATGGGCATCGCGTAATGAAGTTTTCATCTGAGATGCGTTATGATCTGTTGAGTCTGTCTTTCGTTAGTAAGGACGAATTATCATTTCTTGCTCTGTCCTCATGCCATGGAAAGTCATAAGATATCCCGCAGATTTTAAGCTAGACGATAATTTTTCAAACTGTGAAAATCCCATTCAAATGGTTTAGGTAATTTTTGTATGATTCCGGGCAAAGGAACAGACAGATGCTGTCCGCTTACAGGTTTATAACACTATCGATTGAAATCTTCTGTTAAACTAACCATGTAGTGACTAACAAGTAAACTTTAGCTTGATTTTCGTTTTTCTGGAGGAATATGTAACAACTGCTTTATTGTTTTATGATTTATTTGTTTTTGCGCATGTTTACAAGTCAGTTGTTTCAAATCAGTGGATTAATTATGCATGACATCTCTTCCGGACACCGTATATTTACAAAAACAAAATAATTCAGCCCGTTTGTTGCTATATTATCAACCCAATAATAAAACGTTTATTTAAATCTCAACTGAATTTCCATGTACATATTTTTGTAATCAAGGACCTATCAATTGAAGAATATTTTATTTACTCCGATAAATTTGATATTTTTAACCTTGTTTATATCTCCCGTTAAAACTAGTTTACAACATTTGCTTTAAATTATAGATATGGTCTTTTTTTTTTACTGCTTTACGTCTCTTTTTAACATCGAGGTCTTTAGAGACGGGAAAGGATGGGGGGCAAGGAATGGGAAGGAATTCGGCCATGGCCTTTTGAAGGGAGCATCCCGGCATTTGCCTGGAGTGATTTGGGAAACCATGGAAAACCCAAATCTGGATGCCCGGACGGGGATTCGAACCACCGTCCTCCCGAATGCGAGGCGAGAACGCTAACCGTTACACCGCCCCGCTCGGTTATATGGTCATTTAATCGGAAGAAGTTCGTATTGTAGCTATCACAATGAATGCTATAAGTTTTACATAAGTGATAAAATTTTGCTGAATTCCGGAACGTACTGTCTACCTTCGGTATACCAGTCAAGCTGTACCGAAGAAAATGATTATAGTCTAGTGTAAATGAAGAAATAACAACGACTTTAATTGATGTCATATGTTACTTTCAAGTCTTTGTCAAAGCCGAGAGTAATTTTTGCATTATCTACTTACGAAAGTAAAATATTTTTACTTCTCATATCTTTATTATTTCTATTTTAGGTTAGGTGCATTACATATCTCATATAGCTGCCTGGTTCTTATAAATCCTAGTAACGATAACAAAACAGTTTCCTGGAAAAATTATATTACAAAAGGGTTATTGGGTCGGGTGCCTGAGGAGTGAACCTTCATCCTAGCGAATGACAAAAAAAAAAAACCAAAAAATTGGGCTTTTTTTTATATTGGACTAATTTTGTGGGTGATTGAATGAGATAGCAGTAAACTGCATGGAGTTTACTGATAAATGCTTTAAAGATGTAATTCGATAAATTATGGTAGGTTATAGTTATAAAAAATGCATAATGCAAAATTTTACTAAAATAATTAAACTAACGTGAAATAAAATTTAGATTAAAATTTGCCATACAACTGCGAAACACGTTCTTCAGCGATACAATTGTTTCAAAGCATACTGTTACAACAGATAGCTCTGCTGCCTTCATCAGCAAAAATCAGTACTCCGAAGCGATTATTATGACATTGTTAGCGTTTCCTATCCTGAGCTATATATATAGTCTGGTAAAATAGCGACTACGTTTTTTCGTATAGCCATGTCCGTAACTCACTCAGCCTTCGTTGCTGGATTAACAACGGCCTGAAATTGTTATTACATAGTACAGCTATGAGCGACATGTAATAACATTTCCGTCAAGTGAAGAATCCGTGAGAAAATAAAATGCGAAAAAACTGAAAGAAATATTCTACATCTACATCTACATCTACATATATACTCTGCAATTCACAAAACTGTGGGTGGCAGAGGGTGCTCAGCACCAAACCTAATCTCTTTGTTGTACATTCCAATTCCTAATGGTACGAGGAAAAAAATAATTCATATAAGAATCAGTGCGGCACCTTATTTCTCTAATTTTATCTTTCCTGTCATTCCGACCCAAATAGGTTGGTGGACGAAGTATTTCATTACACTCGTAAGTGAAAGTGGGCGTACGCATGTTTACCAATAAGTTTATACGAAACGTGCGTCGTCTATCTTGCGTCTAAATTAACATGTTAATTATTAACATTTTTTTTTTTATTCATGTTCGTCTGATTTTTTTTAATTGTTTTCCCATTGACATTTAAGACGAAGATTTAATTTTAGAGCAAGAATGTTAGCGAAAGTTTTGATTAGATTGCAATTTAGCCTGGTTCAGAATTATAACCTACATTTTAATGTATGAGCAATTTAAGATTTTTTTAAAGAAAAAAATATTTTTTTTTTCATGAGTTCCATGTTATTGAACGTATTACTTCATGCGGATGAAGGTAGTTCCACATTTATAGCGATCTATGCGGCCTGGTCTAATGTTACGCGGCATCACGTAAGTTGTTAAGATTTGCTTTTAATCTCCTTTGCTATGACTTACGTCCTATTCCTGAGGTTTGCGGTTAGATTTAAAGGTAACCTAGACCAAAATTACAACTGGAACTTTTTTGCTACAGCGTAAGATACGACGAATTGTTTTGAGCGTTATTTTACAATAATTCTATTTAGTGAAGCAACTACGAAGAAATTACTGGCCAGAATACTCCGCGTAACCCGTTATTTTTGAGGGCTTATGTATATGAAATTTCGCTTTGCGGGGCATTTACCGTCGAGCCAACGCGGTAATCACTTCGGGACAAGTATTTTAATTAATGAAGAGAGAGAGGACAGCTGTTGAGAAGCTGTGTATCCAGCTGAGCACTTGTGTGGTGGTGTTGCAGCGGCGTGCGGGTTCCGGCCTGGCGACGAGGAGGCGCGCGGCGGGCAGTGGTCGCGGTTCGCGGTGGGCTGGTGGCGGCTGCTGGGCCACGCGGCCGCCGTGGCCGCCGCGGCTCGCGCGGTGTCCGCGGCGCTCGCCTACGTGGGCGGCCCGCGCTGGCCCGGCGCGCTGCTGGGCAGGCCCGCGCCCGCCGTCACTCACGGCGGCGACTCGGGCACCGACCCCGTCGCCTTCGCCGTCGCCGCCGTCCCAGCGCTGCTCTGCGCCCTCGGCCTAGAGGTCAGTACTCAAAGACAGATGTCAACCTCAATGGCAGAACACTGTTGTTAGTCAACTCGTGAGTAGCAAATAAATGTAATATAGTATCTTATCAGCTAACTAGTGTAAGCCCGTGACCATTTTTTGTATATGGTCACGAGTCTAGAATAGTTCCAGATTTTAGGGTCAAAGGTCGTAAAAGGTTTACCTGATATGGCTGAAATACAAAGCTGACCTATTTTTCGCCATTAGTGTACCCTGCGTAAAATTTGAAGAAAACTTGACGTCTCCAGCACTGCCTTACTTTCGCAGTCTTGCCAACTCCTCAGCGAAAAACTGGAAGCACATGAAAATAATTGTGTTATACCAACATCTGCCTCGTATGGTTACGAAAACCTACCAAAGAAACATTTTGTTTGGTTTGATATCAACTAACTGCGGGAAATCTCACCCAGTATATATTTAAATATGTTTTTAATAGTAATATCTTTACTTTGTGAGATAACAACCATAGGGCTAGTTAATTGTGAAATAACTAATGTAAGTAATAGTAAAAAATACTATGGTCGGATATTTAAGTTGGCAAACATGTAATGCCAAGAGCTATACAATTAATATCGCTGACTGCATTGGATGTTTTGTTTTATCGTGGACTGGTGATGTTTTAGCAGTAGAGGTTTGACTTGAAAGTCGATGATTTAAGATTTGTTAAGTTTGTGAGAAATTCAATACTGAAGTGAAATAAATAATCAATGTTGGAAAATTATTGAAGAATTATTTAGTGAGTACTGAATAAAATTTATCAAGATAATGGTTTGTACTAATCAGCAGCGAGGCGGCTATCGTTCGTAATTTTGGTTTAAATCCATAACGGGCCATATTAAACGGAAAAAGGAAGCATTAACCTCGCAACTTGGATCACTGCCAAGACATTTTACTAAGCCAAACAATGCTTTCTTGAAAAGCTTTACTTCCTACATCTGATTCTGGCCAATGCTAGTATTTTATGGATGATATTATCTACCTTATTTTTTACATTTGCTTCGTGACTTCTACCAGCTAACCACATAATATATTTAATTCCATTGAAATCAATATTTGAGAACAATGAAACACTGAAACTGCACAAAAAAAAAGTTATCCTGTAGATATGTAATAAATTAAAAATAACAAGTATTGTGTTTGAATGGAATTGGAATTTAGAATTAAATATGGACAGAGACGTGGTCGCTTGACTTGTATTTCACCCTAAAGATTCACTCTGGAAAAACTGAAGAATTTCTGTTTAGTGTAAAGGGATGCGATCATCAATCACAGCCAAAGTTGCTTCGAAAACATCTCCTTATTCTTGATTGAGGGTAGCCAAACATTCATAATGTAATCTTTGGTCGTCGTGTTCGTAACGGCCAGAGATATTACAACAGATTTCAGATTATGGGTATTATGTAAAAGGTAAGCAACTGCGAAGAAATGAATCGGCAAAACTTTTAGTTAATATATTGTCCACTTTAAATAACCTAATAACGCACATACAGTAAACACGAACAAAGGCAATTAACGAAAATGGTTAGCAAATGACGTAAAAAGCAAATAAACCGTATTGTTTAAATTTTGGTCAAACAACAATATTAGCGGAAGTTTCCATTTAATTAAAATTTAGCCTAGGCCAGAATGAGACTTAGCTTTCCTCGTTACAACAGAGGACATGAGTAATTTAAGTTTTTTTTATGTCGCTTTCATTAGAGTCGTGTTACTAGAAAGTTACACTTTTTTAGCCGTGGAGTTTTTAACATTTTTTAAAAGAAGGAAATACTAAAAAAGTCAAATTCAATTAATGTATCATGGGAATTAATTTCATAGCAGTTGCTTAGGTATTAAACTGGGCACATAACCTCTAATTTTTAGTAATCTTTGGTCGCTGTTAATTTGCGAGCGAAGGCTGGCACATGACGTTACTCTTCTCCAGCCAATAGCTATCGAGATGAGTGAGTGAGTGATTGACCTTACGAAATTGTATAACAGATTTTCGAGATAGTTTTGGCCTCCGCTGGAACTCTCATTTTGCTTCCTAAGTCATTATACTGACATGTGAAGACTATGTTTTATTTCTTCTTATGGACGCCTTTCCCGTGTTTGGTCCATGCTGTAAATTCTTCCCAATATGGCAACCTATGGGAACATCAAATATGGTGGCTTCCCGTGTAGCAGTTTCGTAAATGTAGTAACTGTGATTGTGTGTTAAGTGTAGAGTGTTGATTGTGTTGTGGAGGAGAGTGTGAAACATGTGCCGTATCATTCAGGCCTACTCTTTAGAAAGATACCGCGGGGGGCGATACTTAACGTTGCCATACGATGGACGAATCACCATCAACAGTGTCGTATGTCTCTGGTGATTACCTCTCCTCCCCTGCCCCCGCCTCTAATGACCTTAACCGTCGACAAGGCGTAAAGCAATTTAAAAAAAGAAGAAAAAAAAAACCCTTCCCTGCCGGCCAAGTCCTAATGGTGAACATTTATTCCACCGCCAGGATTTGAACCAATTAACCTCGTGTCAGCGCCTGATTCCTTCACGATGTTGCAGCCAACTGAGGCAGCTGGGCTGGCACAGTTTATTTACGTAAGTTCTTTGAATCGACTTACATATGTTTAAACTCACGATAATGAATTAAGAAATTTTTCAGTTAGCTATATTGCTTCAGGCGTACATTTTAAACCTAGCCGCACCTAAAGTTTCTAATTTTGATTTTGGATTTATGAAAGTTTAAATAACTTTTCAACTTCAAGGTTGTGTCTATCTTGTAAGACGTATGACTGACATGAACTTGGGTTAATTGTGGTGTTATAACTTATAACTTACGATTCAAATGTGATCATATCCTAACAATTTGTGTGGGCAGGAATCAAACTGTTTTGAGCTTTCATTAAATTATCGTTATTACAACTTTAAACTTTCTCCTGTTTTCTTTCGTGAAACTATCTCGCACCCAAAATAGAATCCACGTACAAAATTTAAATTAAACAGTTTCGCCGGGGGCCGTATCACATTGAACGAAATTGTATCTTCGTTTATTTGCTGCGCTCAAAAATTATTCCTGACGTGTGACCGAAGCAGCACGTAAACATATTTTAAATAAAACTTTCTGTTATCGATTGGTGTAACGCCGAGTAGTAACTCAACTGCACTTCAGCAACGTCTCACGCTATCGTGACGATGATAAACCAGTCTTTGTACAATTAATAGATATTATGTCTGAACATCATTAAATAAAAAAAAAAAAAAAAAATCCTGAAAAATGTCCTTAGAATACTAGCGTGCGCACGCGACATTGCATGTCTACAGGCGACTAGCGCAATTGCATGTCATTCCAACTTGACGCAACGATCAGTTACTGGTGCGAGTTCACACCTCAATTAGGCACCGCCAAAGAAATACCCACTTCAAAACCTTTAAAAGTGGTACGATTCCATGTACGAAGTACAGTTCTTCGGGGAGCGATGTATTGTGTAAACCAGAAATCTCACACTTTGTTACTGAGCAGTTTGTCACATAGATGATTAACCTCAATCACGTGATATCTATGTTCTGCAGTGTGACATCTGTTGTCTGGGTCTTGTCGATCGATGGAATAATGACGACAGCATATTTCGTCATTAGCAAGACACGAGTCGATGGCGTGCTAACCCGCTGTTCGTGCGCTTGCTTCTACTCTGCTGGTGCCGCCAAGGGAAATATGTTGATGCATGTATGTCGTTTTCCTTTTAAGTTAAACATTTTTTGTCAACTAGAAAATTACGCCTTAAAAACACTTCAGTTGTATTTGAACATGAAGTAACTGTTAAAAATAAGAATGAAAAGAAATGATTTTTCTGCCTCACTTTTGAAAATTTTTGTTTAAAACAAATTGCTATTTTCAGACTCCTGGGACATTGTAATGTTATGCAGAAGAGCTTAAGAAGACATTTAATTTTTCTTGTGTTTTTTATTCATAATACGTGTTTTTATTCATAACGCGTAGTTCAAATGAGTAACGGTTATATTTATGTATTTTCTTCGCGTTCTTTTTCTTTTAAATTCTTTTATAGTGGGAAGTTAGAGTTTATTTCTATATACAGTACCTGATTTTGTCGATCTACTGTCCATGTATCTGTTTCTTTTTTAAAGATCACAGTGATGTCTGTATAATGACATGCACAGCTGTTGATTTCTCGAACAACATTGCTATTTTAACAATAACTTTATTTGCCAGAAATGGCACTATTTTTATTTGAGCTTTCGGTTGACAAGTTGCAGCATTCGTCAAGACACTAAATTTGTTTACTTAGCAAATAGTGAAAAGTGTCTTAGAGCACAAAGCCACTTTTTTCGTTAAAGTTTTTGCTTTTCTTTAAAATTTCTGCTGTCTTCATCACTCGTCAGGCAACCATTGGTCTTCTCTCCACAGCAGCCTCGTGTTTTTCAAATTTCATCTCGTGTCCGGTGTTGATGTTATGGAGAAATGCGGCATATTGGTCGCTATTTGTTTTTGCTCTTATTGACGGCTACGTTCTTTTTAAGTCTATCTGTCACAGTGAGACCCGTCTCAGCGATGTAACCACCGCCACAACCGCAGGAGGTTTCGTAAACACCCGCAAGCTGCTGGGAGTCTTAACGATCTCTCACCGCTGTTTATGACCGGTCAAGATTGCAATCAGCCTTATAAGCTGCAGACACCTTCACACACTTTAACAATTTTCCCACTGAGCGTGGCGATTGAGCGGTAATCTCGTCCTCGTATTCGGGAGGACGCGGGTTTGAATTCCCGTCCGACCATCCAGATTTGGGTTTTCCATGGTTTCCTCAAATCCATCTAGGCGAATGCTGGGATGGTTCTTGAAAAAGTACATGACCGAATTCCTTCCAGTTTCTTGCCCCCGGTCCTTTCCCGCCACTAACGACTTTGACGTCGACGAGGGGTAAATCCATAAAAAAAAAATATCCAATCCAACTTGTGATACCTTGGACGTATGCGACAACGGTGAATTTCTATGCTAAGTTAGTGTCATGGGATATGAATCGCCAGTTCTTCCAATAGTCTTTCCAAGTTACATACTGCTTTCGATCTTAAGCTCAATGAAGTCAGCACAACCTTTTTCGTTGCCGGATGATGGTGTTTGAACAACAAGAATTCTCTGGAAAATTGGTGGTCATCAAAATATCATGATTGCGAATTGACTATGCAGAGGCGACAATGCATTATACTTGAATTACTTACTAACAATGAAATAATTAAAATGTTTTATGTGAATTACACATAAAGTAGCACACACATAGAAAACACTGTGTGGTTACAGAATGTTTATTAACAGTAACATTGATGCTATTCAAATAATGAAGGAAATGCATAACACTGAAATATAAACAACATGCTCACTAGGTCAATCTAAAATAGCATTGTTTGAAGTGTTGTGCGGACTCAATAATAGGCTTGTGTCCACTAAGAATAAATCGGACGAATAGCAGTTTTTAATGATTAATCATGCTAAGGAGATAACAAAACCAAAATTATTTATTATAAAAGATAAAGATTATTATTATTTATAGAAAATAAATTCGACAAAATCAGGCATTCAGTCACGTTACCGCGAACGCCAATGAGAAAGCATTACGTCACATCACCCGAAACGTTGTTGTTGATATTTTCATGGAACAGATCAGATTATTGGTAAATTATTCGATTGAAGCAACTTTTGTCACGCTAATACAGTTGTTCTCAGTTATATGCTAAAAGACAAGTGTAATTCGCTATGGAACCAGGATTTAGCAAAGCAAACAGTACCAAATGATTACGAAGGCTTCAGCGGTCACTGTTTGTATTATGTTGGTTCTCCGGGTGGAGCCGAGTCGATATATTTAAACCTAACGATTCTGCCATCGTGCTGTGGCTTTCATCAGAGGCAACACCCGGAGAACCAAGATAATACAAACAGTATCAATTTGCCCAAAATTCACGCCGTAACACTTGGCAGATTTTTGGCGCCAAACATCAACTTTTGCTCATTGGAATTTCGATGTAAGTATACACAAGTGTCAAATATACATTATAAATTTAAATATCATTATTTCAGTTTCGTAAGCAATAAGTTATTGCTAAGACATTAATTGATACTGGTTATAAGAAAGTGCTAAATAGCTAAACTTAATACACCTTTTCTGGAAATATATATCCTCAAAAACAGGAGTGGCAAATTTAATAGCTATGTCACTGTCAATTACCAGTCTCTTCTAAGATTCATTTCAGTCTAACAACATCGCCTATCAGTTAAGATATCTCGAGAATCATGAGGAATATTTTAAAAATTTATATATCTTTTTTTTCGATTTTTTTCATCGAGCTACATAAGAATCTACCATCAGATTGTGTCATCACGGTAAATATAGTGCTGCCAGAGTGTGTTTATTATATTAAACGTAACACTAAAGAAGGATTATAAATCATAAAACCAAAATAACCTCAACTCATAACTTATTACGTTATTAATCCTGAAAAGTAGTGATTCTGCAAAATTAATCAAAATGATCTTCACAAAAATAGATTCTTGAATCTGCAGATAAACTATGAGCATCCTTCCTCCTTGCAAGTTTTAACTACTTTTCCCGTATCTGTTCATTGTTTGGAACATACATAAATAACTTATTTGACGTTTTTTTTTCTTTTACACTGGGGCACTACACAGTGCTTATAAAACTAGGAATTCAGTTTTAATTAAAGAAAACTAACACCTGCCATTTACATACATGACTGTTTTGTTTTGTTTCACCGTGCGTGGTGGTGTAAAGGATAGCGTTCTGGCCTCGCATTCGGGAGGACGGCGATTCGAATCCCCGTCCGGGCATCCAGATTTGGGTTTTCCATGGTTTCCCCTAATCACTCCATGGTTTCCCAAATCACTCCAGGCAAATGCCACGATGCTTCCTTAAAAAGGCCATGGCCGAATTACTTCCCATTCCTTGCCCCTATCCTTTCCCGTCTCTAAAGACCTCACTGTTGAGAGACGTAAAGCAATAAAAAAAAATATTTTGTTTCGGGTGGCGAGGCGTCATTCAACGTGCTATGACAGTCTTGAGCGTTTTCGAGCTAAATTTAAATTCGTTTTTAAAAACGCAAAATACATAATGTAAATGTTCGATTTTTAAAAATAATACCTTTTTTTAGTGAAACAGATAATAAGGTAAAGTATTAACATGTTTTTAAAATTTAGTCAACCAGCCAAATGCGTTGCTAATAATTTCTGGTTAGATCCTAAAGAAAGCTTCGCCACTAGTATGTGTTCTCATGCAAAATCGCGTGAAAGGGCAGAGGTTCTCAGGTCGATGAAGCCTGCGGCCGGGTCACGAAAGTGAGGTCAAATAAAGAACAGGCATCAAGAACAAACCCGACAGGCTTCAAATCACCTATACGGAACTACCTGGAAAGCCTTTGGAAACGGCAGGAGAATTGCAATATTCTGTAATCCGAATTATTTTTTTAATTAGTTTTAGAAGTTTATTTTGGATCGATGAAAACGCAAAACATTATTTATTCTTCATTGTTGCGCAGTTCAATAATGCCTAAATGATGAATACAGAGTGTCGTGTTTCTAAATGTTTCCATTTAATAGTCAGATTAATTCCATATCACCTACAGAATTTTTTAGTCTCTCCCTTCTGTCCACAATTTTCTCAAACCATTGTCTCCTTCATACTGTTTTGTCAGCTAAGGAATGATATTGAGTACCATCTGTGTTTTACTAGTCTTGTTACTCAGTGAATGACTATAAAGTGGATGGGAGAGAGGTGTAAACGAATATGCATGGGAAGGGATGTATGGGATATGACAGGAAGCGCCCTTGGACTATCTTATGGAAACATCCCGGCAACGCCCGAGGTGATCTAGTAAAACCATGGAAAACCTAGATCAGGATAACCAGAGTGGTTTCTTGAGACTTACTACTCTCATATTTTAAGTTTTCTCGCACCATAAATCCTTCCTATTCCATTCTCCAATCGCTCGTGGAAAAAGTGATGCTACTAGACCAGCGCGAGATACTAAGCAGGTAACTCTTACATCTGCATCAGAAAACTCACTGATGAGCTATTACTCTGCTCAAGTTGTTAGCTTAAAAAAAAGTACCTTTCTCTGATACTCACAAGAGGATTAAAGCCGAAAATATTCAAAAGACGTTGAAATTACCCAGTGAAATATCTATTTAGTAATAATTAAATGCTAAGAAAATAAACTACCAGAACATATGCCATCCATCCCATTAAAGTCGCCGGTATTAAGTAAATTCCCACAGTAAAATGGTTTTCAAACCAGTAAGTATCGATTTTGCGTTACAACTAATATAAAAGTAGCTCAAAGGAATTGTTAGTTTCAAATTTTCCCGAAGCTTTATCATTTGCTTTTTCCCTGTAAATAATTTGTGTCAAAGGCCTAGAAAATACGAATTGTGCTCTCGGTATGCCTGACTCATTATCGATGTCATGATTGCACATTGAAATTCAAACAAACCGAATCCGTGTTTACGACCCCTTTGTTACCGGGACCGATAAAACGTCTGCTTCAGCTATAAAATAAACGCTACATTGTACGCAGAGTAAACGCATTATGCAATGAAATAGATTTAATGCCGTCGAACGAATGGCTTACTGGAGCGTATAACTCGTGCCAGAAAGCACTACCGCTTCAATGCACAACGATTATCGATATTTTGTTCGCGATGTGGAAAAGGTAGGACATTGAAGAGGCAGAACGAAAATACGGCAGGTCTGGTTAAAAAAAAAAAAAAAGAGAATCTTTCTGAAGCTTCGAGCGTCTTATTCCTTCCTCTTTTTATCGACGATACGCACACGAATCGCACACGAATCACATATTGAGCTTTATAAAATATCCACGTCATCAAAAAGCATTGAAAAACTTGTGTTTGAGAGTCTCAACAAGTGAGAAAGTCAGCATACATTTCTGAAAACGGCTTTGAGAACTGCGTAAACATATTGCAGTATATTAAGACTCCTTAAAAGTCCCTTTCTAACATAGGTCTAATGCGGGCTTAACCCCAGGTCATCATTCCGACCTTGTGGGTTCGATCCCTTCGAGTCATCCATGGTTTCCCATGCCGGTATCGGTCCTTCATAAAAATCATGTTCCATTCCCTTCCTGTCTATAGCTCACTATTTTCTCCCGACTCTTAACGACCTAGTCGTTGACAATCCGTAAAAGTCATCGTCTCTCCCACTTTTCCCGCAAGAATGAAAACTGACTTATTTCCGTAGCAGCGTGAAATATTATTCCAACAAGTAAATGACTCCTGTGTAAAAGAAATTTGTCTGTTAAAACAAGTTTCGCATTCGGGTTTTATTATTATTATTATTATTCCTCGTCGACGTCGAGGTAACTAGTGGCGGGAAAGGACTGGAGTATAGGAATGGGAAGGAATTCGGCCGTGGCCTATTTGAAGCAACCATTCTAGCATTTGCCTGGAGTGATTTTGGGAAACTACGGGAAACTCAAATTTGAATGGTGGGACGGGGGTTCGAACCTGCATTCTCCCGCATTCAAGGCAAAAGCGTTACAGCTCACCCACCACTCTCGGTTTCGAATTCGAAGCAACATGAAATGACTGCTATCTCTAAGATAAAAACACTTAGCCCACAACCGGAATGTTAAATAAATATTCCCGAAGGAGGCATACTAAGCCGTCGTGTCAGTGATAGGACGGCCAGTCCCTTTCCTCTGGGAGCTACAGATTAACGTGGAATCCGAATCTGGCGTAGTTCATAATCATCAAACACAACTCTTATAAATTCCTGCTCCAACCGGGATTTGAATCCAGGACTGGAGCAACGAACTTTTAAAAGCAAGTGCCTGAACCCCTTTTTGTCGAAACTTTAGCGAGGTCATATTATTCAAGACGACTTAACACTTTCAAGGAGCTGCGACACTAAATATCTAGATAACTAATCTCTAAAAATTAATAACAACAAATATTTTCAGTCTGGAATGCAGCAGAATCTGTTTAAGTGCCAGTCCTTGCCTATGCTTACATCTATAACTATTGTGTGTTCTTGAAGGAGATAACATTATTTTCTGGAAACTGTGATCATAAGAATACATTTGTAATTGCAGCCGACAGAAAGTTCATTTTCATACTATTTCGTTCGCTGAATTCGCAGTCAAGTCTCCGTAGCACGACAAAGCTATGGCCTCCTTTGTTTTTGGCAATTCTCTAATACAGGGGTGGCCAACCCGTGGCCCGCCTTGAATATTTTTCCGGCCCGCGATATTCATCACACTTTTACAAAATATATTTATTTTATAGTGGTCAAAGTAGAGAAATCCAATGTATAGAGAAAAAAAACATTATTTTTGTACATTATATTTATGTTTTAGTGTAATACATTTCTTTAAAATGTGCGTTTAGTATCGTTATTATTATATTATATATGTTTACATGTAAGAATAATAGCAAACACAATAATAATAACTCATTATGTTTACATTTTTCTCTCCAAAAATATGTCTGTAGTGGGTCTAAATCTAATATGGGGATATATAACTTCATATGCGGACCGCGGAGTTATGATGCACTTCCAAAGTGGCCCGCAAGATCATTTGGGTTGGCCACCCCTGCTCTAATAGGACTACAATTAGTCAAATAGAATTGGGAATCCAATAGATCAAGGTTTTTCAAACTTTTTTCACAAACAATGGTGAACCCCCTTAAAAAACTGTTTTTTTTTTAAATCACCATTTTTATTTTAAAAATGTAATACAGCCACAAATAAAAATATGTTATTAATTAAAGTGATTGATGGGCTTGTTTGTTGCAGCAGGTTGAGGCGATTTTAGGATAATTTTGCTCATGTTCAAGCTTGATACAGCTAGTCACACGCCATAACGTAAATCTTGTCGCGAATCCGCTCCAATCAACTTGCAAACCCCTAAGGGTTCGCGTACCCCACTTTAATAAATCCTGCAACAGACCAAAAAATGTTATCTGTGTTATAAAACTTATACACACAAATATCATGTTCCCCCGGATGGTTGAGGTTGATTTACCGCTATAAGAACTTTAGTCGCCCAGTGAAAAATATATGACCAAGTTACAACAGAACTGACTCAATAAAACGCCATCCTACCCAGGAGGTGTATATTGCAGCTGATTTACACCTTCAGTATTTTAAGTCGCCTAGTGAGAAACATTTGTATCAAGTTTAAATTATGTATAAGTGTGTATCGGCATAGAGTGACATATATTTGACAGATATCAGTGAAACAAAGAGTTTCAAAGTTGGGAGCATATTATTAAATTTACTACAAGATAAACCAGGAAAAGCATATGAAAAAGTATTACGAAAAAATGTTGGTAACATAAGCGTTTGTGAGTATAGTAAAACTTTCAGAGATAGTCTAGAACATGACGAAAATAAACCGTAATCTCCACGTAAAAATGTAAAATCGATGTCAGAAAGAATTATTTTCCATAAAGAGCACATAAGTTACCAGTCCAATCAACAATAAGGATAATGTAGTGAATGTAAATGGGTGTATACTATTTGCTTTGTGGTACTTTGCGTGTAACTGATAAGTCAATTTAAACATGAAAGTCTATGGTATTATAAGGAATGATGGTAAGAGAGAATAAGGTAACATAATGCTGCTGTAAATGACAGAAGCAGTCAGAAGCGCAGAGAGACTTGAAGAGCGTTCCTGGGCTCATAAATCGCCGGCCAAGTTTTATTTGATGGTCGTCGGGAGAGCTAGACCCATCGGTTTAAATTACCTCTCCAGGCGGCAACTCAGCGACAGTTATAAGATTCCTATTCAAAAGCTTGGCACACGTTATTGGCTCTTACTCTGGTAGACACTTTTAAATCCTTCCCTTTACCGTTATGTGGAGAAGGTATAATGAGCAAAGTTCACAAGCTTAGCCACTAAATTCTGTTCAATGGCTCTTACTATCAAGAGTTTCGGCCATAACAGATATCCCGGTAAAAATAGTCCCTGTGGGACAAACGTCCGAAAGCACAAGTGTGAAGTTAGGTATGAGCTTTGGCGCTGTAGTGCGATTATCACCGAAGATTCTAATATTATCCCTCCATTTCAAACATAGTGGAGAAGGAAGATTTTCTTTTCTGGGTAAAGGTGTCAGGGATGGGAATAAATTACCAAGGAAAGTGATAAAGAATTTATTAAAAACGCTTAAGGAATTTTAGATTTAAATACGGAAGTGGCAAGAGTCGATAAATGGAGAAGTTTAAAATTTAAAGTATATGAGACAATGATAAAAAAAAAAAGAAACGAATAATTATATGAATAGGGAAATAGCCGTCGAAGCATACGCTCTAATGCAATTAATTTCAATTCAGTAGTATATATATTAAAGCTATGCAATACAGATGTAAATCTTCTTCTGAAATTAAATCTTCGCTTCTGTCCCAGCATCTTGTTCTTCATGTTCTTCTTTTAAATGTTAAACTGGCAGTGGTAATAATTAAGCTTAGTGTCAGAATGATGGGTCCATGGTACTCCTGTAGTAAAAAGAATGATTTTTTTAAAAATCTGATCATGGCGTTTTATTTACCTCGGTACTTTTTACAGGTTGCTATAGACATTTTTGTACGAGGTGCAATTATATCACATGACTAATTAAAAATTTAATGCGATACTAAACGACTAACGGAAACGGGACCTACAAAACACATTTCAATCTTTATTTTTTTTCAGGTCTCGAGGGCGAAATCTGTCATTAACAAATTTTGATAATTTGGCAGATTGGAAGGATAGTTCTCAAATTAGGATTTAAAAGCATGTGGGTTCAAACTGCTTTAGTAGCTGGTCCTACCCTAGTTGAGGCCATTTAATTGGCAGAACATAGTAAGACCAATTAGTTGATTCCCATTCTGTTGAACAGTTTGATAAAATACAGAAAGGGAAAGGCTTTTACAAAATTGTTCCATGACTCCCCAAAAGATTGTAACTCCGTTATTACTAAAAATATTTCCATAATAAGTATGACTCCATCATTCTATGTTTCCTAAGGAATGGAAGCACTGATCCTCTTTCTACAATGAAAGATTGCTGAAACAAATTCACGTAATTTTTTCTTGTCCGACTGAAACTAGCAGTCAGAATCCAATATCCTTCTTCACGAGCCCAATTGTATCATTGATCCAGACCATAAGAACACACTGCTGAGGTTGTACAGCGTGTGCATAGCGCCGTTTCCCTCCGTCTCAGTTGAAAGAAAGGTTGATGGCAAACACTGTGTCGTTTTCATTGTAAATGTTTCCCTTTGGGCCTCGTGATAAATGTCAGGAGCGCGTCCCTCAGGTGTCAATACTTGCTCCCAGCCACTCTCCTATTCGGCTCACGTACTCAGCTCGGCAGAACGCCAACTGCTCGCCTTTAAATATGGCTACACTAAGTATATGCAGCAGGGAATCGGCCGAAGATCTGAAAAATTTTCTTAATTCCACTTTAGTAATTAATTGTTCCAATGGCGTTCGTACCCCCCAAAAAATCTGGCAGCACTTTCTTAAGCAGGCTTAGAAAAAATTCCAACGTAGTTTTTTCGAGATTGTTTGCATCTTCATCAGACTCTGAAAAGACTTATAACACAGCGATTCACTTTTTTGTTGCTTTTAGATTAATTTGTAAGGAATTTGCTTGTCAGTTATGATATTTTCGTTCAGTTACGGTAGTCCAATGTCTATTAACATAAATGTGAAGACACAATGCATGAATATAAATAGTCTATAAATTTTTTGTTGATGGGGGAAAAAGTAAATTCCTATGATAGTGATGGCCAGCAAACAAACTTTCAGACTCGGTGATTATTTCTCCACTTACGAGCCTGATGAGAGGGAGGTAACACTTGGACCTGAAAATTCGAAGAATTTCCTTCTTCCATTATTTCCCGGAATAAGAGCAAGAATTTTTTTCTTCTTCATTACCTTTTCCCAACATTTCTGGATCGACTGTCTTCGACGAGTATTACTCATCGTTGACATTGTCAAATTTGGAATTATGGTTTTATAGGCACATACGCTTTTTGACACCAAGCATTGTATACCTACTGCCAGGACGTTCTAAGTTCTATTGGGGGAAGTGTTGCCATCTCTCTGTCAAACGCATAACTATGTTCTGTATATCATAAGTATATTTTTTTTTTGTAAAATGTGTACATTGTGAGGCGGAAATTGGAGACCATCCCTGCAATCAGCTTGATGGCTGCGAAAACCTCCTAAAAAACCGCAGTCAGGACGGGCGGTACGCGGGAGAGTGTGCTCGAGCACGGACCGTTGTACCTCCTCGACTACCGTGCGGCGCCTCAGCGTACTCAGCCACAATGGCGGAAATGGTGCTTCCAAATTACCATCGTTAATTTCTTTCTCGTTTCATATAGTTTGACTAAACGTTTATTCCAGAGTTGTCCATAATCAAAAAGAAACAGAAGACTAATTGACCTTGCCCCGGCTACACGCTCCGTCTTGCATGCGCAAACTAGTTTGCGCATGCAAGACGGAGCGTGTGGACGTCAACACGATAGCGCGTGCAAACTCCAAAGAGCGGCTTGTGCAATCGTTGACTTGCTAAAAGATTTGAGTCCGCGGTTTTTGGGTTTGCACAGGTTTTTTTTTTTTCAACAAATATCTCTGAAATGGGTGACGTACGAAAGTATTCAAAGAAATTTGTAACTCAGTTTATAGAATTGTACAAATCGTTGCCAGCATTGAGGAAAATTAAATCGAAAGAATATTCTGACAGGAAAAAAAAAAACAAAACAAAAAAACAAAAAAAAAACGGAAGCTTATCATTTAATGACTGAAAAATTAAAAGAGGTATGTACACTACGTGTAGTTAATTATGCATAAGTACCTTCATTTTAATTCAAATAAAACTATGTTTGAAGGAATGACTAAATGTAATTTATATTTATAACAATGTTCACATCGTTATGTATTATTTACATTATAACACGCAATATTTCCTTTCCTTGAGACGTTGTCGTCGGAAAGAAATGATCAAAGTTAAGAACTCTCTCAAGTCAGGTGCGGTACAGACCACATCTACCACGCGTCCTTATGACTTGTTAGAATTTTTAGATAACCAAGAAGCTGCTTGGACCCCAATATCTAATTTTCAGCAAGTCTTGGAATCCGAGGTAAATAAATTCTGTGTTTGAAACAGGGTTTAAGTTCTTTAATAGGAGATGCTACTGCCACAGAGCTCATAAATCTTTATTTTTCTTGGTTTGTTTGAATTGAAAATCATGCATAATTTTAGACAATGCCTATATTCACTTATGTGTTTGTTGTTTCTTTATAAGCAAACTATAAAATAATGATTCCATTAAAAAAAAACCTCTTCTGTTGGCCAAATCGTCAGAGACTCACAGCTGTCGACACACACTGTTTGCATAAGCTTACCTGTACCGTGTTCCGTCATTATGTACAGTTTTTCACTGCGTAGTTCACCTGTACATGCAAGACGGAGCGTGTAGCCGGGGCACGCAGAGATACTGAACAGGAATTGTCAGGAAAGCGGCCAATTTTTTTCATCTCAAACTTGCAGTTGAAACTATACTACACAATGGATTAATAAACACTTCATTCAATACTTAAATTAAAACGTGCTGTAATTCAGAAATTTCATTGGAAGATCCTTGTTTAGTAAACATAAAAAATCAAAAGCTAATTTTTATTTAATCAAAATTATGCTGTTACATAACAGTGGCTACAGCTGTAGGAGGGTTGATGGTTTAAAAGTGTGGAAAATGGTTCTTCCTCAAATCTGAATAGTATGAGAAATTTTATATCAATATTCAAGTTCGTACTTCATAGCACTTTTACGCTAAGGTAAATGTTTTATTTTTACTAAAAAATCTAATGGTGATTGAATTACCAGGACTGAATCGCTTAAACGGTCTTTATGAAAGACCGGTGCTCCTCCTCAACGTGGAGAACCACTCAGTTCAAAGTGGCCCTTGTAGATCTCGCTTTCACCCCGTTAATTGGCTTAATTAATTAACGTCCCTCTGAGGAACTTGATCTTCTTGTCACCGCCAATCTGCCTATTAGCCTTTAATCCGTTGATTGCAGGTTATTGCCATTCGCCGGATGGTTTATGCTTACAACAGAGACATCTTCTTGATGCCTGTAATTAACTGGTTGCGATTGTTTGTTGCTCAGCTGAGAATAAAGAAAAATTCCTTGTTTTTATTAATTCATTAAAAATTCGTGTCCATCAAGACTTCTTGTCATAAAATATTTCACCAAACCACAGAGAAATCATACGATTTTAAACATAAAAACCGAGCATGGTGGTTGTGCGGTAACGCTCTTGCCTCGCATTAGGGAGGACGTAGATTCGAATCTCCCTCTGGCCATTCAGAATTATGTTCCACACGGTTTCTCTAAATCACTCCAGACGAATTCTGAGATGGTTCCTTCAAAATATTATAATCTAATTCAGTGGCGGCCGAAGTGATTTCCTCAGGTAGTGACAACAACAAAATGTTTCTAGTGGTGGATCCAGGACTTTGGTTTTATCGGCGGGGGGGGGGGGGGCTAGGATTTGGTTTGGGGGCTCAGTGCTACAGAATGCCGCCCTTTTAAGAACAGCAAAAAAAAAAAAAAAATCCCAAAATCCATATCGTCGGGGTGACCTTGGTGCTTTTGAGGGTGGGGGGCGCCTAAGCCCCCTAGCCCTCTCCTTCCCTGGATCCGCCACTGAATGTTTCTGCGGCTTACTCATCATCATTGAAGTGAAAGGTGAAAAACAGCTTAGAGTAAGAATCTCGCTATATGAAGATTTGTAGCGTGTGAAACTCTCATTACCCGCAATTACTGTCATTTAATTAATCCGGCAGTAATTACCCCGACCTTGAATATTTCCACGAAAACGCTAGAGCGCATGCGCGATATGTGCCAACCAAGATTTGTCTCCACGACAGTGAAACAGTTCACTGATGTGGCCAACAGATGGATTTCATTACTTTCCCTAGCTGTAGAGTAGAGAATGCGGCATTTATAAATATTTATTTTTCTTTCACTGCATTTACTTTTTAATTTATTTATTCATGATTAGAGGTAGTGACATGTCACAGTGGCACTACGTCTAGAGCCGCCACTGATCGAATTCCTTCCCGTTCCTTCACACAGTCCTTACCCACCTCTAATCATCTACATGTCCACGGAGCGTAAAGCCCTAAGCAAACAATGTAACAAAATAGAAACACAGATCTTAAAATTAATTTGTATAATTACAACATAATGCTGGTGAGCCGACTGCTAACCTTGTAAAACTGTTTGACTGGTTTAATATGAGTTCCGCGCGCAGCATGTCTGAGAGTGAGACAATCTAGTACACATTCGACAGTCGCTACATTTCATGGAAGCAGAAACTAAACAAGTCAAAATTATTAAATTACTTGGTAGGAATCTAGAAGCTAAGAATATTATTTGAAATTCAACTGAAATGATTTTAAATGTTGTAAGAAGTTTCTACAAATCTTTTAGAAGTGTTTTTAAAGTGTAAGCTTTATAATGACGCCCAGTGTTGCTCAGCGCGTTAAAGTGTCACCACACTGTATCAGGAAGGTAAAACGGGATCAGTTTCGAGTTCTGATGCCCTCGAACCAGACTGCGGTTTTTAGGTGGTACCGCAATCGTACAGGCTGGACCTGTAATTATTTACTGTATGATTTCGTAAGCTAACTCATTCAATCACCTCGATAGCTATTTTCTGGAGAACCGTGTCAGCTTTCGCTCGCAAAACAGCGACCAGAGATACCATTACAAGAAATTCGTGGTTATATCCACAATTTAATAGCTAAGCAACTGCTACCAAATTAATTGCTATAATACATTAATTATCGTTTGCTTTTCGTAGTTTTTCATACTTAAAAAAAATATCGATAAACTTTACTACCGAAAAAACGTCGAACTCCTTTTAGTAATATGTCGCTAATGAAAGCAACATAAAAAACTTTAAAAGGCTTAAATTACTCATGAATTCATTCTGCTGTAACTACGAATGCAATTTTCACTACGGCCTACGCTAATTTCAATTTAATTAAAATTTTCTCTAATGTTGCTTCTTGACGCTAAAGTTAATGAATTATGGTTTATTTACTTTTTACGTATTTTACTGGCCACTTTGGTTAATAGCCTTTGTTCATGTTCGTTGTACTTGAGTTATTAGGTTATTTACAGTGGACATCAGACCAAATATGTAACCGAATTTATTATTTTGTAAAACATTTCTTTGGCTTCAGCTGTTGAATAATCTGTATTAAGTTCTCTGGCCGTTACACACACTGTGGCCAACGATTACATTATGAATGTTAACCCAGACTCAATAATAATAAAAACGTGATGCTTTCGAAAGCAAACATAAATTCTTAAAATTTTACACAGTAAACTTCATGGGTCAAATACAAGTCAAGTTTGTTTTTAAGCATGTTCGAGTCTATGACCTTTGTATTAATTTTACGATTGCGCTGTCGTCCCTGTTTTTTTGAAGTACCACTACCTTTGGTAGTATAACTTCTGGGTGTCAGTTGGGTGTTGTTTTGGGGACACATTTTTATTTCACTTTTGGGGGGAAAATGGCTATGGACGCCGTAGGCGTCCTTATATTAAAACCCCCTACTGGGTTCGTGTTGTCAGTTGGGGATCATCGCCGTAATAAGCTGCGTTAGCAACTGGACGATTATCCCCAACTGAGTTTCACGTTTTGGTTCATGGATGCAGCGTTGATGCACGCGCTGGTCACTTTTGTCGGTCGGCGGATGGTATTTGCCGTGGCTTGACGCCCTTTTCTGTGGGCCGCCCGGTCCTTCGACTGTTCGGGCATGGCTGGGTTGATTTTGACGCCTTCCGATGGCGACTTGGAGCCTTCTCTTCACAGGACATCATCCCCCGTAGCTAGCGGCGTGGACAGAACCGCAGTTAGCACATCTCGGCGTTGCTTCTCTCGGACGTGAGCATACCAGGTTGCTGTGGTTCCCGCCGCAGCGGACGCAACACACTTGATTGTTGCAGTCCGAGGCCTAGTGCCCGGTTCGTGTTTCGTTTAAATAAATAATAATTAAAAGAATAATGGCTGCGAGAGTTTGAGTCAGTTAAAAAATATATATATATTCCTCTATTAATGCTTCTGAGTTTTTCAAGCTCAAGAGATTTTGTTCACCCTGAAACAGAGGTCAAGTTTATGTTTGATCAAATCAGGTCAACCTGTCATAATCTTTCATCATAAAAGTTGGGAATATTCTAGATCCGGGAGGATACGCAAAAAAAGGTAACAGGCTTACACTAATTATTAATAAACTGTCAAGAATGGCAGGAGTTGAGTTACATGGACTTTTTATCATTTAATAATTCATCAGATTAATTAATTCTAACTGTAATTACCGTAATGGACTTCAATTAACTTGGCTGAAGACATAATCACGACAGGGTTTTCTGCAGTATCGTTATAGGAAAAAACAATAGTTCTTAATGTGGTGGTGCAGTTCAGCTAGTCCGACGAATGTAGAAACTACCAGCGTAGAACTGAGACACTGGCGTTCGATTTATTATTATTCATTATGTCATTAGAGGGTGGAAAGGAGGGGGTGGGCATGAAGCGGGAAGGAATTTGGCATTTAGCATGGAAATCTCAAATCTGGATGACCGCAAGGGAATTCAAGACCGCATATTCCCCTATGGGCGGCCCATCCTTACCGCGCTGTGCGATATTCGACGACGGTAGGCCGAGGAGGACAACTTAGAATGATCCATTGGTGTCCTTTTGTGTGTATGTGTATGTCGTTTGCCTCAGCGGCTGTTTAATTTGACCCCACTACCATCGGTAGTTTTGTCAATGTGCTAAGGTTAGGGTTGGTTTAGGGGGCATAATTTATTACACTTTAGGGGAAAAAAACCCACTGATGTTAGTCTTGAAATTTATACTGGGTTGTAAATTATGCTGAGTGGTACTTTATATTTATGCCACGTTCTTGGAATTACTGTGCCCAGGGTGGCGAATCGGTCAATTTGATGTCTTCTTGCTTCTATATTATCTATGAAGTTATTGGTTAGGTTGTAAATCTGTGTATTTATTGTTTCTATGTTTGTTGCCAAATGAATTTGATCAGCTGGTGTGTAGGGCGGTGAGGATAGGATTATTCTAAGACATTTGTTTTGAAGCCTTTGAATGTTAGAGATGTTGGACGGGCTTGCTGTTCCCCATATTTGGCATCCGTAAAACAAATAGGGTATAACTACAAACTTGTATAGCCGGATTTTTGTCGTGATACTTAAATTGTTGCTGCGTAGCACTGGAGCGAGATTGGATGCTATGGCCAGTCCTTTTCTTCGTCGATCTGTAATATGTTCTCGGTACAGTAGTTTTTTGTCTAGTATGACACCTAAGTACCGATGCTGGGGTACCCAGGCTATTTCTTGCCCCATTACGGAGAGTTGACCGGATAGGATGGGTCTCTTCTTTGACTCCTGCACACTTGGCGGCGTTGATTTTAATTTTGTTGTTTCGGCACCAGTCTGTAAAGTATCTCTGCCCCTTTGAAGATGGATGATGTCCGGAAGCAGTCTCCAACAGGCAGGGTGAAGCGGACGGCGTTGCAAGCGGTGGAGCGATTCGAACAAATATGAGCGGCTCGACGCGCATATCGGAATTAAAGATTTAGACTGAGGGCTGGTGTTGTGTTGCAGTCGTCGTGGGTGCTGCGAGTGCTGCTGAACGGCGCGGTGCTGCTGGCTGTGGTGTTCTTCGTGTGTGTGGGGTCTCTGCACGCAGACCCCGGCATGTGGACGGAGCGCGGAACTCTCACAGACGGACTACGGGGGGTGAGTACCTAACAGCATTCACTATACAAAAACAGTAAGGCACATCCTCTTCAATTTCAGTCGATTTCTCATAGCTTCTTCCTCCAACACGCCTCACCAGTTCTTTCCCCAGGCCTTCGGTACATCCATTCTATTCATATGAACACCATGTCCAGGTTGTTTGATGTTGGCACTACTACTGCCGTGTGGATACTGCGACGCTCATGTACGGCCTAATTGACGCGGCAGGTCTTGTAGTTTATGTGTGAGTGTATTATACTCTTTGTTCTGCGACGGTTATAACAAGAGATCGTTGAAATGCGTGATCTCTCAGACTTCAAAAGAGGGAGAATTGTTGGAGCTCGGTTAGCGGGAATGTCTTTGACAAAAACAACTGAACTGTTTAACGTCTCACGAGCGACAGTATCAACGGTAATGACAGCATACACAAAAGATGCTAAAACATCGTCGGCGAAGAGGAATAGTGGACGAAACCCAAAGTTAAACGACAGAGACAAACGAACACAAAAACTAGCGCAGCAAGAGGACAGCAGAACTCAGCACAGACCTAACTAATAGTGTTTCGACAAAAACACTATGGCGGGAGCTCCACAAAGCTCACATTCATGGGAGGGCTGCAATTGCAAAACCCCTTATAACGGCTACCAATGCTAAGCTGCGAAACAAGTGGTACCGCGATCATAAAAACTGGACACTTGATGATTGTAAGAATGTGGTATGGTCCGATAAAACATCGTTCACATTGTTTCCTACTAATGGCCGGGTTCATGTATCGAGAACACCAAAAGAAGCCTGCGATCCGGACTGCTTGCGTCCTACAGTCAAGCTTGGGGGAGGTTCCGTTATGATTTGGGTGGCTATATCGTGGTATTCAGCTGGTCCTCTCATTCACATCACGGGCCGGATGACTACGAATGAATATCTCGACATCTTCAGTGATGAAGTTCTTACTATGACTAGAATACTGCTGCAAAACACTGCCATCTTCCAAGATGATAATGCGCCCATACACAAAGCCAAAAGATTCTGTCCTGGTTCGAGGAGCATCAGAATATCATCAAACATCTTCCCTGGCCAGCATAATCGCCAGACCTCATTATAATTGAACAGTTGTGGGAAATTTTGGAGCAGAGAATAAGGAGCTGATTTCCACCTCCAACATCATTGAAGCAATTGTCGAATGTTTTTGTATAAGAATGGGAGAACATTCCGTTGGAACCTATTGAGACACTCTACAAATCTATTCCGCGAAGAATTGCAGTTGTTCTACGAGCAAAAGGTGGCCCAACGCCATATTAATAAATCAATAGTATGTAAATGTCGGGTGTTCATATTATTTTGTCCAACCTCTGTATACTAACCATTGCACCCTTTCTTTCTTGTCTTTTATTCTAGTAACTCAACATTTAATTTCTTTCTAAGTCTTTCAATCCAGATCTGTTTTTTATTTTATTTATTTTATTTTAAATTCTTCTCAGGTATCACATTACAGCTTTGTGCCCTACACTTGGGGCTAATCAGAAATCTGTCTCCCATTTAAGTACTATGTGCGGATGAGCAGCTGATACCTTCTGATGGCCTATATGACGTGAGCACTATTAGTATGTAATAGGCTTCCTGTTATGCAGGTCGTTTATCTTTAATACTGTATACTACGGAGAAGCTTCTGTTGACGCTATTAACCCCGCTAGTAATATTAAAAATTACTTTATTCAGACGTTTTAAGCAATGATTGGCTTCGTTCTAACCACTAAGAGTATCTTGGTTACTACAATTGAGACAGGTAAAAAATATAATTGTCTAGATACCTTCCTAAAAATCATACAAACCACTAGTACACTACCAAAATTCGAAAAGTCATGGGATAGGAAGATTCAGATTTTCAGAAGACGGTAACACCGCTGAATAAACGCATTACTGTCGTGCAGTGTGGGGGTTTTCATTAGTACTCTCGTGAGTCATGTGAACATTTTTCTGACATAAATTAACAGACTTTGAACGCGGGATGGTAGTTAACGACACACACACGGGAATTTCATTTCAAAAATTATTATTGAATTTAACATTCCTCCACGCACCATGTAAAAAGTGTGCCATGAATACGTAATTTGCAGCAACAGCAAAAGTTATAGGATACCTCTTAACATCGTATGGATTCCCCTTTGCCGGCCGAAGTACAGCCACGCGACTTGGAATGGACTCAACAAGTAGTCGGAAGTCCCCTGTATAAATATTCAGCCATACGTCCTCTAATGCCATCCATAACTGCGGAAATGTTGCCGGTGAAGGTCGTTGTGTGCGATGTGACCTTTTGATTATGTTCAAGACTTGTTTGATTGGATTAATGTTTGATGATCTAGGCGGCCAAATAATTCGCAGGAATCATGGGCGCCGGGAGGGGGTGCAAGGGGGGTGTACTTGCACCCCCCTGCTATGAAAGAAAATACACAGAAAAAGAATTAAGAAACAAAAATTTTATTATTAAATTAACTGTTTGAATAATAACTTAAAGACGCCTATGTTGTCCAAATTTGTTCAACACCTTGTCAATAAATTCAGTATCCTTAGGTAATAAGTGTTAATGTATAATGTTTTTTTTTAAAAAAATAACCTGATGCACCCCCCTAAAGTAATCCTGCCGGCGCCCATGGCAGGAATTGTCCATAATGTTCGTCAAACCAATCGTCTAGAAAAGTCAATCATTGTTTGCGATTATGCAGGCCACGAATGCCTGAAAATGGTCTTCAAGGAGCTGAACATAACAATTTTCAATCAATTGTTGGTTAAATTTGACCAGAGATACTAGTTCATGCCATTTAAACACAGAACACATCAGGTTGGAGCCACCCGCTGCTTGCACAGTTCCTTGCTTAGCCAGTGGTCTCGCAGTGTGCTGCACCGAAACCCTACCATCAGCACTTCGTGACTCGCGTAATTATACAAATTTTTTTCGCCATCTAAGGTCAAACCGATATTTTCACGAGCCGAGGAGAGGTGCTGCAGCCGATGGCAGTTTGTTAGTGCAGGCACTACTTCTGCCAGATGGTCCGCCTTTCGTACATTCCACAATTGATTGTTGTAGTTCTTCGACGCAGTGATGCCTTTCTGTCAACACTGACACCTTGACGCAGATGTCGCTGGTCTTGATCATTAAGTAGAAGTGGTCGTCCACTGCGTTGTCTACAGCGGGAGATAATGCCGGAAATTATATATTCACAGCACAATCTTGACACTGTGGGTCGAGGAATGTCGACATAAGGAACAATTTCCGAAACAGAATTCACGACGTGTGTATCGCCACTTACCATGTGGTGTTCAAAGTCTGTTCATTCGTGTTGTGCGGTCATAATTACGTCAGAAATCCTTTCACACGACTGACAAGAGATAAAATGAAAGCTCCAACGTTGCACGGTACATTTATTCGTTTTTTTTCCCTTTGTTTGTCCGCCACCGTGCGTGTTGGGTGAACGGTTAGCGTTCTGGCCTCGCATTCGGGAGGACGCGGGTTCGAATCCCCGTCCGGGCATCCAGATTTGGGTTTTCCATCGTTTCCCCAAACCATTTTCCTTTTTTTTTTAATTTGCTTAACGTCTCTCTAACAGCGAGGACGGGAAAGGATGGGGGGGCAAGGAATGGGAAGGAATTCGGCCATGGCCTTTTAAAGGAAGCATCCCGGCATTTGCCTGGAATGATTTGGGAAACCATGGAAAACCCAAATCTGGATGCCCGCCGTCCTCCAGAATGCGAGGCCAGAACGTTAACCGTTCACCCAACATGCACGGTTTCCGCAAACTACTCCAGGCGAATGCCGGGATGCTTCCTTCAAAAAGCCCATGGCCGAATTCCTTCCAGTTCCTTGCCCCAATCCCATCCCGCCTCTAATGACCTCACTGTCGACTAGGCGTAAAGCCCTAGGGAAAAAAAATTTCCGCCATCTGAATATTTGCATCTTCCTGTCTCATGACTTTGGGCAGCTCGGTGTAGCCATTAGGAGGGGTAAAAAGTACTGAAGTGGTTACTACGTTGTTAACTAATTTGAAATTCATATCGCAATTAAATTGAAGAGCTTGGTGTCTAAAATGATTTACAAGTATACACACAATCTAAAAACGTCATAATCTGACCGTTTATTGTTCATTTGACATTTATGTGGCTATTGGACGAGATGTATTTATCGTTAATCAATATCAACAATCAAAATTATAAGTGGCAAGCAAACACCAACGCTCTACATTAACGGTAGATCACTTGCAACACAAAATTATAGTACAAACGAAAGACATAAATTCTGAATAAATACTGAAATTAATATAATTGTGAGAAACATTTAACAAGTTACATAAAATAAAAAGAAACGGAAAACAATAAAACGTATGAGACGTGCGACAAATGTTTCATTTCCGCTTAACTTTTCAATTACGTGGGCGTCAGTTTACTCATAAAAGCAGAATAAAAGGGTATGACTAAACTCATGGTTAAATGTCGCTAGGATACAACTATCTGCAGGACATTAGAAAGTAAACTACAGTGGTAAAGTATGAGTGTAATACGCTGAATGTTTGATCAGCTGAAAAATATCTTTTCCATTCACATCAGTGGATGAACCAGGCACCAGTTGTAATTCGAACAACTAAGATCTCAGATACAACATTCATCTGTATAGCATTACCACAAATAACTAAGTCGACAGACAACTTTAACATTTGATTAACAATGGAGGCGAGCTAAGCCTTCTGAAAGTTTTCACCTTCTTCTTCGCCATATCACAGAATAATACTTCTTCTGATGACATCCATAACTCACATTTTCGTCTCTATCCGCCGATCCGCTCTTAATTTCTCCTTCCCTTTTTTCTCGATCGCCTCCAACCTTTCAATAAAACATTCATAATAAATAATAAAATTCTTAAATGTTTTGCCATTGGAGGACTCATTCTTCCACACATCAGAAACTCCAGGATTTGTTCGTGATGATTGGCTAACTTTTCTTTTGACATCAGAAACATGTGCTGACTTTCGGAGAATTTTTTTCTCTTTGGCACAATCGGATTTCTCTGTCGCACATTGGCAGTGAAATATCCTGTCCTTTGCAACCTTGTTAGACTTTGCCGTCTAATCTTTCATTCCTAAATGTATATCTGTGCGTCGCGAATCACTTTAGAGAAGTGTTTTCCAATCTTCTTGAATACGTGACCCAAATACAAGCAAAAAATTCTGGCAACCCCCAGGTCCTTGTCAATGATTTCAGAAACGACGTATTTAATTTTAATTCTATCTAGACTATACGTACTGACCTAGAAATTAAGTGCTCTGCAAGATAGTCTCGAGTACTCTGCGGGCAGTGATATATTATTTGCCGCGGTGTCGGCGAGGGAGATAAAAAAAAGGGGGGGAGGATGGTTCAGGGCTGCATAGGCACAGTTTATTTTCGTTGGCTGCAGTCAGTTGTCGGAATACGACAGCGAGAGAAAGCGTAAAATGGAGAAGTTTTTCAAAAGATCTGCGCATCCCTTCACGTCTGGCATAAGTGACAGTGGCGAAAGCATATCAAAACAGAAAAAAATAGATTCTGCGATAGTTACCTGAATATGGTTTTACGGTCATGAATAATAAACCTCAATATGTAATTTGCAAAGAAGTGTTATCAACTGAAAGCATCAAAGTTTATGAGTCACCTCTCAAGTAAATATCTCTAGCAAGCTGATAAACCGTTTGATTTCTTCGAACGGAAGCTGACAATGCTTTACCACCAGAAGACTACTATGATTCAGATAATATAATTAGTACCTATTATTATTTATTGATTAAAATAATATTATGTTTTTGTTTGAAAATCATTGCTAGTGGTGTTAAATGGTATTAGGTACTAACTGGCTAAAACTGGGCCACTAATTACGTTAATACTATGTTATTGATTATTTATTTGTTTTACCGATTTAACAACCATTTTATCTGTTTTTGGGTATTCAGTGTCAGCGATAAAAACGTTATTACCTTGTTACCAAGTCGCTAAAACAGGGAAGCCGCATACAATTACCAAGAACCTTATTTTCTCAGAAACCTTGGATATGATTGAATTTTTGTTGGAAAAGCATAGGGCAAAAATTTATGATGATAATATTGAATTCATAATAAACGATATGGTCAGAGACATTCGAGAACAATTAGTTAAAAAATTAAAGAACATCCTACATTTTGCTTGTCAGTTATATGAATCTATTGATGTTTCAGTTTGTGAGCAATTTGTAGTATGTGTGCGCTTTGAAGTAGATGAAAACATCACAGAAAACATTTTATTTTGTAAATCACTGCCTGCGAGTGACCAGTATTTGTGCGACATTTTCTTAGAAAGCTGTTGCGACTATGAAATTTACTGTTCAAAATGTACTGCCATTTGTAGCGGTGGCGCCAAGGCTATGACTGGCAACAAAAGCGGGCTCTTTGCAAAATTAAAATCAATAATAACAAATGTCTCTTGGATTCGCTGGTTTCTTCATCAAAAAGTTCTGGCAGCTCAGGTCTTACCTTCTGTTTTAAATCCTGTCCATAATGAGACGATCAAAGTTGTGAACTCCATTAAAGGTAATGCGTTGTAAGCTCGATAGTTTAGATCCATTTCTGAACACATGTGACCGCTCCTTCAGAATTCTCCTTGTATCAAGTGGCTATTCAAAGGAAAGGCATTGACACGAGTTCTGGAACTAGAAGATCAATTGATAATGTTCTTATAAAATACGAAATATGTGAATTATTTTTGTAACCCTGCTTGGCATTTCTCGCTGATGTTTTTGACCATCTAAATATTTAAAACAAGAGTCTCCAAAGGAAAGAAGAATACATTCTAACGGCCAGGGATGAATTCAAATGATTCCTCGCAAAGCTTCGTTTGTGGTCAGAGTCTTAAAAAAAAAAAAGAAAAAACGTGTGTTAGTCTTTCCATTGCGTTCAGAACATTCTTCGAGAAACTGCAACGAACCAATCGTTGGTAGTAAGTTCTCACATTCCTTGCATGATATAATTTTATTATTATATTTATTTTTTGCTTATGGTTTTACGCGGAAAAGGACTGGAAGGAGGGAGAGGGGGTCAAGGAACAGGAACCATCCAAGCATTCGCCTGGAGTGATTTGGGAAAACCATGGAAAATCCAAATCTGGGTGGTTGGACGGGGAGTCGGATCCTACCGAATTCGAGGCTCACCCACCACGCCCTCTCATCATATACAGCTTGCATAATTTGCAGGAGAAACTATTAAGTTGCTTTCCACAACTAGAATGTGAAACTGACAATGGACATAGATGGATACTAAATCCTTTTATGGATATGTCATCACAAATTTCTGATCTGACCATGACGATAAAAGAAAACCTTAGCTGCTGATGGTATGCTTAAAATGTAACTTAATTATTAAACGATTAACATCTTCTGGATGAAGAGAAAAGGAGAATATACAAAGTTGGCAACGGAAGCTTTAAAATTATTAGTACCATTCGCGTTTTTCTACGTATGTGCACTAACGATCTCTTCAGCGGTAAACATAGTTACTAAGAAGAGAAACGCGGTCCAATTAGAAAATGATTTGATTATTTGCGTCTCAAAAATACAATCACGATTCGAAAATTTGTAAAAAAAAAAAAAAGTAAAATAAACAGACACAGCCTTCTACATCTACATCTACATATATACTCTGCAATTCACAAAATTGTGAGTGGCAGAGGGTGCTCAGCACCAAAGCTAATCTCTTTGCTGTGCATTCCAATCCCTAATGGTACAAGGGAAAAAATAATTCATATAAGAATCAGTCCGGCACCTTATTTATCTAATTTTATCTTTCCTGTCCTTCCGACTCAAATAGGTTGGTGGAAGAAGTATTTCACTACACTCAAAAGTGAAAGTGGGAGTACGCATGTTTACCAATAATTTTAAACGAAACGTGCGTCGTCTATCTACCAGAGACTCCCAGCCTAATCTACTAATCAGTTCTGTAACGCTTTCATAAAGACTGTAGCAAGCGTACACGAATAGAGCGGCTCTTCTCTGTATTTTCTCTATACTTTCGATCAACCCCTTACGAAACGGGTCCCAAATGGCACAACAATAATCTAAATGTAGACGCACAAGAGATTTGTACGCTGTCTCCTTTGTTTGTTCATTACAATTTTTCAAGATTCGACCTATGAATCGCAGCCTAGAATTTGCTCTACCTACTAACGAATTAATGTGTATGTCCCATTTCATGTTCCTTTGTACTGTTACTCCCAAATATTTCATAGAATAGACCATATCAATAACTGTATTGTTTAACTCGTATTTCTGAACAATTGAATTCTTTTTGTTAGTTATGCTCATTGTCTTGCACTTTTTACAATTTAGAGTAAGTTGCCACTCAGCGCACCAAGCCAAAATAACATCCAGATCGCGCTGAAAATGTTGTATATTTAATGTAGTACCTACAACCTTTGCTTTTTACTTTTACCTGGTTTGCAACCATGATTCCCCGAACAAGACTTAGTGACCCCCTGGGGGTTGCGACCCAGTGGTTAAAAAACACTACTTTAGAATGACAATTATCACAAAAATCTATAACTTCGAAGAACTTATTAAGACTCCGACGATATTTCTATCCAAGTGTGGAAACAGTTCAACCTTTCTTTAACTTTTCGCAGTCAGGCTTAAGGTATGACATACATCTTTACCAATTAACGTTTCCGCCTAAGCATAAACATTGAAACATGAGCTGACGGCGGGCCACCCGAGTAAAGACTTCGTTTGCTGCTTATTGTGTGGCGAACAAACAACTACTTCGCTCTTTATCCCTAGCGCGTCACGTATCGTGCACAAGGCCGTTAAC
This sequence comes from Vandiemenella viatica, assembly GCA_031002005.1. NCBI lineage: Eukaryota > Metazoa > Arthropoda > Insecta > Orthoptera > Morabidae > Vandiemenella > Vandiemenella viatica. The sequence continues at coordinate 282,534,698 of CM061920.1, forward strand.
ACTCGAGCACACTGCTCTGCCTCGATTTTTAATTAAACTGAGTACTTAGTATACACTTCCTTTATATCAGAGCAATTATTAAAATATATGTGACACGCCTGCGTAACATTGGAATACCATCAGCCACTATGTAGTAAATCGCAGAATAATAGTAATGTCTGGTTCAGTGAACGATTATCATCACAATGTAATTGAATTGCTACTACAGCGTGTCTAGACTAATGTTGCAAATTGAAAAAATGGCTTTTTTTCAGCTTTGTGAAAAAAAAACGTGAAAAAAAACCTAGCTCCCTTGTTTTTTTCTAAATTTGTTTTTTTTTTCTTCAGAAAACAATATATTTGATAAATTATTGTTTTATTTAAGGAACTAACATTTAAAATGGTGTTTTAAATCTTACTGAATCGTATAATATCTTACATAATGATTGATAAATGTATCTATATAGGTAACATAATTTTATCCATCCTCTATGTCAGTACCACATTCACTGTTATCAGCACTACCAACACCAATTCGGTCGGTGTCGGAATTTTCAGTTTCTTCTTCTGTCTCCTCTATATCCGTAACTTCAGAAGTAGTTACATTTTCTTTTACTGGTTGTTCTTGTATCGCACGCAAAAAAATTGAGATTACAATTTTAAATTGTGAGCAAAGTAGGCACTGTGCATAAAGACTGCGCCGATAGTTCTGTATTACGCTCTTTTAAGTTTGAATTTAAATCTATTATAATACAAAACAGTAGGAGCTTTACTTCTTTTCAATTGTTGATTTACACCAACGGTTGCAAGGAAACGATTCATAATTACTGACAATTTAATGAGTTAGTACCACTATACTCTGAGAGTTAACAAGTATACGAATATAAGGAAAGCACAAAAAGTAATAAAAAGAGGCAGAAAAACGTAGATAAATTTTACATTCCTAATTATTTAAAAAGATATGTAGGTCTACAGATAAAAACGTAGGGCTGGCAGCACTAGTTCAAATAGCGAGTATCAATCCAAACAATGGGGATTCCTTCTCGCGCAACCTAGCCTCTTCGGGAAATCCCCGTTCATAAAGAAAATTTCAGTCAATGTTGCCAATATTTTCGTAAGCAGAAAAATATATTAGATTTTAAAATTAAGATAAGTACTTAGAATAAACTCTAAAACAGTCGTATTAAACGATAACTGCCTTACAAATTTGAGATTTAGTAGTTGTGAAAAAAAAAACGTGTCCCAGAAAAAACATGTTTTTTTTTCAAGTCAGAAAAAAAAATGTTTTTCTACAACACTAAGTCTAGACGGATAATTGCCTCAAGTTAGATATTGTTGAAATTACATGCTGCTCCTTAGGTAACAACATCAAGAAAGTTGGAATTGTAGTACCAGAAAAATCATGATTCACAGTATTAAGGGCATCTAGCGCTGCATTGAAGTTTATATACAAAAAATAAAAATAAAAATAAAAATAAAAACCCTTATTGAGGTAGTGTAGTAGATCTACTCATTCGCTTATGCGTATGTAAATATATTTATTAGTGTACTGTAAATATTGTTTGCAAAACCACGTAAATGTTTCAATTATTGTCGAAGTAGTAAAATTTTTGTAAATGAACGGGAAGCAAAAAATTTAGTAAATATTGGAGAAACTGGGAGTGATTGCTGTTCATTCAAAATTGCAATATTATTAAGTTACCTAAGGTCTCAACTAAATGGCACAATTATAAATTTTGCAAGATGAAACAATCTCCATTAACAAGTAAATGTAAACATTGAAAATTAAAGGAAAATTTTACTTCGCTGCTTTTATATTGATTACAGATCAAAACTCTTCAGTTAAATAACACAATGAGAAAATAATTTTATTTTTCTACGTAATAAATACACACATTTCATAGTATATAGAATTCCAATTCTTTCATCGCATTCAGACACCCGAAACACATGCTGTCGTGTATATAATAAAGCCTATCGCACTTTTTATATGCTTTTTACTCGAAAGTTATCACGGTTTAAAAGAGGCCGGTGCGTTAGAGCTCCACTAATGTCTGTGTGATTAGGGTCGGTAGAGTAAGGAATTGGAACGAACTCGGGCATGACCTTTATTACGGAAGCGTTCCGCCATTAGCAAGCATTTGCGCCGGGAAAACGTGGAAAATTGAGTTCCCGATAGACGTACCGGAAATTGAAAGCGGGCCCTCTCGAGCGCAATACCAGAACACTCGTCTATAAGGTTCTATGAGATTTGGTCTGTTTGGTCGTGTTTTAACTCGCTTGGAATTAGGAAGTCCATTGTTAGCGATAACAAAGTGAGGAAATAAGAGCCTATGAGAATTATGACCTACTAAAATTAATAAGCTGTATGGTATTTACCATGAAAAATTTCTTTTGTTTATTGATCAAGAGACAGAGCTTCAAACTGACGCTATTCACCTTTAGCTGTGAAATTGACGTCACGAAACATCATAGCATTCAACACTAGGCACTCGCTGTTTGCGATCTCACTTTAGCATTCTGTATTTCCAGTGGTAAATATTCCATGATTCCCTTGATATGCCTTTATATGAAACCAAAACTTAATCTTATTACTAAATTCATTTACAATAGTTACCGAATAAAAATATCAGTCGGAATAATATTAAAGGCAATCTGGAAGTTCTAATTAACATAGTTACAATAACCAATTTTGGAATTTACACTAAGTTTAAGTCACTTTATTTGAAGATAATCAAATGATTTAGTGAAATACCTACAAAAGCAACACATTACATCCAAAAACCTTACCGAAAGAAATTATTGTATGTGAATGGCATCTCTCGTATCGCTAACATAACTTTCATAGTAACATAAAAAATTGTTCGCTTCCACTTTAGATAGCAAAAGTTTCAACGTCAAGAGGAGCAAAATAATTTGTATTTTAATTTACTTTATGCCACTAAGTGTATCAACCTTTCTGGCGTCAGTGAGAATTTTTTGTGAGGCATAATAACCTATATAAACATTAAAAACTATAATGAGGCTAATCTAAACACAAACGAGCTATTAGATTTTAAAAAAAGGTTTCTGTGACGTAACATAATATAACATGGGCGTGACATAACAGTATTAAGCTCATTAACACAAAATGATATTAAAGTGACACTGGAATGAATTTAATAAATCGTAATAAACTTAACTACATGATGAAAATTAGTTTAATGGTAACATTGAATTATAAACTGAGAAATTATGACTGACATTCATCCTAGATGGGGATGATATTTCAGGCAACCACGAACTTGAAAACAATTGTAAAATGAAGAACAAATTTCTGTTGGTTACGATGTCTCGATGTTTCTAGTATGCCACTTTGTTACAACGTTCTTTGAGTGGCTTATTCCTTAAGATGTATATATTAATCGAACGTAACGATAATTAATATGAAATATATACAAGATAAACATTTAAACATATAAAATACTTCGTAGTTAAAATGGCGATATTTACAGGTTATGTTAGAAATTGTAAAATTATAAAAATTGCTTTAATTTGTAATTGAGTGAATCTATCAAGCGTAGTCTTCAATGCAGTGTTCAAATACTTCCTTTATCCCCAATAATGCTTTTGAGAAAGAAATCGTAAAAAAGGGATATTAGAGATGAAAATTGTCATGCCACAGAACGCCACAGTACCGTTTTATCTGTTTTGATCATGTTTATTGTGTCTCCCTCTTCGTATACCTTTTTGTAAATACCACACATCATTAGTTAATGATCGTGGTTTGATTCCTGGTCCAGCCATCCAATTTACGATATTTCCTGATTAATCAATATTAATCAATTCGCATGCATGATTTATTTCCAGTTCCTTGTGAATAATATTATCCTGGCTGTAATAAGCTAACCGCAGAACTTGTATTTTCCAAATGGTTTTCCACGTTCCCAGGAACTGCAACAACATGTCAGCTTCAAAGCGTACAACTTTTATCAAGCTGTGTAAGTGCGAACATCAATATCCTTAGGTATTGTATGTACGTAACAGTCGTAGTACATCAATTTATTACTACGATTTAGTTAAGGCCTGACTATGTGACGAAGGCAACACTAGACTAAACTATTTGCTGTATAAGATCATTAGTAACAACAAGTTGCTTTATTTTCTTTCCAAACGTCATTAATTCCCGAGATACGGCTGGGGCCAAAAAGAATGGAAAGGATTTAGTCTATAACCTTTGAAGGAACTGCATCACAGCATTCGCCTGAAGTAATTTAGGGAAAGCAAGCAAAACCGAAATCTTGATGACTAGAACGGGGATAGACACGCATGCTTTCGAATGCCAGGACAAAGTATTTACTGCTTTTCTTCAAAAAATAATAATAATAGTAATAAAGAAAAGGAGGCAGAAAATTTTCACCAGTTGGGTACTGGATACTTCGCCGATATTTACATTAACGATGAAATTGAAGAACAAAAACGATTATATAAAAATTAACTTCTGCATTTCTCAGATCACTGCAATAAAACACTTCTTCTTTTTTTTTTTTTGGTGATCAGTCTTTCGACTGGATTCATGCAATCTTCCATCCCTTCCTATCTCGCGCTAACCTCTTCATCTCAATACACCCCTTACACACTACGTTCTCAATTATCTGCTTCATATATTAGGATCCCTGTTTTCCTCTACAGCTCTTACCTTCAACTGTTCCCTCCACGAACAAAAATACCAATCCTGCATGTCTCAAAATATGACCTACCACCCTGTCTCTTCTTTCTGTAAACCTCTTCCACAAACTTCTTTTCTCACCAATCATTTCCAGAACTCATTTATTTCGAACTTTATCTGTCAATCTAATTTTCAGCATCCTTCTGTAACGTCACACTTCAAATGCTTAAATTTTTCTTCTTCCGAAATAACTAAACTCCATGTTTTTCGCTACCAGAAAATGCTCTGCTCGACTCGTAGAAGTTTAAAAAGTTCTTTCTGAGTCCTAGACCAATTTTTTAAAATCAACATTCCTCTTTTTCATGAAGGCTCTTTTTGCTAGTGCTATTCAGCTTTTAACATCATTCCTGCTTCGGCCATCATTTGTTATTTTGCTTCCGAAGTAGCAGAATTCACTTACTTCTTTTATCGCATCCGATCCTATCTTTATATTTAATTTACTATAATTGCTATTATTTCTGCTACATTGCATTATTTTTTCTTGCTTTGATTTACATTTAATCCAAACTCTTCCTTCAGTATGATTATAGCAACTTGATTCTTGTATAGTTTATAAAGTATTCTCATATCTCAATATTTTAGTCCTGACTTCTTTAAAATTTTGAACATCTTATGCCACCTAACATTATCTCTGTTTTTGTTGATCCGCCCTTCAAGTATTAATCTTAAAGCCAGAATTGCTTCCCTTGTACCGTAGTTTTTCCAAAAACCCAAATGATCTTCACTTACTATCTCTTCTGCTACCCTTTCCATTCTTCTGTACATTATTCTGATCACTAATTTTGAGGTGTGTGATGTTAGACTTATAGTGCGATAATTCTCCCATTTGTCCGCTTGTGTTTTCTTTGAGGGTGTAAAGATTCTACTTTTATTAAAATCTTTTGGAATTTCTCCTGTTTCAAAACTTTTCAAAATCAGGTTGAATAATCTCTGGATTCCTTCTTCTCCTAGTGATTACAGAAGGTCTGCAGGAGTACCATCAATTACAACTGCCTTATTTGAATTCAAGTCATTCAAGCTTTATCACTGTCCTTAAAACAGGATCTCCTAAGTCATCAGTGTCGATATCGCCTTCCTTCTGTATTACGCTGTTGTTCAAATCATCCCCATCATAAAGTTTCTCAATGTATTCCTTCCATCGATTAGCCCTATCTTCTGAGCTTAAAAGAGATGTGTAATCATCACTGTAGTAGTTACTCTAGCTAAGAAAAAAAGAAAAAAAAGAAAAATTGCTTGTGAGAAACCATGTATTATTCACATATTAGCATAACAGTACCCAAGGGGCTTAACGTGTGTATTTTTTTTTTAAACCGTTCCCTACAGCTAGGTTCATAACTTGATTGAACTATTTTTGATGAAGAGATAACTAAGAGTACTGTGCATATAGCCTACGATTCGTTCGAGAGCTACAACACAGAAAAAACTAAGTCAGATTCAAGTGACTGCCCTTCGTATTTTATTTTTTTCATAGCTTGATTTTATAAGAATACTAATAATTAATCAAATATTTATTTTAGTTTCTTTGATCATCAGAATACATTTATTCCCATAAGCAACGTTCTTAAACACCAGAAAATTTACTGGGATTAACATAGACATATAGAAACCGCTATGGAATACGATATTCAATCCATAAATTAATAACTAATCTTGGTTTAGTGCTCCAATCCAAAGATCTTATTTTACGTGGTTAAGTTCTAACATTAAATCCATTTTTGTTGGCCAATACCGACACTAAAGCGACGTGAAATTAAAAGAGTAGTTTGCCAGTTTTCCAGCGGAAGTTTGCAGACGACTGAGGTTTTCTGCCTCCAGCAAGGCGACGAGTTTCATTTCCCGGACGCCACAAACTCGTTCCCTCATTTCTTACTGCCTTTTCTTTTCTTCTTTTCGAGTTCTTTGCCTAACTGTCTCGCATTTAACGTAAGACCACCCCATCGATCTCCGTCAACAGCGTCAAACTGCTTTCCGCCGTCTTCCTCCACTTTGTTCCCTTTGAACAACTGCAAAATGCAGCCTGCTTTTCCTTTACAGTACTTACCTGGGATTTTACGCTCACTGCTTCAAAAACTCCAGTGACTGCAAATAAAAACATTTCTTCATTTACCTTTGTCTCTGAACTGAGCAGTCATTGGAGAAACGATGTGTCTCATTAGAGTTTCTTCAGTATAGATGAAGCTTCCTTGATGCTCACAGATCTCGCATTAAAGTTGCAAACAAACATTTTTTGAGCCACTGAACTCATTCTCCAAATTTTCCAACTGCAGTTTTTATGAATAATGGATTTTTTAAATAATTCAATCATAACGCCGAATGGGTGAACGAGCCATTAACCATATAAATGCTGAGGCAAAATCATTATCTGCTTTCGATATTTCAGGATGTCAAGGGCGCTGGTCATTTGCAATATACTATTGACATATGTGAAAGATTCATTCTATTCATTGACATTTTCGCATCAAGCATTTCCCCTAGATCTTCACATTTACTGGCAGATTCATTAAAAAAAAAAAAAAAAAAAAACACTTATTTTTGTTTGATTAATACTCACGAAACAAGTAAAACCTCTCGTTACTGAGCATCAAGGGCTGCAGCATAATTTGGAATATGCTTCTCTTAAAAAAAGCTAATCTTGTTATTCCACCCTAATGTTGGTTGTGCATTTTCGAAGGAAATATACGTAGCTGGTATTGGAACTAGGGTGGCAAGTTCCTTTCCTCCTTACCAAAATTGACCAGTGTAAAGAGCACTTACAGTTTAACGTGGAATCCGAACCACGGAAGATTTCTGGCGTAAATCACACTACGCAGTAAGCTGTGCCAGAGGTGAAGGTCGTGTTCAGGGTCTATGAAAATCACCGCCGAGACAGGAATTCGAACTGATTCTTTTATCAGGTGCTAAATTCAAATTGTTACTCAAGTATAAATCAACCTCTTATACCATTTATATTTTTGTTTTACAAAACATCAGATATTCATCCTGAAATTTTCTGCAACCGTTCCTGTCACAAAAAAAAAAAAAAAAAAATTAAAAAAAAATAAAATGTAATCCGATTAATAAATGACAATTTTTTTATATGGATATAAGCTAAGGATCCATTTATTTCCCCTCAACCGAGCGTGGTGGATGCGAGGTAACGATCTGGCCTCGCATTTGGAAGAACGAGGGTTCATATCCATCTCCGGCCAACCAGTTTTGGATTTTCCATGTTTTTTTTTTTTCAAATCATTCCAGGCGAATGCCGGGATGGTCCCTTCAGATACCATACCATGACCGAAATACAGCCCGTTCCTTGTCCCCAGTTCTTTCCTACCTCTAATGACCTCGACGTCGACGAGGCGGTTAAGTCAGCCACCCCAGTTATTTTCTGCCACCGGGAGCGACGTTTGGACTAAATGAAAGAATTCTCAGAAACACAGCTATACACATCGGCGCAGGATAGAATAGCAGCCTCAATACCTTCCCATTCTACAGTTGTATCTTCTTCGTATACTTTCAGTACACGGGTAAAACCAGGATAGTTACTGTTTCTCTCTAATTTTCTCGTTCCAGTTACTATGGACTAGGTAGATAGCAACTGCTTGTCGCACAGGAAGTTAGTGTGAATCACGAGATTCAGAAGTCTAACCATATTTAGTTTTTTCCCCCTTGGGCTATACGCCTCGACGATGGCGTGGTCATTAAAGGGCGGACGGGATGGGGAACAAGGAACGGAAAGGAATTCGCCATGGCCTTTAGAAGGAAGCATCCAGGCGTTCGTCTGGAGTGACTTGGGGAAACCATGGAAATCCCAAATCTGGACGCCCGGACGGGGATTCGAACCGGCGTCCTCCCGAATGCAAGGCCAGGACGTTAACCGTTCACCCACCACGCTCAGTACCATATTTAGAATCAGATGTGTTATCGTAAGGGTGGGATTTGTGTGTTTCCATTTGTCTTCGTCGATGGCTAAAGAGCCGGGTATAATGAGACCAATAGAGGTCAATGGTTAGTTAGGGTTACGAATGTACCAAGATAGGCAGTTAGCGATACTCAGATTCAGCGAAGCTCTAAATGGCACAATTGTCTCGAGAATAATGGTTTAATTCGCTCAGGCTGGTAGCAATAAATTGCGTATTTCAGCAGAGAACATTTGCCTTATACATTACTGTGTAAAACCTGTTAAACATTGTTAGAGACTTTTAATAATAGAAAACATGTTTTAATAATCACTATGCAACATATATGCAAATGAAAGAAGTTGTTAGGAACTTTTATGGAATATTCAAGAAACATTAGTAGGGTGAACGTAACAGAAAAATAATTTAAACTACTAATTTAAGAAGATGTTACCTGGTAAACACTGTACGTGGTGGAATCGCCTGAGAAGAAAACATTGTAAACCCGGTCGGTAAGTCTAAATAAAAATAAACTGCCCATTGAAAGATAAGTGGTGAACAGTTACTTCTGACTAATCGAGTGTTATTTCATTAGTTTTTAGATCCTTTATGACTTTTTGTGAGTTTAAGAGGAAGGTTGGAAGAGGCAATTGACTAAAGGGAAATTACAGATACATTGCATTCACTTTACGCGTAAGTGAGCTCACTAAAGAAGATTTGTTTGAGGGTTGTGTATCTTTATTGTAATTTCACAGGTTGTTACAATATGGAAATTTCTAAAATTACAAGTACGATCCCGGCTAGCTTCCATTTTGTGATGTTGCAACACTGAATCAAGTTCATTTATAACCCTCTTGGGCCATACTCATTTATAGCAAGTTTTCTAATAATTACGAAAAACAAAAGCATAAAACGATGCTAATCTGTCAACTACCACCGAAATAATACCCAAAACTGATTATTTGTCTACTGTATTTCCTCGCTCTTGATCATATATTTAAGAGGGACATCCTCTGAAAAATAAGAACACAGTTGTTCGACTTATGCTTTCCTTAAGTAGCCGAAATTGATGAAAAATAGCGACAGTGATGTCGACGCATGCGCAAAGAAGTTGCCACGGCAAAGTCGCGCTGCCGCAATGCGGGAGACAACAGCCTAAAGGAACAACACTTCACTTACGTGTATTCTCCCTGCTCGCTAAAAGCTAATACCTCTCACTATCTGAGTTACTTAGATATCTTACAGACAGGCAAATACGATTACCTCCCTACTTACAACAGAATAATGAGAATTACTGGAATGGAAGTTTTACAGAGCTGAACAAAAATATTTCGGAATGTTATTTGTTTCAGAAAATTATTTTATTGATGAATACTTAAATAATCTTCTTCGGAACAGTCCGCGCTGTATATAACAATATTACTATTACTTCATGGTTTATTTTTGTCGTCAAAACACTTTTTAAATGAATGTGGACTTCGTATTGTTCAACAACCTTACATTTTTCTACTCTCTGATCGCAAAGCATTGTTTTTTCGATTACAGTTGTTTTGCTTCCATGAGTTTATTTCCAATAGTTAAGTCTTTTTCTTCGGAATGACATGAGTAATGAGTTTAATTATGTACCTTTTGACAGGAATTCTTTTTCGAAAACCTTTTGATTGAAAAAACTGCAGGAATTAACTTAAACAGATTTTATTCCTTCTGGTATCCAAAATTATTTTCGTATTTCTTACGAATCGTGTTCTAAACCTTTGGCATATTCTCCGTAATATCTCGTAATATTTTCATAACTTTGAGATTTATAGTGTAACCTTAAACTTGAATGTGAATTAAAACCAGAAAATATTGTGTATATACAGTCCATAAATTGAATTTGTTTTATATTCGGTAAGTCAGATCTTGTTTCATAACACAAAAAGTTTTTTTACTTGCTCGGAGTATTAAACAATGCAATAATGCAGTAAACGTTTCTTTGTTATCTTTTAACGAGAGATTCCCTAGGAACGTCACAACAACCTCTCTCCCCTAAGCCAATTAACAGTTTGGTAGTGACCTGGATGATTGGAGAAATTTGTTTTACTGCTCCTCATATTAGAGTTAACATTACGAGGCACACATTTCGGTCTGACTCGTAGACTTAATGTGTCGACGCATTAAACAGCGATGACGTATCATTGATCTATACAAATTGTAACAAACTGTCCTATTACTTCCATGTAACAGCATTTTTTTATAATTACATTGGTGTTAGAAGTGTCCAGAAATATTTAAAACGAGTTTCATGAGCATACAGTTATTGTATGGTGACCATATTACTACTAAAATTATCATTTATTATCTCCATTAACAATTTAGCCATTTTCCCCGCCATTACGTGTTACGCAAGGTAAACTGTAATACAAGTATTCTAAAGTAGCCAATTTATTCCTCTTTACATGCCAAAGAGGGTCTGTCAATTAGAAAATTAATTACATTGATAATTAATCAATTCATTATTTTTACCGCCATCCTTCAAGGATTAGGCCTCAAGACCTGTTGCATCTCTTCCCTGGTTTTCCCTAATTTCGTTGCCCTTTATAGAGTTGCATTTTGTATGACCTTACATAGTCTTTCAACAGTCATTCTATGTAAAAGTTTTCCATCTTTATCCATATGTACAAATATTTTTAATAGATTTTTATTATTATTATTATTTTTAAATCTGGTCTGTCCTTTCTTGTTCAGCTGTGGTATTTCCCTTTACAACTTTTAGAATCTCCACTTCTGATACGTTTATTTTCTTCAGGTTCTTTTTTTTTTCACTATCCGTTTCTCACATTCGGGTAAGAGTGTGGAAATTCACGTGGCTTTATAGAATCTTATTTGCATATCTTCTCTGTTTTGTCGACTTCTGAATCTTCTCGTTGTTCCGCACATTCATTGTAATCTGTAACTTCGCTAATACACCAAACGTCATTATATTGTCGATGTGGTATGTAACAACCAAAATTGTTTACCAACTCACCAGTAAAGCAATTAATTGCACTTTTTTCTAAACAAATTTTTTATCTCTGACAGCCATAACCATCCTTTTGATTATATTATTTAATCTTTGTAGCTGTCAAATTTAGGCGTTGTAAACAATTTAAATACATACTAGCATGAAAATTAGCGACAGCAAAATCATAAAGCAAGAGTAGGTTCACAAATCTTTTTACCCAAATTCCAATATAAAATATCCTCTTTCTGATTCATTTTTATTGTAATTAAAAAGATGTTGTTGATGACTGCGATGGGAATTTTAATCTACATGCTACGTTAAGATTAGTTTTTACAATGTTCTGCATTCCCAAGGTTAGACACAAGTCATAAATCGGGTTGTGCACCCGTAGCAGGTACTTTTCAGCGGGCGGGTCGCATATTAAATTCCAAATGAGCTCACTTTGGTTGATTTACGGTCGCTCTTCATTACGACGCTGGGAGCAATAAAGTGTAACGTATAGGGCACAGCTACGTGACTACCACCCAGCACACTGCTCACAAAGTCTGTGCCAGGTAACTGGGTCACCTCACACAACTCACAAACAAACGACATATTTTTCTTACTCACCTCTACTTCTTCTCCTGCTTTTCACCTTTTAAGGCAAACGCCGGCTCCAAACCCATCTTTTCCTCCTCTTGATATGAAAGTTTAGACTCTTTCGCTCAATTAATATCTTCCACTACCTCTGTTTACATATATATATCGTCATAAAAATTTTACTTACCTTCTACTCTGCTCTTGTGTCATCATTTCTCAAATTCTTTAAGATGAAATAACATGTAAAAAATTCTAAAAAAAATAATAATAATAATTACCTACACTTGAGACTTGTGCGCATCTATCCACATCCCGATACGAGACAATAAAATTTGTACTTCCGCTATTTTAAAAGCTAGATTCAGTGTCGTTCCTGCTTCTATTACGAAGTATTTGCACTTTGATTGCACATACATGTTTCACATGAACGAAAAAATGTGATAATTAGTATTAGTGCGTAAACCTCAAATCAATAACTGTGAAAACGTGACATTAAAGCTCCTTGCAAAGAATTTTAAAAAATTATTTTGAGATATGTTAAACTGAGTACTTAAAATATATGTTTTAATCTCTACACAACAAGGCAATTGTCAAAATATTCTACGTTTGAATCTGAGTGCTTATTCCCATTTGCCTATGCCACTCAGATGTATTAAATTTGGTATTTTAACAAATTTTTTATCTGTATAGTTCTTGTTTTGATTCTTTATCCGTACATTGTAATTTTTTATGTGTTTAAGATTCTTGCAGGTAGTTGAAAATGTTCGTTCTCCTATGCGGAAAACTTAAAGCATTTGAGTTGGTTACGTTATTTCTTAAGTGAAGGCAAATAAATTAAAAATAATAGTAATTATCTTATGTTTATTTTACTGCACGTTATGGGCTAAGCTTGGAAAGATGTTAACATAATCTTTTTGTTTTGAATACGGCGTATGAAACGAGTACTATCTTCCTTATTGTGTTGCTGATACGTTGGTGCCACCGTAAAGAAAAAGAAAATGAACAGCGGTGGCTGCAATAAAACGCTGAAGTTTTCTACTATCTAAATACTTCGTATGAGATCTTAATTGAATTTCAAATGAAGCGCACACGCCGGTGACAATTTCCACACTCACCTATTTTTTCCCCTTTTTCTGTACCACCCTACTCTTGCCCTCTAAAAATTTCAACTTTATATTGTTTCACCATTTTCTTTAAATTATTCATCGTGTATCTTGGTAACTTATTCCAATCCCTGACCATTTTACTTCAAAAAGAGAATCTTCCTACACCCTTGTGCCTAAAATCGAGTGCCAGCTTGTGGTCATGACCATCTTTTCCCTTCCATGCATTACTTTTTATTCTTATATCCTTCCATGCCTCATTACCAATATACGCCTTGTACACGCGCATGACCCTCTTCACCCTCCTCCTGTCTTCCAATGAATCCCATTCCAGCGCTTTTATCATATATGATACTGATTGCGTTCTCCAGTAATTTCCAGAAACAAATCTAGTAGCACTTTCTTTGCACCCTCTCCAACTCCTGTATTTGATACCTAAAATGTTGATCCCGTACTACACTACCATATTCAAGCAATGGTCTGACCAAAGTTTTGTAACCCAATTGCTTTACTTGTGAAGGACTTTGAAATCTTTCCCTACTACCTGTCCAATGTGTCTTGCCCAGTTGAGCTAGTTATTAAATGTTATTCCACGAAACTTACAAGTAATTCCTTCCCCACCTTATAATCATAATCAACCTTGCCCGACAATTTTCTGTCTAATGTCTTATCGTCTATGATAACCACTTGCTAAAGTAATTATGGTGTTTCACTCGGATACTCTCAAATAGTCTGGAAGAGCTAAAAGAACTGATAAAATGAACTAGAGGCAGCTTCCAACAAAGTGGGTCTTAAAATAAAATCATCAAAAAAAAAAAAATGGGCAGAAAAAGACAAAGACAAGGCAGGCACGAAAGAAACTGGTATTGAGTCCGTAGAACAGTGCACCTGCCATGGCGAACTGATCAATATGAATGGCGACTCAAAGCCTGAGATCTACAGACGCATAAAGCTGGGGTGGGAAGCATACGGTAGTACATGTCAGTACATCATAAAAAAGAGGTATTTGAACTATGTAGATTACCACTCCTCACATATGCCTGCCAGACTTGGACCCTAAACAGTCACATGAAGCAAAAACTGAGAACTGCCCAGCGAAGGATGGAAAGAGCAATGCTAGGGTTTACAAAAAGAGACAGGAAAAGGGCCGTGCACATTCGTTCAATAACCAAAGTGACAAACATCTTAAAAAGAGTCATGGTCCAAAAATGGCAATGTGCTGGTCATATTGCTCGCAAAAAGGATGACAGAAGGACTACGGCAGTACTGAATTTGATACCAAGGAATCGGAAAAGAGCAAGCGGAAAACCCCAATCGCTGGGATAAGGATATACGTCGAGTTACAGGCGTGAACTGGAAGAGAGTTGCTCAAGATTAATCAGCCTGGAAGGAACTGCACCAAAACTATGTAGAATTAAATTGTAGTATATAGTTCATTTGGTTTAAAACGGCTACATCGTGAAATAAGAATTGATAAAGCTGTTATAATAATAATAATAACTCGGGTACTTGTAGGAAACGACCTGGCGTTCCTTTCTATGTTTGTGAGCTCATACAGCCACAAGGGACCAACGTCAGGCAGCCTCCCTGCTCAATTGACAGTTACTGTTTGAGTGAGCGGCCACAGTCCTGTAGTATTTGGCAGGTTTTCTGAGTCAGTGGAAATTGTTACAGCTTTGGTGGGCTGATATCAGCCAATGGAAAGGAAATGGAGGTGAAGCTTGACGGTTTCCCCGCTAAAAGGTGAAATGGCTGTTGTCTGGGAGACATGTTTCAGAGCTGCTGGGAAAGTTGTCTCATTTACTGGAGGTATAAAAGTACTGCTGAGATTTAACGAGATTCCTATTCGTTGTTCACAGATGAAATCAAAGTTGAACGAAAGTTAAATGCAAGCTTTAGCTGACACATGCAGCAGAAGACAAGTTGTCATAGCTGTAGAAGCAGAGACCTGGGTTTTTCAAGGACCATTACAAGAGACTGCGTTCTTTGTATTGTCAGATGAGAGGACGCTAATGTGTTACCATTGTACACTGCCCTGAGACTGCCATAGGAGTCGTATTAGATCAGATCTGTGATATGGTGGACATTCCTTCGATCCGTGTGTCTCACTATGATTATTGTTGTTCGTTGCTTATACTGAGTGTTTCTAAATGAATATCGGGGTTTAGCGCTTTGTAGTATTGATTACATAAAACATTAAATTATAATTAAAACAGTTCTTTTTGTTGGTACCTGTGTGCATGTGCATGCTAGCAGCAAAAATGGCGACTAGTGAACAGAAAACTTTTTGTGTTCTGCAGTTTGCAAAGACCAAATCTGTAGTTCTTGTGCAACGTGCGTTTCGGATTAAGTTCAGATGTGATTCCCCAAGTGATAATAACATCCATGGATAGTATCATCAGTTTGAAAATACCGGCTGCCTTTGCAAAGGGAAGAGTACGGAACGACCAAGGGTTAGCGAAGAGTGTGTTGAGCGAGTAAGAGAGTTTTTTTTTTTTATTTTTTTTTATTTTTTTTTTTATTTTTTTTTTAACAGTTTAACGTCCCTTTTTAACGACGTGGTCTTCAGAGACGGGAAAGGATGGGGGCAAGAAATGGGAAGGAATTCGGCCATGGCCTTTTGAAGGAAGCATCCCGGCATTCACCTGGAGTGATTTGGGGAAACCATGGAAAACCCAAATCTGGATGCCCGGACGGGGATTCGAACCACCGTCCTCCCGAATGCGAGGCCAGAACGCTATCCGTTACACCACCACGCTCGGTAGTAAGAGAGTCTTTCACGCGTAGCCCGAAGAAATCAGTTCGGAAGGATAGTCGTGAATTATCAATTCCGGTGACGAATGTTTGGAAAGTTTTAATGAAATTCTTATAACTACGTCCTTATCATTGCAGTTGTTACAGGTTCTAAAACCTACAGACCATGGTTTACGTGCCAACTTTGCACATGAAATGTTGTTGCACGACAATGAACATTTTCTGGATCATGTTATTTTTAGTGATGAATCAACATTTCACCTCAGTGGACATGTGAATACTCATAATATGCGTGTCTGGGGCTCAGAAAATCCTCACAACATGGTACAATTGCAACGAGACTCGCCTAAAGTGAATGTTTTTGTGGCATATCTCGGCGGAAAGTTTATGGGCCTTTTTTCTTTGGAGAAACAACTGTAACTGGTACTTCCTATCTTGATGGTCTACAACTATGGCTATTTCTCCAATTGGTAGAAGACGAACTAAATAACTTCATTTGGCAACAAGATGGTGTACCGCCTCACTGGCATAACGACGTATGTGATTGGTTAAACGTCACCGTACCCGACCGCTGGATTGGCCGCAAAGGGCCCAAAGACAGAACTTGTTTTGCATGGTCTCGACGCTCTCACGATCTGACGCCTTGTGATGTCTACCTGTGGGGGTTCAAAAAGGATCGTGTGTCTCCACTACCAGCTGACGTACCCCACCTAAGAAACAGGACTGAGGCAGCTGTTGCAACAATTACACCACAAACACTAATCAACGTTTGGGAAGAAATGGGCTATCGAGTTGATGTGTGCCGTGTGACGAGAGGTACTCACATTGAACATTTGTAAGCTTGTAAGTATAACTGTTTGAGTTGCTCTTTAATTTCATGTATTATTTATAATTTTACGTTTTATGTAATAAATACTACAAAGCGTGAAAACCCCGATATTCATTCAGAAACACCCTGTATTTAGGTGAAGCCACATGGTGAATCCGATGCCTACCTATTCAGGTTTATTCTTCTGAAGGCTACCAATATTATCGTTCCTATCCGAAGGACGTATTACCTGGCTTTATACTCTTTTCGGAGAGATTTGGGATCTAACTCAGGACTTTGGCACATAGTCTTGCGATTAGGATTTGTGCACTACCATCTCTGTTATCCTGCAGGCCAAGTATAGAATGATGAAAATTTCTTCCACTACCATGGCTCGAAGAAATTAGCCTCCTAACAGACACCAGATACTATCATGGTGCTCCAACGACCATAGCCAAAGGTGGGCATAATACAGTTAAATTTATCTTCTGTTGATTTATTCATTATCCATTCCTGTTGTCCTTGGTAGAGCAATTTAAATGAATAATTTAAATCATTATCTTCTTACTTTTACTTATATTTTTACTTCAAAGAAACATGTTTATTTGGCAAATTATAATACACTCCTTATGCATTTTATTTAGAATGCTTCTCTAGTCTCTACAGCCGTTTATTTCAGTGGGCGCAGCGTCTGACTTTGGAGTGGTCTCTCGTAGATCATCGCGAACGAAACTGAATTGCGGAAACGGCGCGCAGCTCAATCCAACTTAACTTGCTTTACAGCTTGCTGGTAAAATCGATCTAGGCATGACATATTCTGCGGATGCCTTCTTCCGCTAATACACCGCATCATGAGCTTTAGAGCTGTTGCAGGAAGATACCTATGAGTGTTTCCTAGACGTGAGACAACCAACTAAAAATATAATAATAATGCCGTGTGTTTGTAATGACCTGGTGACAGGTTTTCTATTGGCTGCACATTCCTCCCCTGTCGTAGCCACCTTAACCTAATCCGGCAATCCTACCGGTTACAGGGTAACTACAGTTTAATGTGGAATGCGAACCACTGAAGCGTTCTGACGTACTTCACTTTACACAGTAATCTGTGCGAGAAGTGAAGGTGGGGTTAAGGGCCTAAGAAAATCCGTGGCGAGATAGGGATTCGCCCAGGGACCTTCCGATTGCCACGAAGACACCTTAACCACTGAGTCACCAAACCGCTCCACTAAAAATGTTACTAACTGAGATGTTCATCTTCTCCTCTATTTCCTTTCCACTGGCTGATATCATCCCACGAAAACTGTAACAATTTCCACTGGCTCAGAAAACCCGCCAAATACAGCAGGTCAGTGGGCGCCCACATACGCAATAACTGTCCATTGAGCAGGGAGATATGCACTACTCTGTTAATTTCAGGAAATGTCCTGTTTTTTCTGCTATGCCATTTCCACGCTTTTGAGATTGCAATACATAGCGTAAATTAAGAGACTATAGCCGTCGTGAGATATGGGCGCAGCCCGTCCTGTGAGTAGCGTTCTAGGACATTCATATTACACTTGTCTACTTGTAGAAACAGTAAACTGATTTTCCTTTTGTCTCAAGAGGTGGCCATAATCTAATATTTAATTAAGTATACATATTTTGTAACTTACTACAACTAATGGAGGTGGATTACTAAATTTATTTACAAGGGGCCTAAATGTTAATAGTACCTACTATAATCTATTGGTGGGTGTATATACAGTACATTCGAGACCCACTAAGTTACTACCGCTGCAGACTGAGGAACAATGTGCTGTGTGGAACAGACAATTGAGGAAATCGTGGTAAAATGCACCTCCAGGTGTTTACTGGCTGGTCTATCCGCTCTTCATGCTGTTACTGGAGACAAACTCGAATGGGTATACTCCCTTGACGCTCTGTAGTTACTATAGTTGTATTGTTACAAATGTAATTGTTCTAATTCAGCGTTTCTCAACTTGTGGTCTACGATGATGGGATAGATGGTCCGCAGGCAAAAAATAATAAAAATTAAATTCTACCTGAATTAAAGGTGACAAAAACTAAACTAATAAAAATGATTCCCATAAAATGGATACCGTATTCGTATTTAATAATATCGAAAGCAAATATACGCTGTAAGCCAAAGTTTTTAAAAGCCATGATATTTCCATGATATGAGGATATAATTGCATTATACGTAATAGTCTTTCCTTCCAGGCAAATGCCGGGATGTTTCGTCTGGAAGACCATAGCCGACGTCCTTCCTGATCCGTATCCTCTTGGGTCAGGTAGGCTGAAAAGGGTCCATGAGATCCTGCGGCAGCTCTTTAAAAAAAAAAGGTCCGTAGATTTATTTTTGACATTTTACATATGGTTTGATCGAAAAAGATTTGTAAAGTGTTATTCTAATTAACAAACGAGAAATAATAATAATTAATGGAGGTAGAAGTCGTTTCTTGGAGTCCTACACGTAACTGTTCCGGGGCTTACGATTTACACAATTGAAGGTGTGAAAATTAAGCAAGAGTTGTGAGCTGAGGTTTGAGTGTCTGCCTGCAGGTGTTCCCGGGAGCGGCGCTGTGTTCGTACGGCTTCCTGGGCCTCGCCGCCGTGCCCAGGACTGCTCCGCGGGCCGCCAAGGTGACGGTGGCGTTGCTGCTGCTGGCTTCACACGCTGCCGTCGCCACGCTGCTCGCCATGCTCGTCCACTACAGGTGAGGCACTGTCACCAACTAAACACAGGAGGGAAGCAAAGCATCGATAGAAAGACATTACTTACCGTAGAACATAGTGCAATGGAATAACAACACACACACAAAATCTATGGCTGACGCCCTTCTTCAATAAGGATAATGTCTACCTAGTTAAATTACTGTGGTGACAGAAGGGATGACCATTAAAACTTTGCTTAAGGAAGAAGGGCTTGGCATGAAATCTTCACTGATATACCGCTGAATTGTGCAGTAAAAACGCGATATCTCGACAGTTAGTCTCGCCGTCTTTTACGTCTTATAGGTCTGAATGCATCTGGTCAACGGACAGCAACTATTGAGTCAGCTTCAGTATCGTACCTTGTTTTATAGCATTGAGTCGCTCGTTGCTGCCCGTGGGCGACCATCCCCTCTGCCAACACCACCTAGAGGAGAATGGTGATGCCTCTACTACCCTCACGTAGTGTTGCCCAAAATCGGTCTTGGTCTTGCAGTCTTGGTCTTGATCTTGCATTTTTGCAAGACCAAGACCAAGACCAGGTGTATTGATGCAAGACCAAGACCAAGACTGGCCAAGTCTCGTCTTGTTCTTGCATTTGGGCAACACTACCCTCACGTATTCTGTCCGGCGTCCGCGCCGAGGCTCAGTGGTAGACTGGCTGCCAGCGGGCATGCACGCACGACGCTCTCTCCACAGTTTCACAAGGGTCGGTTTCCATGCCTCTCTAAGTCAGAGGCAGCTGTATCTGTTTGAGGTATCAGCTAGACGAATTTAGACTGCTTCCATGACTACTAACTCCAAAACATACGATGCTGGAAAATTCTCTGTTCAAACATGAACAAGGAAATGTCTGAAATTTTGCTTTATAGTGTTTTGTACATTTCTATGCCACCGTGACTTTTAAAATCATGAGAGATGGTTTTCATCAGTAAAAGATATGAACCGTCTCAGAACACTGAAGAGCGTATGTTTGGGCTGGCAGACGTACAATTTCATAATAACAAAGCGCTGAAGAGCAGTTCTGGATGTTCAACTTCGATGGAAACTTGTATGTTCCATTGTGACTTAAAACTCCGTCTTCCTGTACCTGCATAAAAAAAATAGTAAGTGGAAACCTACAAAACACCGACTCAGTCAGCTAGTAATTGGTCAGTTGATTGTTGTTGGACAGCGAGAAAGAGTAAAAATTACAAACCACGCGTAAAAATAAGCCACTCAACGCTTCACTTTTTATGCAGTCCTGAAAGTTAAGGAAAATAGTAACGACCTAATCTTTATGCTTTGTTTATTGAAATGTTGTATTTTCCTCTTGTTTTTCAACAAGGGGTCTGTTCCGGCGTTGTATTTTGTTATCGGCTGCGGGGACGTCTATGGTCCCCCTTTCTTCTGGATTGATACTGAAGATCACATTTCGGAGCTATACTGAATTTCATTCTTTTTACATGTTTTATTCACGTCTAGTTTACCTGGATTTTACTGTGTGGATTCCTGATATCTTAAGCTACTGTGTAATGTTGTAACTTGTCCAGGAGTGAACAGCCCTTTCAGTTCTCAGAATCCTCAATTCAGCTTCTACCACTCTACTTTCATCTCGATTTCACTACCAGGTAGCACTTCTACTTTGTAAGCTCTTATCTAGGGTTCCTGCCAGGCGTTTTTGAAATATATTGCATGAAATATATTCAATTTCTTTTCACAATCCTGTTCCTCATCTGAAATCAATTTACATTCGAGACAATTAGTTTTATTTGCAATTTTAAGCAAAATATGAAGTGATTACGTGAATATTTTGTCCTACTCACTGTTTCCGGTAACTCGTAAAGAAAAACTAAGGGTTCTCATGGTTTTTTTTTGGTGGTTTTATATTAATAGCTTTTCTTTTACCCATGCAAGACAGCAGTTTTCAACAGTATAAAAAATTTGGGATACCCGTCTCCAACTTTTGAAACAATAGAAATATTACGTCCAACACTACTTCTTTGAATAATGAGTGAGCGTTACCGCTCACCCACCACGCTCGGTATGAACTAAATGCTAATTCTGCTAGATCTCTAAAAATTCAGTCCCATCAGTGACAAATACCGATTCGACCAGAACTTTTTAGGGATATTTAACCTGATCTATCCCCACGGTAAAGCTTGATTTGTGTATCCTGAATACAGCATAGCCAATTAAAATGGCTCAGGTTGTTGTGGCAACGTGAAGGTGTACGGCGCCTGTCATGGAGTTGGATGGTTCGAGTCCTGATGATGAAAGAAATTTTCATCACCAGGACTTAGCCGGTAGGGTGGAAGCAGTGGTCGTGCACAATCTGCTAATCATCAGATTGTGCACCAAACGCCTGGGTTAAATCCCAAACCTATCAGCAGTGCGTGTTACTTTATTTCCCGTGTCCAGGACATAACATTACAAGTTGAAAAAAAAAATAACATTAATTAATTAATATCAAACTATAGAACACAATTAAATGGAAAGTGGCCAGAATTCCGCAATCTTGATAGCCTTCTCGTTTGCCCTAAGAAGGTCGTTGATAGTGCAGGTTTCAGGTAGATTCCGGCATATCAGAAAATTTTGTGGGTTCTGAAGCTCACCACATTCACATAGTTGGTTTTCAGTAGTGTAACCCCATTTTTTGATATTAGATCTACATCGGGACACTACAGCGTGTGAAGCGAAGGCATAGGACACTGTTAAGCGTGATTCATCCAGCCGATGGGAACGTTAAGTTTGGCGGCCTATTCGTATCTTTTCGAATAGCAGGCCTAAATCGGCCGGAACCGGATTTTACCCTCTTTCTTCTTTCATCTTTCATTCATTCACAACGCATATAATACACTATATTGAACCCATATCTATATCATATTCGTCCCCACCAAATAGGTCCACATACATATACTGCAGACACTGGAAAGTACAGTCCAGTCAGCAAGCCAGTGTTACCGGATCTGTCAGCCAATTTCCTCTTCTTTCTTCAATACACTTTTCTAACGCCTTTTACCCATCTGTCCCTTGGTCTTCCTCTGGGTCTCTTACCTTTTAAATCCATGTACAACACCTTCTTTGGAATCTTCTTCTCTCCCATTATCTTCATATGACCATAGCACAGATTTCTCTATTCTTTGTTGTGATCATCTCCCTGATTTTCTTATTCCTCATTCTGTCCCTTCTAGTTACTTCTATTCTACTCCTCTGAAATTTTATTTCATAGCTTGTACTCTCCTTTTGTGCCTCTCCCTCGTCACCCATGTTTCCGATCTATATGTCATAATTTGCACAAAGTAGGTTTTACAGATTGCTACCTTAGTCTTTTGCGACACATCAGTCCTCCATACCAGGCATAATGCATGTATGTGCACATGTTTCTCTTTCATTTAATTCCAAACATGTTTCCTACATTTAGTTCAATCCAGCTTCTCAAATATTCGAAACATACAGGATAAAGGAGATAACTATCAAGTACAGCTCTATACTTCATCCCCATCCACGAAAAAAAAAATGGAATGCGTGGCATCTTGAACTCCTGTCATCCATTTTTTTTAAGTCTATACAAAATTATTGTCTCTCTCGACTGGTAGTTGCTGTGTGTAGTTTGTTGAAGTGAAGCGCTATTTGCGTGCAGGGGTCTGAGCGACTCCGCGGTGCCGCTCCTGCAGGTGTTCGAGGTTCGTGACGTCGACTGGGCCCGACTCGTCATGGCGGTCTGCTCCGTGGTCGCCTTCGCCCTGGTGCTGGTCGAGGAGAGTGCACCTATGCACGCCTTGGTCGTCGCTCTGGCAGGTAAACACTCCTACTCACTCGTTATTCGTTTATAGCTTTGAGACACAGAAGTCATTAGAGGCGGGATACCAATTTCTGAGAAAGGTCAGGAAGGAAACTAGTCAACGGCTTTTACTAATTAACCATTAGGACACTTTCCTGCAGTTATTTCGCGAAGCAATGGTAAACTGAGATCTGGATGGCCGCATTTCGTTCAGAATGTCTGGCTCAAACATTACTGCTCACCATCCAGGTTCGGAGGATCGTTTACTGTGTCAGGTTGATCCGTAACTTAGCAGTATTTTTTTGTTGTAGAAATGACAGAGCCTACAGGTAAAGTGGGGAGCAGTTAACGCCCTAAAATACAACTGTAATAGTGTTTACCTTTCATTACATTCTCATCAGCTAATTGAGATTGTTTAAAATAAGGGAAGTGGTTTCTTTAGTACAATTAAGTGAAACTACTACGTTATATCTGTGTTATTTCATCATTAGGACTTGCTGCCAGGATGGGAGATATGGTAGTGCACCAGATAGTGCGCCAAATTCCAATGTTAAATCCCAAACATCACCGCAATATATTACGTTAAACCTATTTGAATGGATGAATTTAATTTATTTAGATATCTAATATTTTAATTAAATAACATTAATATTTTATACTGTGCCATCTGCTGTATTTCAAAGCGTTTCGACGTATTTTAATTGTTTATTTTGTTAAAAGCAAGATCAAAACCTTCATGATTTCTTTCATGACTGTTTTCATTTAATGTCAAGTAGTTTATTTGTTTTTAACAGTAACCTGTTGTTTGAGTGATTGCCTGCATTCCGAAATAGCAGAGAATTTTCTCTACCTTATGAACTTTCGCTCTGAGAGCACCCTGCATAGTCACTCGGAACATTGCTAAGAGAAAGCTATTGTAATTTTTCCATCTAATGTGCCTTGGCAATCTTCGGTATAACATCTTACATCTACTTTTGAGGTGCATCTGTAGTAAAAATAAACTGCACCTCGAACCATTTTATTTAAACATACCTTATGATCACAATTGACAAAATCAATTATTGTAGTGGGGGAGTAATACATACGTGGAAATTTTTAAGTTTTATTAAACTTCAGAGCATAATTATTCCAAGTAACATTACAGCTTGAAATTTGCGAAGATATGGGTTTAATTCCACGCCGGCCATCCGCATTTCGGTTTTCCGTTGTTCTCCGAAATCATTGCAGATGAATACCTATATGGTTACTACAAAAGTACCGTTTCCGTTCGTTGCCTCCTGTTCTCTCCAACTCTAATAATCTCAACGTAGACAAGCCGTAAACTACACAATATTTTCTTTTTTAACCTGGTATTATATTACTAGGAGTTTGTTTTTCGTTAGTTCGAGCACCAAGCACAATTAATCTCCATAAGTGAGACACTACTTTTCTCTTTCAACTGTTACCCGGGTATATCTCTGGAAAGATCGGTTCTTGGAGAGGGTCTGCTGAAGACACTAGCAATAAAGATGAATGAGTTCTTGGTAAATTTTACTTCACATGTGTCCAATACATATCAACAACAAAAAAGCAAGAATTTCTAGCGTAGTGGTGTGTTACAATCTTCGCGTGTGTTCAATCGTGAGAATACAGTTGCCAAAATGTGTTTTCACGATTCAGTTCGGTTTCACATCCGAAAAAATTTCATAACAACAAGTAAGTGTCGAACTATTGCACACGATCATCTGAAACTTTGTAACGGATACCAGTCATGTGAGAGCTTGATTCCAGCTTCCAGAGTACTGTGCAACCGAGCCTGGCAAGAGAGATTTAAAAAATTATGATCCGGGTTGAATTCTAGGTCCGAACATCCTGTATTTTGGTTCCATGGTTTCCATAAATCACTACAGGCGATTGACGGGATGGTTCATTAAAATTATCAGGGCCAAATTCCTTCCAATATCTTGCCCTTAATACTGTCACAGCTCTAATCACCTCTTCGCTTCCAAGCCACAAAATTTTGTAATATACCGAATTCTACTGCAAAATTTATTAGCTAAATGCATTGTACTGGCTGAAGCCAGCAGAGGCTACCGGAAACTTCGGACGGTGTTTATGTTTATATGAGTCGCCTCCAGGGGATGTTATTGTTTGAGGGTGCTGGCAAAGACTTCTTAATAAGTAAGCGGAACAAATGAATAGAACTTTGTTCTGCAGACCCAAACAGAGCATACGAGTAGAACCTAGTTCACTACACCGCCTCTGAAGGCAGAAACGATGCCGCTCAGAGCCAGATACAATTTTCTGACTAAATGAAGCAAAGCTGGCTATGGTTGCATAACAGAGGAGCATAAGGCTGCTTTGTGCCGGTTACAAGCAGACACTTGGCTGTAGTCAGTCCCATGAAGTCGCTTTGTAGACACCGTTCAGTTAATTATCACTGAGCTTTTCCGCCGTAATCATTGGATCTAACTTGGGGAAACAGTTTCCTTCTCTTCCTGAACATATCGAGTCCAGGACTAGAATAAACTATCGAGATAGTTGCTGAACAATTTAGCTTAGACAATTATGGAATATACGCTATGGATGTGTAGAGAAATCGCGATTAATAATAATATATGATCTGCCATAGTAACCGCCTCTCTTTCAGTGTCGAAAAAAGGTGCTTCAACGGTAGGAGCACACTGTGTCCTTACGAAAAACCTACATCTTAGCTAGCGCTCAAAATTTTCCAGAACTTACGGTGGGCAACAGAATTATAACTGAAAGGCAGGATCGATGTAATGATGTTCAGAGATACGAAGTTATTGATATGGCCGATTCCGTGGAGTATTTGGGCGTAACAATAAAAAAAAAAACATGAAACGGGCCTAGGACGTTAATTCGGTCGTATATAGAGCTAATTCTATGCTGAGATTCATAGGTCGAATCTTGAAAAATTATAATCCACAAACAAAAGAGATAGCGTAAAAAACTCTTGTGCGTCCACATTTGAACTACTGTTGCGCCGTTTAGGACTCGTTTACTAGAGGGCTGATTGACAGTATAGAGAAACTACAGAGAAGAGCCGCTCGATTCGCGACCGCTTACCACAGTCCTTATAAAAATGTCACAGAATTTATTCGTAGATTGGCCTGTGATACTCTGGTAGACACACGACGTGGTTTCATTTGAACGTATTGGTAAACATGCGTACACCCACTTTCATTTACTGGTGCAATGAAATGCATCGCCCACCAACCTATCTGGGCTGTAACAACAGGAGTGATAAGATTAGAGAAATAAGATGTCACACTGATGTTTATATGAATTCTTTCTTTCCTCGTGTTATTCGGAAATATAACGCACAGAGTAGAGATTAATTTTGGTGGAAAGCATCCTCTGCCCGGTGAATTACAGAGTACACGTGTAGATGTAGGAAGCTACACGATGTCCCTGTGTGCAGGTGACAGTGTTCGCGTGCTGCCCGCGGCGCTGTCACGCGAGTGTGCCCGCACTGGCACGCCCGTGCTGGCGGTGCTGACGTCAGGCGCTGCGGCGGCGGCGCTGTCTTGCGCCTGCCCGCTGCGCGCCCTCGCCAGCCTCGCCTGTCTGTGTCCTCTGGCAGCCCACGCGGCCCACGCTGTCGCCGCTCTGCATCGCCGCTACCAGCCGCCCGGGCAGCGCAGAGACGACCGTCAGTACCACCTCCTCATATCTCAGTATTTCTACTTGAATTATCTGGTTAAAGACTCTGACTGAGGGTTGACTTACGCATGAGTGGTGAGTTTTGCAATATTGCAGGTGTGTTCCCCGGAGGAGGACGGTACCGTCGCCTGCCTTGCCGTCGAGCTGCGTACGCCGATGACTCTGACTGGGAGGCCCGCAGGCGGAGCGACACTGTGCGCTGCCTCAAGTCCGGGCTGAGCCTCAGCCTGGCGCTGGGCCGGTCGCGCTCGGGATCCGCCGTGGCGCTGCTCCCACCGTCGCGCTCCGCTAGCAGCGGCACGCTCGCCACCTGCCTCGCTACCCCCACCTCTCCGCAGCCACCCCCCACCTCCTGTGCCAACGGCTCGGTCGTCAGGGTCGTCTCCGAAGACCACATCGAGATAGGCTCGCTCACGTACACGCGACCGCCTGCCGCCAACGTCAGGCTCAACGCCGCCTGCTCCGCCAATGGATTCGCCGCACACCCTGCCGAAAACGGCGCACCGCCTCAACAGGTGAGGGATCCCTCAACAACATAACATCAATGTCAACAGCATCTAATGTTTTCATGGTGGTGATTAGGTATAAAATTCTCCCAGGCGACCAGGTTCATCACAAAATCACAGCTGCGAGACGTTTTAAAAGGTATCTCTATAACAAATTTCAGTCGAACAGACATAAACAAACGCTTAAGTGAAAAACGAAGATGTGGAACGTTCTTTAATCATTCAATCACTGTTATTTGTGGAAGTAGATGGAGTAAAGAAGCTATTTTATCAGTAGAATAAGCTGGCCACGAAAATTAAATAATGAATTGATCCACAATGCAGACATTTCATGATTCGACTAAAGCCATTAAAGTGGGATTCATGGCTATGTAGCTCCTTATTTCCGTACCAGACTTCGTCACCACGTTGTAGTTGTTGTAGTTAACAACATACTTTGGTCACTTTAACCCATGAATATTTACTTCGAAGAATCATTCGGCACATTCAGCTTTTAGGGGCATTTCTATACGCGTTCCGGCCATCAAGATGAAGGTTTCACATTTCCATGGTTTCTTTAAAACAATCCACGCGAATTGCTGAGGGCAGCAGAGAATCTAGCTGTCAGCAGGAAAAACGTAAGAAAATATTGGTTCAAACAATGATAAGAATAGACCTACTGTAGGTTTAAAGGCAGTCACAACGTAGAATAATATCTATACCTATAAACAAATGATGGTAGGACAGTAGACAATTTTCAGGTAGACTTTCAAACGTCATATGCTTCAATCACGGTTGCATCACTAGTTACTTGTATCACATCTATGTCGCGCCATCACCATTGTGCAAATGTGGAACAGAAGAATACACAAATCATACTTTCGTGTTTGGCAAAAGATGGGTGACGAAAGACGTTTGTGGAAAATACTTACAGAAAGAACAGACAGGATGGTGGGTCATACTTTGAGACATGCGAGATTGGTTAATGTGTCAGTGGAGGAAACAGTCGAAGGTGAGAACTGTAGAGGAAGACAGAGATTAGAATATATGAAGCAGATAATTGAGGACGTGGGTTGTAAGCGGTATGTTGAGATGAAGAGGTTATTTCAAGATAGGAAGGGATGGAGGATTGCATCTAACCACTCAAGAGACTGATGGCAACAGCAAAAATCTTTGTTATTGTGTCAATAGACCCAACACAATTACGACCCTTATACAATAATTGGTGACACTGAAGACTTTAATCCTGACTTCAGTTAAAACCTTATTAGAAAACAAAACCGTAACGTGTACAATCTATACGCACTCATTATAAAAATATGAATTAAAGTTAACAATTATTGGTGTATAGCTATGTGCCTGAGGGCAATGTATTTCCGTAAAAAATATGAAAATATAAAATCAGTGCAACAAAAAATACCGCACGTATTTTGAGATTTTGCTTGGTTTTTACCTGGAATATTTTAAAATCTTAACTACTATGTCCCCAATTCACTTTTATGATCATATTCAAATACTTTATACTATTAACACATCGCACTGTTACTTTATTCACTACAACAAAAGAAATAAATCTGATGGTACCTAGAGAATAACAGGGAAGCTTTCTTTGATGTGCTATAAAATCAGAATGAAAATATCCGTATGTAAAACTATTATTTACATTTATATACATAGTTAAATCTTTTCATCAAAACGTACAGATACTATGTTGCCTGAGTGGTAGCATAGTGAAAACTGTCACCAAAAAATTATCTCTAGAAAGGTATTTAAATTAAAAAACCATCGACACGTTCGTGTGGCTGCTCTCATTAACCAGCCACCATACTGGATTGTGGAGGCATAACTGGATTAAGTTCAAGTCCTTGACACCTCGAGCCGGCTATTCTGATAGCTGTTTTTCGCAATCGTATAGGCGAATGCTGAGACGGACCCCAATCTTCTCCTCGTAAACTACATGTTTCACCAACAAACATCGTACATAACACAAGTTACACGCTTCGAAGACATTTATACAAATATTCTTCCCATAGGATTGAACGCTCGATACTCTCACATATAGTCCTGAGAGGCCCTAACTAACTAACTAAAAAAAAAAAAAAGGTGAAAATCACATTTGTTTGAGGAACGAGATAAAGATAATCTGATTTTAATCGAGAGAATATTCGTCCCCAGTAAAGTTTAAAATCTTCAAAACCAAGAAACTCTTAAAAATTAATGACATGCCAATAAAAATGCGCATGAGCCTGCTTCTCTAACGAAGCTGTTCGGCTGTCGCAAGTTCTAACTACTAGAAAAAAACATTGTGCAAATAAGAAATCAATAAAATATCTGCTGCATAAACTAAAACGCTATTTCTAAAGTAACGCTTGAGATATATCTTCTGGTGCGACAGTTGACCAGTATACAGTTATAAATTTCGTGGCGATGGTTCTCGATGACACATCGTAGTGCTTCTAGCCGCGTCCTTAGTGAAAATTGGTCTAGACCACACCCATGGCACTGTGACTAAGTTCTTCCTTTTCCTTAGATGCAGAGTGCGTCAGTACCGGTAGTCCTATACTTTTTATCACCGGCGTGTGTAAGGTAAGGCCAGCAATCAACGCCTAGCAGCTTGTAAAGGCACTGCGGGTAGCCTGTCTACCCTCGTCACGCGCTCCGGTATAGTTCGCAAAACCAGCCTCAGATAACCAACCCATGGAAATAATCTTTGGATCAAATAGTGGTCGGAATTAATCTTCGAATCAAACAGTGATCCCCAAATAATCAACACCTAAAATGCAATGATCCCTGTGATTATTTCTGTTTTGAGAATACAAACAAACAAGACATGACACTGACCTAAAACGGAACAACTGTTGGATCTCAGTGATCCCTGCAACATTCAGCAGAGCGCATTTTCTGTTCAGAGGATACTATAAAACAGGATTTTAAGAACATGACGTTGCGTTCATAAATCACCTCTGGTTTTTACGTTCACTACTCTGGGCTTCTTCCTTCAGGGCAGTAAAAAGTTAAACGTGCATTCATCGATTGCCCTAATCTTCTTTCTTTAACCACAGCGCAGTTTTTGGGTCATAACTGCTAATTATTCTTTTTTAATAGTTATCATGGAGATTAATCACTAGGACTTCGCTAGAACATAAGTTCAAAGCAAAACAATTGGTAGATTATTATTTTCTATTTAGTCTGCTCACCTATCAGAAGTATTGTTGCGAGCCTCCTTACCAGCAAAACAAATGTCATGCCTATTAGAGAGATAATAGGAATAATTGCTGACTCCTCCATTCACGGTGCATTTGCAATATACATTGTCAGAAAAATACCTTCATTTTGAAAAAAGATAAGTGTTCTACACGGACACCTACACTCATTCTCCGTTCATTGAAACTTTTCGTTTACCCATATAACTCTCATCATCCCTCCCATTTCAAAATTACGAATTTATTATTCTTTAAGTCCTGTAGAATTTGCTAAACAGTTGGGTGAGTTTTCACGCAATTGTTACATCATTAACTGTATATAGTAAACCACCAATGAAGCTTTGACACTGCAATCGACACGGCATTAACTTGTAGGAGACCTTATTTTGAGTAAGCTACCATCATTCGGGATATGGATGGAAGGGAGGAGACATTATGGTCACCGAAATGTGTACAATAGTCCATGGATAAATTCCAGCTCTATTCACACCGTATGTTCGGTAAGGTCATAGTATATTTTTGGTAGTTAGTCCTCCGTTGGACGTAGACGTTGAATAGGCGCCAGAACCGGTTTGCACTTTCTCTTCATTCATCCAAAAACAAAAAATAAGATAAAAAAGAAAGAAAAACAAACAAACAAAACCGTAATAGTCTTTTACACATAATAACACTTTTTTTTTTTTTTTTTGCTGTTGTCAGTCTTTAGACTTGTTTGATGCAATCCCCCATCCCTTCCTATCCTGTGCTAACCTCTTCATTTCTACATAACCCCTACAACCCACGTCCTCAATTATCTGCTTCATATATTCTAATCTCTGTCTTCCTCTACAGTTCTTACCTTCCACTGTTCATTCCACTAACAAATTAACCAATCCAGCATGTCTCAAAATATGACCTACCAGCCTGTCTCTTCTTCCTGTAAGCTTCTTCCATAAACTTCTTTTCTCACCCATCATTTCCAAAACTCGTTCATTTCTTACTTTGTCTATCCACCTAATTTTCAGCATTCTTCTGTAGCACCCCATTTCAAATGCTTCAAGTTTCTTTCTTTCCGGTATTCCTAAAGTTCATGTTTCGCTGCCGTAAAGTGCTGTGCTCCACACATAGAGTTTTAAGAAGTTCTTTCTGATTCCTAGATCAATATTTGAAACTAAAAGGTTTCTCTTTTTCATGAAGGCTCTTTTTGCTATTGCTATTCTGCTTTTAACATCATTCCTGCTTCGGCCATCAGTTGTAATTTTGCTTCCCAAGTAACAGAACTCACTCACTTCTCCTATTGCATCCGATCCTATTTTTATATTTAATCTGCTAGTATTGGTATTATTTCTGCTACATTTCATCACTTTTGTCTTACTTTGATTTATATTCAGTCCAAAATCTTCCTTCAGTATTTTGTTCATGCCATTCAATAACTTCTCAATATCCTCAGCACTCTCTGCTAACAAGACAATGTCATGAGCAAATCGTAGCATACTGATTTTTTCTCCCCGAAAACTTATGCCACATGGAAATTTTTCTTTGACTTTCTTCATTGCTTCTTCTACATACAAGTTGAATATTAACGGGGATAGACTACAACCTTGTCTCACACCCTTTTTAACTGATGCATGTCTTTCGCGATTCTCTACTTTTATTACAGCCACTTGATTCTTATATAGTTTATAGTGTCTTCTTCTATCTCGATACTTTAGACCTGACTTCTTTGAAATTTTGAACATCTTGCCCCACCTAACATTATCAAAAGCTTACGAGCAATAATTACATTGAAGAATATGAGGTAAAACCCAGCTACATTTCCCCAGGATGTTGGTTGACATGCATAGATGTTGCTGTAGTTTTGTCGTAAGGGTCTGAAGGTGCAAGGTGTCTGTGGCAGGTGCCGCTGGCTCCTGGGTGGCGACGTTTCAGCAGCAACGCGCGGTCCCCCGCAGCGTCTGAGGGCGGCCTCTCGCTCAGCAGAGACCTGTTCGAGGCCGAGGACGGACACAGTGTGCGTGTCATAGATATCAACAACAGCGACGAGCGACTGGCGTACTGCAGGGAGCGCTTCCCCATGGACGAGTCGGGCTCGGAAGACGAGGAGGCCTCCAGTAGCGACGGCGCCTCCGACGACAGCAGCTCCACAGACATTGACGCCATAGTCGCCGAGTACAAGGAGAAGATCAAGGTGGGCTCACACCTAACCTAACTTTCCCGAATTCCATACCAACTTTCAGTCACGTCAATGCATCTTGAGTCAGCTATAGTTAAGATGCGATGTGAGAAGTTCTTTCACGTTAAAATAATAAGACTGCAAAAACACTGGTGGTTGTAAATGACCATCAGATAAAATATATTAGATAGACAGTGATAAGCACTACGTTAAAATACTAATTCGTCCTGTCACTAATTAAATATCATTACCTTTAATTATTTCGTCCTCCAATTTACAGGTTACTGTCGTTGGTCGCCACGGGGTTTTACCTTTCCCAAAGGTTAATAACTACTGCTTTGAATGAATTAAACAGTTCTATGAAATGAAAACACCGACGTATCGCTTTTCACTCCGTTAGCTCCTTAATAACATTACACTCGTCCAAAGATACTAAAGCACAAATACGCTAATATTTCATCAATTAAACCCACAAAAGACGGTAAAACTGCTTGACGACTCAAAACAATTACCAAATTTCCGAAAACAGCTGACTCTGGTCGCTATCACCGCGAGTTTAAACAGGTGCCAAAGAAACATCAAAAAGACCACAAAGAGTGCCAACAGTCGTTTCTCGAGCGTTAACACTACGTTAAAAGTCAAACTCATACATAATAATTAAAAATTGTACAAAATCATTCACAATCATTAGAAAAAAACCTTAAAACACAGAAATTATCAACACAAACCAGCCCAAGGTGTTGAGAATTGTCCTCCAGACATCGTGGCTCACATCAACATACAATTACAAACTTTTACATAACATTTCATACATAATACTGTCCTTGATCGGATTACATATCATTTACATCGTTTCTGTCCATAAAACATTGTTAATTTACATGACAAATATACACAAATTCACAATTAATCACACGGAAAATATGCAAATTCACAATTAAGAAGCAATAGAATGCAAGAGCTAACAACATTAGCTGACACCGTCGGCAGAGCTGCAGAAACGGATGCTTGGACGTCCTGAGGTCCATTACAAGGATTTTAGTTCGTTCCACTAATGGGTGGTTCCCGTGATGGGGACGCAATCCCAGCGCTACCGTTGCAAAGGGTAACCACACAGAAACGAGGAAATACGTCGCATCTAAGTCCAGGATGTCCTGGTTATGATTTTTTTGGATGGTTCTCATCAAGCAGAACGCTGCGACAGTACTCAGTTGTCACCTCGTAAGTTACAAAATTCCTCAAGAACACTTGTCGTATCGAACATATATTAATCGTTTCAAGGACATTTAATAAGTTTCCCCTATCAGCGACAAACTCCACAACAAGCTGGCAGAAAGAGGTGCTGCAGTTATACAAAAGATGCAAACGCTGTTAAGTAGAAAGAAAACGCAGGAAGAAGAAGATCGATGAGCGAAATTCCTATCCACTATTTAGAAATATTAATTTAAAAACTGTAAAAGAAACTAGGTGGCCCGTGATAAAATTTCACTAATGATATCGATTAATAGCGAGGTTTGTGGTTTATAGTTGGATTTACAGCAATTGTTTATTTGAAAATTGAAACAGGCATGTAGCAAGTCACTTATAACGCCGTACGAAACAATTAGAAATTATGAAATGTTTCCCTAAGAGAAACAAAAATATCCGAAAATCTCTTTACACAATTTATCAATATCTCTGTGATTTGTGGTGCTGCTATCTAGTGGTAATGTGATTACTCGTTACCAATGCCAGCGAAGCCTAGCAGCTTGACTAGGAGCTATTGCATTGACCTTGATTATTCATAATTTTGTCATTTACGGGTTAAATTTGAAAAACAAATCCTTTCTTAACTAATAATGTTACCAAAGTGGAGAACTTAATTTTTAAAATAATACCTCATTTATCGAATTTGATTAAGGATAAAAGGTAAAAGATGGTTAGCCACAAAAAAAAACTTTTTAGAACTGATGTGTATGGCAATTAACAGTTTGTAACCTAAATATGAACCTAAAATACGAACCTAATTTACTGCCTGAAATATTCGCAAATACATTAAGATTACTGCTGCTGTGGCATTACATGGTAATTTACTGCAAATCATAACAATAACCGAAACACTACTGTATGACTGCGAAGTCCTTGGCAAGGTTCCTATTTTTTCACAAGATGTCCTTAGCTTTTTATCAGGCATAATTTCGTAATGCACGTTTCTGCAGATCAAAATCCTAGTTGCTGAAATGTCTCAGCAAATTATTCCATATTACATTATAGAATGGAAGTGAGCAAAGTAAACTAATTTTTAGTGGTAAGATAACCAGCTGATGAAATTGTAGCTGCAATGAGCTGGTTGATTAAGACGGTAACCTGTCCGCAGGTGGCTACTATGATGCCGTCTGCGAGGACTGAGAACGCCGCCACGTCGTCGTCTGGTCGGCGAGCTCTGCTGCTGCTGCTAGGCTGGGTGCCGTGCCTGGTGGCACTCTCCGTGTCTGCACACCTGCTGGCCGTCAGCACGGCTGCTGCCGCTTGGACTGCAGTCTCGGCCTGCGCCGCCCTCTTCGTCCTCACTGCCGCACTCGCCCGTCAGCCGTCCGCCACTTCCTCCACCACTGCCCCCTCGCGCCCCGGACGCACTCTGTCTGCCGCCTCCAGCGAGCGGCCGCCCCCACTGGTGCCCTGGCTCTCCGCCGCCTGTGTCGCTGCCTGCTGCGTGGCCGTAGCGCAGCTGGTGGACGCCGTCTGGCCAGCGGTCACTCTGTGGGCTGTAATCGGTAAGCAGCCATGCAGCTTGACGATGGTCTCTCCACCATCATCATCATCTTCTTCTTCCGTCTCCAATTTCCCGGGTGCAGTGTAACAGCGCTCTCCACCTTTGCCTGTCCAAGTATGTTTCCTCTTCTTGGATTTTGGACCATTGTACACCTTTATCCTGTAGGTCCAATTTCACAAGATCAGTCCATCTCCTTCTGGGCCGACCTCTTGGTCTTGTACCCTCCAATTCTTTTTCCAGCCATATCCTCGGTGGTCTTGTAGCGTCCATCTGCTTGACGTGTCCTAGCCATCACAATCTTGAATTGGCAATTTTTTCTTGGAGGGTTTCACTGACTGGGATGTGTTTGCGGATCACTTTATTCCTGATCTTGTCTCTTCTGGTTTTCTGGGCCATTGATCTCAGGAACTTCATCTTGGCCGCCTGGAGTCTGTTTTCATCTCTGTTGGTAGTGGTACATACTTCCAGGCTGTACATTGTAATTGGTAAGTATGAATTATACAGTGCCATTTTGGCTGTAATTGGAACATGATTGTCCCACAAAAGGTGTCTAAATTTATGGTAAAACTGAGCTCCTTTTTGTACCCTATTGGTAATTTCATTCTGGGATCAACTGTCTCTCTACCATCTGCACGTTTAATCCGTTATTCGCCATTAACCACGTGCCAAAATTTGTATATGGTTCAGCCAACTAGATTAATTTGTCACTCAGTTAATGATCCTGCTCATTAAATAATTTAATTTCAAGGGCGATGAAGCATAAATGCTTTGGTGGCAAGACAGTAACATGTCAGTATAATATGCAGAAGATTTAGTCATAGTGGACTAGCAACCATTAGATTTAACATGTTTTGTATCCAGGATCGGAGTAAAGCATTTTTATAGTTTAAGTAAATCGAAGAAGTATTTTCAGTTAGATTAATTGTTTAATTAGGGGGGCATTGTCAGGTGTGGCTGTGTACAGTAAAGGAAGAAGTAAGAGTATGGCTGTCAGCTAGTGAGTGTTAAGTTGTACCGCGGCACCTTTTAGAATGGTAGTAAGTCTGCACTGCCTTTGAAAACAAAGTTGTGAAGGAAGTATTACATTTCTATACAATGGATGTGTTGGAATTATTTTATTGGAGTGATAGTTGGGATCATGTTGACAAGACTGGAGAGTGGTTAGAGTCTGTAATCATCATAAATGAAGTCTTGGCATTGACTTATATATGGTCAGATTTGCTAATTTAAATGCTGGTGATGATGCAAAATGTTTATGTGGTCAGTTAATAAAACCAAGAGTGAACTTCAAGGTGATATGTGTAATTATTCAGTACAATAGAAGAACCTGCAATATGAACAATGGAATGCATTAATTTCTGAGCTGAAGTCTCTCAGTTGTTTCATGAAATGGCACAAACAACATTTTCCCACCACTAAACTGTCCCATGACAGCTCCTACACCTTCATCTTCCTATGTCATGATTTTCACCACCTTCGGACCCTGACATTTGTCAATTTCACCTTTAAACTGGTAAACTGTCTATTACTTCCCTTGGTAATTTATTCCAGTCCCTGACTACTTTACCTAAAAAATGAAATTTTCCCATCCCTTTTGCCTGAATTCAAGTGACAGCTTATGATTCTGGTTATCTGTTCCCTTTGATGTAAAACTCCTAATCCTTCTATTTATATCTATCCATTCATTATCACAGTTATAAGCCATGAACAATCCAAAAACTCTCTTCACCCACCTTCTGTCCTCCAGTAACTACCAACCCAGCTCCTTCTGTGTATCAGTCTACAATGTAACCATTAAAAAAAAATAGTTTTTCTATCTGTGTGGTTAATAAGTTGACTATTTTTGTCATTTTTCTTCAATCACTGATCACCTGTCAAAATAGATATCCTGTTGATATCATCTGCAACTTATTACAGTGTTCTCTCTTTTAAATTATAATATATAAGATTACATCATCTGCAAACAACCTATTTTCTGTAATCGTAGGCTTCCGCGGCCATACTCAGTTGATTCTTGTCTGTCTGGGTGGCGCCGCATCATATTTCTTGTAGCTGACGTTTCGACCCTCATTCTGTGGACAGCCAAGAATCGACCTAATTTCTCTCTACCAAAAGCATAATCGTTCCTTAATATAATGAATTGCAGTATTAATGTATCAGTATAACACTGATGGTATACTTGAAGTAACGTGGACCTTATATGAGAAATAATTTCCTAGTATAACTCTTTGTTACATAATGCTGTTCTCTATTCGATAAGAGATATCGTATTTCAGCCCAATTGTATCAAAGTTAACTCATAATCATTCTACGGTCCACACTGTATCTCAGGGAATTAGAGGAACCAGACTAAGACTCTTGCTTGAGTATTGTGACATTCCATCAAATTCTAGATTTGGAGGTGTTGTAATGGTTGCACTGAATAACTGAAAGAATAAAGGAGCAGTGCTAGGAGTCATTCATTACAAGAGAGAAGACAGGAGAACAGGTTGAAGAGCTGTATATAAACCTGTATAAAATATTGGAGAAAGATTTTGTAGCATCATGTGGAAGGACCATGTAACAAATCAGTACTTAATTTTGGGAAATTTTCCAACTAGAGAAAGGGTGTCAGGGACTGGGATGAGCTACCTCCAGTGGAGATGAAAAATATACTTCATACAGTAAAGTCATTGAAAATAAAAACTTACAAAAATCATTGTAACATTTATAGGTAAAGTTCCATCAGGCCTTTAACTACCCAGCAATTAGTGAATAATGAAAGAAAATCATTTACGAAGAAAAACTGTATTTCCATCACTAAAGAAGTCTATGAAATAAAATATTTAACTCTCCAAAATTCTAAGTTTGAAATTCTGCATTAATAACTATCAAACACAAGGCTCATCTTTCCTCAGAGTTGTGATTGAAGGTTTTCCCAGCATATCACTAGGTTATATACCTTTCATTCATTCTATTAAGTCATTT
The DNA here is from genome assembly GCA_031002005.1 of Vandiemenella viatica. NCBI lineage: Eukaryota > Metazoa > Arthropoda > Insecta > Orthoptera > Morabidae > Vandiemenella > Vandiemenella viatica. The sequence continues at coordinate 282,573,190 of CM061920.1, forward strand.
CATGGAAATGGAGCATTATCTTAGCATTTTGAATACTTAGGCTATTATCCTTAGGTGCTATACTAATGTTGGGAAAACCCAACATTATCTTAGCATGTTGCTGCCTTTCAGTGTAACTTAGCAATGGCCAGATAATTGCTTGCCAGAATATTGTTCCATTCTAATGAAATGATCAGCCATGGGCAATATCATTAACTTGCAATAAATATCAATATGCATACTAATATAATTACATTCTTTCATCTGTTTTTCATGTAGCAATGTTAAAGAAAGATGCAACAACTGTCAGTCTGAACATTTCCTTAAATAATCAATGGTACTTTGTAAAAATCAACTACTTTTAATAGTTATCACAGAAAAATACTCATCACAGCTCTACTGCTTTTATCTGTGATATGCATACTTTGTATATCCTTCCTCAGCAAGGTCTTTTCCCATTAGAAATAAATGTTGTTTGGTACAAATAATTGTTGTTCTAGTAAGGTACATGAACAAAGATTAATAATACAGGGTATTCTGTAATTTTTAATTACAAAAGAAAATTTTGAATTCCTCAGTAAATAAATTTGTGATGGATAACCTAGCACAGTTTTAATTTTACTCAGTAGAAAATAATTGCCAGCTAACTAAGTTAGGTAACTAGTTTTCTCTTCATTTAAGTAAAATTATTCCTTTTATTTTGATGTACATATGTGATCTCATCAACAAGCAGTTATGCTGTGAATGTATTCAACTGGGTAAAAGTGTGTATGATAGTTATAATTTAGAATGACAAAGCATTCATAACTGCAAAACTCTGAGTTCTGGCATAGTTTGTTTTAATCCTGCACAGATTGCAGGTTCTTCTATACTATTAAAGAACAATTCCAATGTTCAGAAATTAATTCCTGGTTTTATTAACAAACTCACTTAAAAGGTCCCACACCACTGGCACCACTGGCAACATTTGAACATGCCAGGATAAGGACATCAGACCTTCTTTCCGAAGTTTATAAGTTGTTGTCACACATCGGCTAAGTCAACACCACACATTCCAGCCAAAACCAACTAATTTCCACACATCTTCAAAACACTTGAATACTATGTTGAAAATTTCCTTATACCCTGCACTATACCTCAGAAATAATTTAACTAGCTTATAGACTTTTTTTTTCACCATTTTGGATCCTAAACGTTGTGTAGGCTTGCAACATCGCTAAACTGAACTGTGCCACGATACAGTTCTACCATACTGAAAATTGATACTGGAACGACCACAACAATCAAGAATATAGGTCTTTTATAGTGCACTGGCCTCTCGAAGGCTTCGAGATTCTTGGCCTGGCTCCAAATAATTCCTAAACATGTTAAACTTAATATATACCTGCAAACCGGTTTTGACCATCTTTTCTATTAATAAAGCCCAACATCAGCAAATCATTGTCTCATCACAGCACCCCTGAATCTATGACTGGTATTTAAATGACTGAGTGTATATAGAAAGAATAAATATCGAAAACTGAAGAGACAGTCAATTAGCATCATTCCACACTCATTCACATCAAATCCATTCAAAACATAAAATTTTCTTCATACACATAAAAAGTAACTGAAAAACTTGGTACTGCTGAGCTACAAATCCACTACAATTTAAAAAAGTTATACAATGTGTTACAATCTTCATATTTAAACTACTTGACTCAACTAATCAAAATTATTATGAAAATTAACATTTAAGGTTACAAGTGAAAATTCTAATGTATCATCCAATCAAAGTGTTCATTTTGTTTCACTGAATCACTGTGCAATACATGAACCAAAATGGTATTTGAAAAATAATGCACAGAAACAACAAAAATCTAATGTCCTTTGGTATTGCCACACAAAGAAAAACCAACAGTTATAATACATTAACAAAATGTTCATTCCAGATTTGTTGGTGAATGCGAAAACAATGAAATTTATAACAAGTATGAGATCTCAAGCTCATTAATGCAGTAGTAGCAATCAGATAAGAGAAAAGTCTCACACCCTGATAGTATCATCAGAGTACAGTGTATCATCATTATCATATACAGCAGCTTCCAGCCAGGTCTGCTGGGAACAAAAGCCTCACCAGCACTTCCTGTCCAATTACCATCTCTCTTCTTCCACTGTTGCCCAATTTCCTCCTCTTTCTTCCACACATTTGTTAGAAACTTTCACCCATCTGTCCCTCTAACTTCCACTGGGCCTCTTCCCTTTCAGCTCCATGTGAAGCTTTTGTTCTATCTTCCGCAATGCTCTGCACCATCTTCTTCAATGTTTCAACTATAACCACTATAAATAACAGGGATGATAGTCTAGTTACTGGCATGTAAATAAAATTACGACCTGGCTTAAAGCAGATCAAATCTCTAGCACAATTTATGAGAAATATAACATGCAGTCAAAGACAATGATAAACTACAAAAACACCATGAGGCATAACACCCCTTTCACATAAACAACTGCTCCTAAACTCATTGTGTCATATCACAAAAGCATCTTATCACTGTTAGACATATCACAACAATAAACCTGAGTAATAGGAAGTTAAGGAGCAGGGTCTATTTTATCAGCATTCACTGTTATTTGATGTCCAAATGCCAAAGCACCAAATGTTTGTAACACATTAAGTATAATATCAGTAAACTTATTTGCTAATATCTTGATTTAAAATAAGAAAAATTGTTACAAACAGAAAATGAATACTGTGTAGCAACAGTCTACAAGGTTTTCAAAGTTAAAGGAAAATTGTTTTTTCTTCTCTTCTTAACTACAAGCAGAAAAAATTATCTTTTACTTACCAAGTCATTGATACTGCTTGTACAAAATATAAAAAACCATAAACAAAAGTCAGTCGTACATTGCCAATGAACAGTTCATCATTAGTTGGAAAGATTTAATTGTGAGTTGACTAAATGTCAGCATTCACTTGTACACAATTAGTTTAATGCTTAAAACTAGTACAGAGTCAACTCATGTATTAGCTATGTGACTTGTGCCACTAGCATAACAAAATGACAAGAACATACTACTAAAAAAAAGATCACAAAGAAACAAAAAACTTATTTCTTTCTAACTTTCAACAACATTTTTAGTTTATTACACATTATAAACAGCAGTTTTTTTTAACTTTAACTGCAAAAAACGTTTGTTTGATACTGTAAACAAAACTGTTCTGATAAAACCTTGTCAATCTTATTTTTGCCCAAAACTGCAGAACCTTAGCAATTAATTAGCACTTGGACCATAACTTCTTCACTAACCAAGTCATGACTGAATGCTGTAATGGAATTGGGATCTAATTCTTGATTTACATATATCTTAAAAAATTACTGATAATAGTAAAAATGACATTAACTTCTAACTGGGAGGTTTGGATTGACCCACTTCTTGTAAATAAAACCAATCTTTGTGATTTTCGGTGAATTAGTATCAATCCTCATATTATGAAAGCATTACTCTTAGGATATAGTAGTAGAGAGCATTAATTTAGTTCATTTTCTTATTTACTTTGGTCAGTTTTGGTTTTTAGATACAACAGAATTTTGAGGTTCTTAAAATGAAATATTAATTACATGGAAAGGTTAAGTCACTAATACTATTGGTAATAGTTAGCCTAAAAGAATCAGAAAACATATTATTGCCAAGTCTGAACCACAGAGTACAAGAGAGTTCTATTTAAAAATTATGTTTATTTTGCTCCATTATTTATTCATTTATGATCTCACTAATTTTTAATCCATAGGCTTTCAGGAACAGACAAATTAGGCTTAGTAGTTCAGCATATAATGTTAGTACTTGGAGTTTCATCATTGAAACAAAGACTCTTTCTCCGTAGGCCTACTGCTACTATGTCGTGCACGTCGCTGGTGCCGCCGTCGGGCTGGTCGTTGGTCAGCACGCAGTAGGGAACGCATTCGGCTACATGCACCTCCGAGACACTCCACAGTTTCAACCCTGGTCCCAAGCCATCAGAGGCTGCCCCGTGACAGTGTGCGTCGCATCACCACTGTTGACACTATCCTTATCTCTAGATGATATCATTTTGAAAATTAATACCATTCCTACAAAATTCCACAACTGTCCCAGTGACTTGCTGGAGGTCAAAAGAGGTGTTAGAAGACTTTACTAAGCTGGCTTATTGTATTGCTGTATGTGAAATGGTTGTGCATATTTGGTATTAGTATTGTAATATGCAAACTGTTATATGAAGTAAGATGTTTGTAATGAAAGAAAAAGAGTTTAATGTATGAGCATTTATACAACAACAAAAATAATCAGCTAAAAAATGTTGGAAACAAAATTGAGCTTGAATGGAATGATTTAAGAAGAAATATGTGAAATGTGACATAAAGCTAGCTATTGCTTCTTGGTAAAGTCCAAATGCTGTCATACTAAGCTTTTTAGTGTTATTCCGATTTCATCTGCTCACACCATGTGACATATTTTTGGCAATACAATTTTTAAACAGAGCATTTTTATATTTTTATATATTAATACTGTTGCTTGACTTTGCATAGTAACTTTCTTGTACTGAATAGAAAACATTATGTGATTTTATGAGTGTTTAACATTTACTGATATAGGGCTGCAAAATTTTTAAGAATCTTCATGGCTATCAATGATGAAAGTCATCAAATTTGAATTCAGGAAGACAAGCAAGAAAATAAATCTTATTTATGTTGTTTTGGTAAAATTGCGAACCTGCATTTTTTTTAATACATTATTACATTCTAGTACAAAAATTGAAGTTTCAATCACTGCAAATGCTGTTATATTTATCTTTTAAAATACAAAAGAGCTAGTTCATCTGTTACATTTATTTTTTAAATAAATATCAAAATCTTTTCTCTGATTTATTATTAATTCCAACTCCTAACAAAATATCATCATATCATTTTAATATAACTTGTAAGTGGTACTTAGCAATGAAATAGGTCTAAAATTCTCTGGAACATCAGTGCTCTTCCAGGCTTCAGAGTGGCTATGATCTCTGTCTGTTTAAATTCTGGAGGGATGACACTTGTCTGTAGTATGTTAGTAAAGAGGCGGGCCAACCATTTATTGGTATTTTTTCCACAGTGGGTGAGGAACTCGGGGTTAACTTTGTCAAAACCTGGAGCCTTCCCATTCTTCATTTGTTTGATGGCCCTTACCACCCCTATATCAGTGACAGGACATGAGAGGTTTGTAGGGGAAAAATAAATGGGACATTTTTTTTCTTTTTTTTTCACATTCTGAGTATGATCTTTATCGGTGCTCTCTCTATACAAGTTGGCAAGTCATCTTGCCTGATGCTTTGCTTGAGGATTATATGGGGTTCCGCCTTGTTTTTTTAAGGAGGCTCCACACTTTCCAGCTGGACTTCTTGAAATTGAAGATTTGAGTTTACGGGCATACTACAGGTTCTGCAGCAGTTCATCAGCTACTTCTACACACACGTTCTGTTAGAAATTCTCTTATATCATCTCACATGTTTCATTTAGCTATTGCTATGATTACACTGGCATTTTAAAAAAAAAAAAAAATCCAGCACAATCAGAAACTTTTACAGACATTACTTTGTTTATATGAAATAAGCTTAGATGCTGTCATTCTGATTACAAATAAACCTATCAGTCCAGCCACAACAAATGTGGAATGTGCAGCAAATCAAAACTCTATCACTGGACAGAAAAACAACCCTTCAAGGTCTCTGGTAAGTAATGTTGTACAAATTTCCTTTACTTATCAAAAATCTTTACAAATCTGCATAATATTTAGACACATGGGGGAATGGAACTGGCTATGCTGCATCTGACAATCACTTTTCTAGTATACTTCAGTTGGAATGATCCAATCAGTTGCCAGGACATGGACAAAACTGTATAGTGTAGAAAAAGGTGAAGAAGGAGAAAATTTAAAATACAAACAGTGAGTGAGAAAAGTAATGAAGTTGTATACAGAATAGAATAGAATTAAGAAAATACAATTAGTATGTGTAAAAGAATAAGTGTGCATTTTTTAAGATAATACAAGAAATATGAAGTGAAAATTAGAATATTATTTTAAGCAACATTAAGCAGTTTTCATATAGAAAAGAATGAAAGCATTGGAAGAAGCAGTTATTCTCATTATTCATTTATAATTGCAATGGAGCACATGCTACACTGGGTTAGTGTGAATGGGTGATGAAAGAAGTTTGTGGAAGTCTGTCATTATATTAATAAGTGAATATGATACTAGGACAGTGCAGATACAGAAAGGTCACACAACAGTTTTTATTTCTTTATTGGGTTTGTACAGCACTGGGATAGAATGAATTCTGATTCCAAACCATGTATCAATGAACATTTATCCAGACGAACAGTTTGTGTTGATATTGCAACCATTTCTACCATTTAGAAAATAGAATATTTCTTGGAAGTTAATTGATAAATTGCATGGGTCATTTGATAGGTATAATCAGTAAATTCTCTTTCCTGAAAGAAATAATAGAGTTGGCAAAAAACAAGATGCAAATTAAATATCTTCTATAAAGATCTTCAGCAAAGGAAGAAACAATGAAATTGCCTACTGGATGAAGAGATTAGCATTTGTGAGGCAAGGGAGGCAGATGTTGTAGGGTAAATGGAATCATGTTTTGTGATTTCATTTCAGGATAGAATAGAAAAAAAAAAAAAAAAAAATTTGTAGTATACTTTTGATGGATTCAAAGTGTGCGCTAAGCATGTGTGTCCACAGATATCCCACAGCAAATCCTTGCTGCCCACCCATCATATACTAGTAAATGCTCTAATTAAAGTCAATTCCTGGCTGCAAATACAAAAAATATTATCCAATAAGAAATAACTGCATAACTGATACCCATAGCAAATGGCTATGGTATGAGGGTTGCCTTTTAAGTTTTTACAAAAAGTCAAACAGAAATGAACAAGTTCGAAACAAAGTGTTTTATTGCTTTTAAAAATATTCTCCCTTGAGGTCCATACATTTTTGCATACGTTCAAACCAATTCTGGAAACATTTTTTCCACTGTCAATCTGATATTTCAGAAACATTGTTTTGAAAGTCTTCAACAGCTTCTTGAGGTGATGAAAATCGCTGTCCGCACATCTTTTGTTTGACATTGGGGAACAATAAAAAGTCAATAGGCAATAAATAGGGTGAATACGGGCAATGAGACATTAATTCGATGTTTTTCTCCTTCAAATATTCAGTTGTTTGACGTGCTTTATGGGAGTTGGCATTGTCGTGATGAAGAATGATGTGATGATTTTTTTTTTCTTTTTCCTTATTTCATCGAAGACCGTTGGCAAACAAACCATTGTATACCATTTGGCATTAACAGTTCTTTGATCCTCTAATGGAATGGTTGTGACATGTCCAGTACAACCAAAGAAACAAGCGATCATTTTCTTGGAAGTGCTCCGTGAACGAACAACTATAGTGGGATTGGGTTCATTGTCAAACACCCAAACAGTAGACTGTTGTTTGCTTTCAGGGTCATATGAATATATCCAAGTTTTGACTCCTGTAACAATGTTGTATATGGATTTTGAACGTTCTCGGTCGAATTTTTTCAACATTTCCTGACACCAATCGACACGCCCCTTTTTCTGGTCTTCGGTCAAATTATGCGGAATCCATCTGGAACAAATCTTTCTCACACCTAAATGTTCATGCAAAATCGATTGTATTGCAGTCTGTGATATCCAAAGAGATGCCTCTAACTGCCTCTAAGTCAAATGCCGATCTTTTTTGATCATATTGCGCACAGCATCAATGTTTCTAGGAATGACAACCGATTTTGGGTGACCTTCTCGACATCCATCACTGACGGATGCACGACCATGACGAAATTCGGCAAACTAATTGTAAACAGTCTTCTCTGATGGTGCTTCATTACCAAAAGTTGCACGAAATGATTCTATGCATTGTTGTTGAGTAAGGCCTTTTTTAAAATCATAAAAAAAACATCCAACGTAAGCCTTCAAGGGTGATTTACATTTTTGCACAAACTTGCTTCTTTTAAACGTTCACTATCAGCAACTTACTCAGTCAATTTCTAAATTGCCATTGGCTTCACAATAACAAATGTCATTGTTCAAAAATACAGTGGTGCCACAACTCATTAACGCCACCTATTGTTCGATTGCAAAAACTTAAAAGGCAACCCTCGTATAAGACTTCTCATACACACTCAGCTGCCCTAGGTTCACCATACCTATAACTGGAAATAGCTTCCTGATAAAAGTGTATGCTACTACGAAACTACAAATGTTATTTACTAATTAACATACTTTTTTGCTTTCAGCTTAGGGCCAACTGTAAACAATTTATCCATTAATATGAAAGGTCACCATTTAATGTCATTCTTTGAAAATATTCACCGTTTTATCACATCACACATCACCACACACAACACTAATGACTTTAGTTCCTTCTTCAGTGTTGGAGCCTTTGGTGTCATCACTGCAAACACAAGTTGCTACAAAATCAGGCAGTGATTCATACAAGCAGTAAGGCAATCATCACACTGAATATGAGGTAATTAATACCATGCTCCTTTCAAGTTTCCCATCTTCTCTCCTCCATGGATAACTCTTACTTTCTTTTTATGTTCTGATATTGCAATTTTCTCATTTTGGCCCACTTATATTGAATCAGATCTGTTTTCTTATTATCATTATTATTCTTAATCTCAATTCACATCTCCAGTCTCATATTTCAACAATAAAGTAAACAATAAATTTTCTCCAACACTCTGGCCAATATGCATCATTTTCTACTGAAAAATACTTAAACAAAAAAATACTATTATTGTTTTCTGTTGTTTATTGTGTATCTGCAATATTTTGTCTTCATCACAGCTCAGTGATTTCTCTCTTCTCTTTCCTCATTAATATTAATCAATTGGTATCATTTGTCATCCATTAAAAACAACTATTCAATTTAATTTAATTACAATGGAGCATATGCCCACTGGCAAATTCAGCAGTCTTGTGTACACATTTAATTAAGAAGAATTATTAGTGTGGTTGTGGCTGCCTGAATGCATTTCTGATTACATGTCTTTCTTAATGTTCATTTTGTGTAGCAATTGAAATATAAAGCAATTATTGATAATCAAAAACCATCTTCAATAGAATAACTTATACAAAAACCCAGGTGATGTATCAAAATGATACATTGAAGAAAATAGAGGATGCTTCTGTCCTAAGAAACTGATGTCACATTATGGATATGATAGAACCATACCAGTCAATGACTAAAACAAATATGGTTGCTGTGTGAGTTATGAAAGTAATACATATAGCAAATGTAAGTGCACTGTATTCCCGAATATTTAATTTAATTGCAATAGAGTGCTTGCTCTGATGGCAATTTTCCTACACACCCATTCTTCCTCCTTCCTTTTATCGTGTACTTTTTCCACCTACTAATTTAAACTTAAAAACTTTTAGTGTTTTCGGCAAATTATTCATCAGTTCTCTTGGTAATTTATTTTCAATTCCTGACCAACACACTTAAAAATAAACATCTTCCCAGACCCTTACTCCTGAAATCAAGTGCTAATTTGTGGTCCTGGTCATCCTTTTCATTCCAAGCATCTCTCCTAATTCTTGCACCAATATCATTCCATACCTCATCACCACCTTGTACACTCCCATGATTCTCCTCACCATCCTCCTGTCTTCCAATGAGTCCCATTCTGGCTGATTTATCATATCACTTACTGTGGTAATATCCAGAGAAAAATCTAGCAGCCCTTCTTTCCACACCATCCAAAATGTACAATTTAAGTTAAAATGGCTAATAAAAGCTTCTTGAAAATCTAATTCTTCAAAACTCACAGAAAGAATGATTATTCTGAGTAAGATGGGTACTTGGTAGATAATGGAGTCATTGACTGGAATAAGTTACTGGGGAAACAATATAGCTAAAACTTTAAAAAATATAAACCTAAAATATATATAAATCAGGTGAGTTAGGCAATTGCCACAGGGGCATAGGTTCTATCATAATTTATACAGAAAACACTAAATTGGAAAAAAAAAAACAATTCCGTGGTATTTTAAAATATTTTCATGTTAAACTTTACTTAAAAATTGCTTGCTGGGGAACTACACAAGCTCATTATCTCATTAATTCACAAAAGAATGCAGCTCTAAGGTTTAATAACAAATTAGGCAACATGCATGATAAGCCTATGTTCAATCATTAATCAGATTTTCAGTTTTATGTCTTGGATCAGTTTTAAGTTGTTATAAAAGTTACGCACTCATTAATGTAATTCAGTTCCTTTTGTTAATTCATTTACAAAACTAATATTATATAAGCAGGTCACCAATGTAGATAACACTCTCTAGAATCCCGAGAGTGTTATCTACAGTGCTGCCGCCGCGAAAACGTTCACAGTTAGGTCACCAATGATTTGTATTTATTTTAAAGTTTGAAGGAATCTTCTTGTATGAGCAGATTACAGTTTTTGTCAAGCCACAATTCTAAACTCCTGTAACTTTTCACAGTAAAGTCCTACAGTCTAAATAATTAATTTACTGAACAGTAGCATTGCACTGTTTCAGAATCATTGCTAGGCCAGAAAAGTATGTATTGTTTTCTTAATTATACACCAAATGAGAAAATAATTACAAAATTACAAACCAGCCTAATATAAAAGAATTGGAAAAATATGTTAAAAGAATCCTATAACAGACTGGTAAGTTGTAACTATTTCAAATTTAATAAGATAATTTTCTTCCTTTAACATGTTAAGCTAAGTAGTAGATATATCATGAGTGCAAGAAATGGGATAAATCATACAAGGGAGCAGAGCTTAGTGAAAAGGAAAGACTTAGATGAGTAGTGCAGCAAAGCATAAGGGGGCAGCTATGTGGGTCTCTGTTTACAAAGAGAACAAGAAAGGACAAATCAGTTATGATGGATGTAAGAGAGTTTGACCAATAACTGCTCAGGAGTTCATAGGTATAATTACATTGCCTGGGGAAAAAAAAAGCACCTGGGAGGGAAGAGAAAATGAATTAGTACTGCACTGTTTGAAATGGTACATGATGTTATTTCAGTGATTACACATCGAGTGAAATTTGAAAAGAACTTTGGCAGTATGAGCCCACTTATCAGTTTAACATTGCACCCTTTCTGAGGTGAATGCGAGTGTTGAATCAGTTTGGATGAGTATCATAAAGCCATTGCATCATCTCCCGAGGCAAGCTGGCCAACAATTGTTGTAACTGGTTCTTGATATCCTCGATTCTTACACTGAGACATTGATGTCTAGGTTTCATTGGTTACTACAGATCTGAGGATCTTACAGCCCACAGGAGTATCTCAACATCACACAGACAGTTCAAGGTAAGTGCTTGTAGAACAAGAAGTTTTTCAACTGAGTGTCTCCCCACACTTGCTTTTTCAGACCTCCAAATGTGAAAAGCATCTAGATCCAAAATTATTTACTTTCAGATATCCCTAGATACCTGCTTGAATCTTTTCCCTACAATAAACCCCACTAAAAAACATGCAGCAAGCTTCCAGCCATCCCTACCTGTTCTAATCCCATCACAGGAGAATCCTTTCACATTATTAGACCCACCACCTGCGCTATAGCTCACCTAATGTACCAACTTCACTGTACAGTGTCCTACATTGGTCTAACCACTCAACAATGGTCCTATGGGGTGAATGGCCATAGGCAAACAGTTTAAAACCACCAACCCTTACCATTCTGTGGTTACCCATGTCAGCTCACATGATTCTAACAACCTTAACACCAGCCTCTACCTCTTGAGAATTCTGTAGGTGGGAACTGGACTGTCAACACATCCTAGGTACCACACATATCCTTGACCTTAACCCACACAATGCTCACAAATGTAAACCTGTCAGTCGATATATATATATATGTAGCCTATCAGTAACAATGGAAAGAAATAACTGCCTTGAGACAATATTTTGGGGTTAAAAAGTGGCAGTACATTGTGTCTTTTGTGTATTATTTCATGTTGCTGCTGTCATCCTCTCTTCAACTTTGGTGGGTGTTGGGTGTATTTTATCAGTCCTTTCCATATATATATATATATATATATATATATATATATATATATATATATATAGTTTAAATTTTATATAATATATTTCTTTTTTTCTATTATAACAGATTAAAACATTTTATTTTATTTTACTTCGACTGATCATAACAGATACTATTCTGTCCCATAAAAACTTTGGTCAACTTCCCCCTCAACCAGTTAAATCTCCACTCTTCTGTCTTGTGTTCATTCATATTGTAGATCCCGATGTGAACACATCTTCCCCCTGTGATGTGTCTCACCTCTTGCATGATTAAGGTTATGAACCAAAATATTGTGAAGTGTCTTTGTTTTTTTTGTTTTCTCTTGTGTTCATCTACCCCTCCAGCATTCATCTGTGTTGAGTAATGGTTTTTTCCCTATTCTACTGAATTGTATTTTCACATTTATGATTCCATTTTAAGTCCACTTGTAAATAAATTATGTGAGTTTTGCCAGTAACAAATGTTATTTTTTTGGTGGTTCATGGACATATTAACAGCTAGGATATAAACAAATTAATAGAAGCTAATAATATTATTTTCTGTTTACTGTAACATTCACAACAGTGATTTAATTCCCACAAAATTTTATATTTATTAAATTCTACAAAACTCTTTCAGT